>SMDT01002911.1:0-338844 GCA_005392925.1 Aquilaria sinensis | reverse complement strand
AACCTTTCCTTTTGGGCTCTTCAGGTACCACTCTCTGGGAAACCTCCACTCCGGGCGTTCTCCTCCTCAGGAAGTCCCTCCAGAAACCACCATGCCCTTCAGCGAAGATGTCTCCGGACATCATTTGGCGCCGTCTGTGGGAACCCACCCTCAAGTTGCCGTCGTTGAGACTCGGCATTCTAAGGACAAAGGACTCCGGAAGTCCCCGTCCGCGCCTGAAGTCAAACCGGCTGCTGAGCAAACTCTTCCAGGGACTTCCACACCCGAGGAAGAACGTCCTCTGGTCATAACCATGAGCTTCCTCCGTGACTTCCAATGCTCTGTTTTGGCTGAGATGACACAATAGATAGACAAAAGATGGCCACAACAAGCTCAAACCCAAAGGTCTCCTTCACCGGTACGCCCTCGGGAAAAGAGGCCCAAAGCAGTCCGCCGCAGTTCGGGGAGTGAAGACCCACGTGAGGAGTCTTCAACAGAAAATATGCCCCTCGGGGCACGCCTTCCAGGGCAAACGAGGCCCAACCAACCCAAAATTCCACGCCGAATGAGCCCTTTGCCTAAGACGAGGTCACCTTCTCCCCGACGACGAAGCCATTCTCCGAAGAGGCGCCGCCAATCTCCTCCACCTGAGGAAGAACCTAGCGCCACCGCCCTCATGGAAAAAATATTGGCAAGGCTGGACAGAGTCGAGAGGCAGGTGGCTCGCAAGCCAGCTTGGGCCAGACTGTCTGAGTCTTTTTGTTGGGATCAGTCTCCTTTCACCCGAGCTGTAGTCGAGGCAGCTATGCCAGGTGACTTCAGGGTACCTCGGCTAGAGACGTACGATGGTCGGACCGACCCACAGGCCCACCTGACGAAGTACAGACGCAGCATGATGATGCATGGTGCGGACGACGCCACCTTGTGCAAGTGCTTCGAGGTCACCCTCTCGGGGCCAGCAACCGCGTGGTACAACTCTTTGGCTCTAGGAGTCATCGGAGAGTTCCAGGAGTTATCAACAGCCTTCACCCAACAGTTCATCGGGAGTCGCCCGACGGCGAAGATGCCTGTTCAAATGTTCGACATAGCGCAAAGAAGCGGAGAAACTATACGCGACTATGTCGAGAGGTTCAACAGATAGGCCTTAAGTGTCCCAGACTTTCGGCCCGAAATACGCATCCTTGCCATGACAAGGGGCCTTTGGAGGGATTCTCAACTCTTCTATGAATTCTCCAAGGACCCTCCAAACACACTGGGCGAATTCTACCGACGGGCCGAACAGCACATGACGGCCGAAGAACTAAGAATGGGCGGACCTAGGCCCGAGCACACCCGTGGCGAGGGGTCCAGCCAGCAGGCACGATATCCGACCGACCGGCCACCCCGACCTCGGAGAATGCGAGGAAGGAAACCCCAGAACTTCACAGCGCTGAACACCACGAAGACCAACATCCTCATGACTCTGGAGAGGCAGGGAACACAAGTTCAGAGGCCAAGGGCCATGACTGCTGAAAATAGAAAAAACATGAAGAAGTTCTGCCAATTTCATCGCGATCATGGCCACGACACCGAGGATTGCTTCCAGCTGAAGAAGTATATTGAATCGCTGATAAAACAAGGCCAACTTCGGCGGTACCTACGGTTGCCTTCCCCAAAGGGGAGGAAAGAGGAGGAAGGAAAGGTAGAAGATGAAGACTACGACTCCGACAGGCGGAGAAACCGAAGTCCGAAGAGGCGCCCTCCACCCTCTGCGGGAGTCATACAAACAATCACGACGGGGCTCCCATCCTCGGAAAGAAAAAGGAAGGCCAGGGAAATAGCTGTCATGGACTATCAAAGTCCAGCGAAGAAGGTATCCCGATAAGATGGTTCCACAGTCGTCTTCCCTCACGACGACCCACTCCTGATCATGGCAAGAATTGGAAACTGGGATGCTGATCATGGCAAGAATTGGAAACTGGGATGTCAAAAGGGTATTGCTTGATGACGGATCAAACGCTGACGTCCTATTTTCACAACTGCTGCCGAGCTTAGGCATATCCATCAATGATCTCAGGCCTGTCACTTCACCGACCTTCGGGGTAGGACCTTCCGAGTTACCCGTCCTCGGGTGGATCGACCTTCCATTAATGATGAGAGGGACTTCGGTCAAAGGAGCAGCTGAGTTGTTTGCCTCGACGATGGCGAGGTTCATCGTCATGGATGTCCCCTCATCATACAACGCCATCCTTGGAAGGCAGACGCAGGGAAATCTGCACATTCGCCCTGACGTGAGACATTTGACTGTCACTTTCGCCACCAAGGAAGGAGACGCAGAAATCTTCATAGATCAGGGCGAAGTAAGAAAGGTGTTCGTCAAAGCCCGAAAAGCCCCAGCAAACAATTTCACACAAGCTGTAGAAGAAGGGGCTTCAAAGTCAAAAAATGGCGAGAAAGAAGTTTCTGGCAAGGTGGAAATGGAAGAAGTGGAACTTATCCCAGGACGAAGTACCCAAATAGGAAAAAACTTGTCCGAAGGAGATAAGAAAAAACTTGTATCCTTTCTGGTAATGAATAAAGACCTGTTCGCCTACTCGCCGAAAGACAGGCCGGGGGTAAATCCGCGCGTAATACAACATAGCCTCAAAGTAAGTCCGGAAGCAAAGCCTGTCCGGCAAAAGAAACGAGGCATCTCAGCCCATAAAAATGACTTCGTCAAAACCGAAGTCCAACGTTTATTGGAGGCAGATGTAATCAGGGAGGTCAAGTACCCCGAATGGCTAAGCAATGTGGTGATCGCCACAAAAGAAGGAAGCAACAAACTTCGGATGTGCATCGACTTCAGAAACCTGAACAATGCTTGCCCAAAAGATTCATATCCTCTCCCGCCAATAGATCAACTGGTAGATTCAACTGCCGAATACGGGCTCCTAAGTTTCCTAGACGCCTTCAGCGGCTACCATCAAATAAAGATGGACCCCTAAGACGAAGAAAAAACAGCCTTCATCACCGAGGGGGGGACATACTGTTACACCAGGATGCCTTTCGGGCTCAAAAACGCAGGAGCCACCTACCAGAGGTTGATGAGCAAGGTCTTTAATGACCAAATAGGGAGGAACATGGAAGTGTACGTAGATGACATGATAGTTAAAAGCAAGCTGCCTGTAGACCATGTCACAGACCTAAGGGAAACTTTTCACCAGCTCAGGACCTTCGGAATTCGCCTTAACCCTGAGAAGTGCACCTTCGGGGTAACTTCGGGAAAGTTCCTTGGGTACATGGTATCAGAAAGAGGCATTGATGCTAACCCAGAAAAAATTAAGGCTCTGTTGGAATTCCGAACTCCTGCCACAATAAAAGATGTGCAGAGACTTGCTGGAAGAATAACCTCCCTTAGCAGATTTATTTCCAGATATGGAGACCGGTGCCGAGCATTCTTCAAAGTCCTCACTAAGGCAGCAAAAAGGAAGGACGACCTCGAGAGTAATGATCGTGCTTGGAATGAGGACTGCCAAAAAGCCTGGGAAGAACTCAAAATCTACTTGGCTCGCCTGCCCACTTTGCGACAGCCCCGCGAAAGAGAACCTCTTGTCTTGTACCTCGCCGTCACAGAAAAGCAATAAGCTCAGTCCTTGTGAAAGAGGAAAGGGTGAAGCAGTGGCCAGTCTACTATGTGAGCAAGTCCCTGCATGGCACCGAAATCAGATATCCTTTGTTACAGAAAGCTATATATGCCTTGGTCCTGGCAGGAAGAAGGCTACGACCATATTTTCAGGCTCACCCCATCATCGTCCGAAGTAGTTTACCCCTGCGGGACGTCATGAAGAAGGTTGACCATTCGGGAAGGCTCTCCAAATGGTGTATAGAGCTTGGCGAACACGACATCACTTATGAACCTCGGAAAGCCATAAAAGCTCAAGCCTTGGCAGATTTCATTGCCGAGGTCCCCATTACCGAGGACAGCCACCCAAGTCCCGACGAAAATGAGCCAGAATGGGCCTTGTACGTTGATGGTGCCTCGGGCGCCGAGCACCAAGGAGCAGGGGTGATCATCAGAGGCCCCGAAGGCCTGGAAGTAATGAAGGCCATTAAGTTCAGCTTCAATGTCACCAACAATGTGGCTGAATATGAAGCTCTCATAGCGGGCTTGCGCCTGGCCAGAAAAATTGGTGTCAGAAACTTGAAAGCCCATAGCGATTCCCAGCTAGTAGTTCGGCAAACAGCAGGGGACTACGGGGCGAAGGATCCAACACTGGCAAAATACCATGAATTAGTAACGAAGCTTATTCGAGAATTCGACACCGTGCGAATCGAGAGCGTGCCTCGCAGACATAACGCTGAGGCAGATGAATTGGCAAAATCAAAAGCATATACTGAGGTGCTAAGCCAGCCGAGCATTACAGTGCTGAGCATAATGACTTCGGGAAGAAGCTGGAAAGACCCAATAAGAACATATCTCGAAACCAATACGCTCCCCGAAGACCCCAATGAAGCAGCAAAAGTGCGGAGACGCTCCGGTCGTTTCTTTCTGATTGGAGAAGAGCTATATCGGCAGGGATATGCAAATCCGCTACAGAGGTGTGTTGGCGAAGAGGATATTGAAATAATCCTCCAAGAAGTTCACGAAGGCGCTTGTGGTTCGCACATCGGAACCGACGCCCTGGCAGCGGTGATACTTCGCCAAGGATACTTTTGGCCTACCCTGAGGAAAGACGCTAGGCGGTTCGTCCAGAAATGTGGTAATTGCCAAAGACATGCAAAAATCCAGAGAACACCCTCGGAGCTGGTGACTTCGGCAAACTATCCCTGGCCCTTCGCAGTTTGGGGCATAGACCTTATCGGGCCGCTCCCGACAGCGCCTGGGGGCGTGAAGTTCTGCGTAGTCGCAGTAGACTATTTCTCTAAATGGGTCGAGGCAGAACCTTTGACGACTATCTCGGCAAGAGAAGTGCACAAGTTCGTGTGGAAAAACATAGTATGCAGATTCGGCATACCGAGGGTACTAGTGGCTGATAACGGATCCCAGTTCATAGACAAAGGGTTCCAAGAGTTTATCAGCAACCTCGGAACAAAGATGCACTTCGCCCCGGTAGCTCACCCCCAAAGCAATGGGCAGGTGGAAGTATCTAACAGGACCATAAAAGATGGTCTGAAAAAGAGACTGGGGGAGGCAAAAGGGAAATGGCCAGGAGAACTCCAAAGCGTACTATGGAGCTACCGAACAACGCCCCGAAGGGCTACAGGGGAAACTCCTTTCTCGCTCGTCTTCGGTACGGAGGCCATAATCCCAATAGAGGTAGTGCGACCATCAATACGAGTGCAGGTATTTGATGAAAGTGGAAATGACCTCGGCTTAAGAACCAAGCTCGACCTCGTCGGCGAACATAGAGAAATAGCGGAACTAAGAAGGAAAGCTTTCCAGCAAAGAGTGGCCGCCGCTATAAACTTGCGAGCTAGGCCAAAAGGAATAAAAAAGGGTGATCTCGTTCTCCGAAAGGCGGAATTCGCACCCCGGAGGCCATCACACGGCGTACTTCGCGCGAATTGGGAGGGACCTTATCTGGTTCTTGCCGAAGTACGAAGAGGGGTGTACAAGCTCGGTGACGCCGAAGGCGTGGAATTAAAAAACACTTGGCATTCAGATGCCTTGAAAAAGTTCTATGCTTAGAATCTTGACGAAAGGGTTTACATTGTACAAAGTTAGAAAAAAATTTTCTAGCTACACGGGCTTCTGAAAGAAAGATTCTTGAACAAAAGATATACTAAAATTCCGCGAAGATGGTCGCCAGAATAAGCATGGGTGTGATTTCCTGAAGTCCCTCGAGCAAGCATGTTCGGGACAATAGGAAATGTAAAACCTTGCGAGAATTTCTAAATACAAAGGCTCACAGAGAACCGATCTAATCTTCCGAAGTCTCTTGAGCAAACGCGTTCGGGGCAAAAAGGAATGAACAATCTCACAAAAAAAGACTTAGCCAAAATTTCTTACAGGAAAGAAAAAAGTCTTTATTAAACAAACAAGATCGGTTTACAAAGAAGAAGGACTACCAAGAAAGAAAGAGTACAAGGAAAGAGAAAAAGAAGGCAGAAGGGGCCTGAGATAAATTAGGGATTCTCGGCGTCCCGGGAGCCACTAGCCCCTGCATCCTTTTCCGCCACCACCCGCGCCGGAAGAGTCTGAGGCAGGTTCAAGTGCTCGAGCTTGGACCAAGACCACCGAGGTCCCTCAGGAATATTTAGGGCCTCCAGGAAAGAAAGGTTGAGATCTGGAAACCTCAGAAGAACTTGATGACGGACGAGACAAAACCCGTCTTGAAAACCAACTTTGGTCATCTCGTCGGATTTCCTCTTCTCGACCCCAAGATCATTAAGCTCCTTCTCCAGGTCTTCAACCTTTTTTCTTAACGCCTTCACCTTCTTTTTCTTCGACTCATCCTTCCCCTTCTTCGAAGAATCGACCTCAGCTTGAAGTACGGCTTTCTCGGCCTCCGCCTTCGCCAGAAGCACCGCAGAATCCGACTTCTCCTTTAGAAGTGCCTCATTAACCGAAGTCAGCTCCGCCACTTTTGCGCCGAGGTCGGAAATCTTCTGGGAGGAGTCCTTTATAAGTTCTTCTTTTTCCTTCGCAAACAAGATCGGTTTACAAAGAAGAAGGACTACCAAGAAAGAAAGAGTACAAGGAAGGAGAAAAAGAAGGCAGAAGGGGCCTGAGATAAATTAGGGATTCTCGGCGTCCCGTGAGCCACTAGCCCCTGCATCTTTTTCCACCACCACCGGCGCCGGAAGAGTCTGAGGCAGGTTCAAGTGCTCGAGCTTGGACCAAGACCACCGAGGTCCCTCAGGAATATTTAGGGCCTCCAGGAAAGAAAGGTTGAGATCTGGAAACCTCAGAAGAACTTGATGACGGACGAGACAAAACCCGTCTTGAAAACCAACTTTGGTCATCTCGTCGGATTTCCTCTTCTCGACCCCAAGATCATTAAGCTCCTTCTCCAGGTCTTCAACCTTTTTCCTTAACGCCTTCACCTTCTTTTTCTTCGACTCATCCTTCCCCTTCTTCGAAGAATCGACCTCGGCTTGAAGTGCGGCTTTCTCGGCCTCCGCCTTCGCCAGAAGAGCCGCAGAATCCGACTTCTCCTTTTGAAGTGCCTCATTAACCGAAGTCAGCTCCGCCACTTTTCCGCCGAGGTCGGAAATCTTCTGGGAGGAGTCCTTTATAAGTTCTTCTTTTTCCTTCGCAAACTCCTCCCGAAGGGCAGCAATCTCTGACGCCGAAGTCTGGGCCAGCTGAGTGTTCCGAGTGAGCAGGTCCGAGCACTGGGTCTTGTATTGTTCTATAGTCTTTGAAGCGGCGGCCCGGTACATCCCCTGCCTCGCCACCCGAACTCTGAGGAATCCGGCATATCCCAGCAGCTGCAGAAAAACAGAGGCAAGAATGAGACAAGGCAAAAAAGGGAAAGGCAAATGCTTAGAAGAAATCAGAGACCAAAAAAAAAAAAAAAAGGAACGTGAAAACACACCTGGGCGGCGTGCTCGGAAAGCTTCGCGGCGAGGGAGTCATCATCCGGATGAGCCCCCGCAAGGGCCCTGAAATAAGCTTCAGTAAGAACCCCCTTTGCAATCTCCTTGGCCATTAGCGGGCAATCTTCGGAGTACATGTCCATGTCCTCCGTAAAAGACCAAAATGGCTCCTTCGGAATCTTCCCCTTCGGGATATGGGCATCCCGAAGGGCCCGCTTCCGGGCGTGCTCGGCAACCCAATCCGGAGGAAGAATCTCCTCTGCACGACAAAAGCAGAAAAATTGTCAAACACAAGTAGCTGCCAAAAAATTCAGAAACTGAGTGTCTAAGGCATCAAACCTGGTGGCACTTCGGCAACGTCGTCGCCAGAATCCAGGGCCCCCTCAGAAGAAATCTCCTTCCCTTTCCTCTTGCGGCGATCTTCGGCAGAAGGGGCTTCCACCAAAGCGTCCAGAAGAGCCGCCGAATTAGGGCTTGAAGGAGCGACATCTGCACCGACCTCGGTCGAAGGCGCAGCAACGGTTACCTCGGGCTCCTCGCCCACCTCCTCGGAAATCTCCGGCATAGGAGGGGGCACGGTCTTCTTCGATCGCTTGGCCGCCGGAGGCCCCCCGCCAGCCGCCTTCCGTCTTCGGGAGGCAGCCTTCTTTGTTTGTTCACCTTTCTCGGCTTGCCCGATGAAAAGCGATCGGTAATAGGCAGCAGTATCGTCGCCCATCTCTGAAAAAGAGAGAAAACATCAGCGTAAGTCCAAGATGAAATTAAAACAAGGGGACTAGGAGATGACTTACTTTCGAAAAAATCTTCATAAGTAATGTCCTTCTGAAGAAGTTTTACCAGCCAGGAGTCCTTCCCAGCAATGGCAGGAGCCGGCATCTCGAGGTCCGTTTCGTGCTCCTTTACCACCTTCAACTCCCGAAGGACTTCTTCGGTCATCAACTTCCAGTTAATTGGAAAGGGGTAAAGGGGGCGCGGTGGGACCTCGGAATCCCAGTCAGAGACCGCTCGGATGCGCTTGTCAAAGTCCGCAAAAATGGGTGTTAACTCGGGAGTTAACAGCATCTTCGGGTCAACGACATCCATCACGAGCTTTCCCTGAGCCCACTTCGTCGGGACGTACGACCAGGCCTCCTCCTTCTTCATAAAAAAGAATTTCTGTTGCCACCCTCGCCAGCTGTCCTTGTTGGCAAAGGTGAACTTGTATTTTTTGCTCCCTGACCCCCGAGGTAGCATGAAATAGAAGCCACCCTTTGGGATCACGAAGAGCTTGTAGTACTGCAGAAAAATGACAAAGTGTGGCTCTATACCGAAGACACCACACATACAAAGAAAAGCATTGAAATAGCAGTACGAGTTCGGCGGAAGTTGGTTTACGGCAATGCGATGGAAATCGCAGAAATCGCAAACCATCTTCGGCGGAGGATACCGAAGTCCGGCCTTCAGTTGGGCACGGAAAACAGTAACCTCGTCACTACGGTTTGAAAAGCTATATTGGTCCGAACGAGGCAACCTCGTAGTGACGTAGGAAGGAAGGAAGAACTTCTTTTTCCATTTTTTAAGTTTTGCAGAAGTAGTGCAGCAGGGGTGAGAAAGAAGGGGTTCCCAGCTTTCGGGAATAGGCATGACTGGCAAAAAACCGAGTTCGGGAAAAGGCAAAAAGCTATTTCGAAGAAAAAATTTGGAAAAACAGAAGAAACTGGAAGCTAAAACCCACCAAACGTTTTGCCAAAATCCGGATTTGAGGACGCCGTCGTGAAATGGTTGCCGGAAAACCACTCTGTCAAAAAGCACCGCCGTAAGAGAGCAGGAAAAACACTGCGGCAGTTGAGAGACAGAAGAGAGCAAAAGCAAAAGCAAAAGGGGGGGTTATGAAGGATTAAGGGTATATATAGACCGAGGAAGGGTAGGCGAATCGACGTCATAAGTGCTGTGCGAAGGCGAATCGTCGCCATAATTGCCCATTCTGCATAAAAAGACGCGCCCGCTGTAACCGATGTAACCCTCTCCAATGACGGCGTGCCACGTGTCAGCAACCACGCCAAATAAGGAACACGCTTTCTGACGAATAGCGCGCCGCCCCAGACTGACACGCCTGGTCACGAGACGAGACGTTTCAGTGACCTACAAAGATTACAGAAAATAGGTTACCTCGGAGACACCAAGAGACAGTCTGTGCTACGTCTACGGACAGAAGGTGTATCTTCGGCACAGGTACCATGCATAAAGCCCCGAAGGGTACCCTCCGAAAGCTGACAAAAGCCAAAGTCCCTACTTCGGCTTCTAGGGGGGGCATGTGATAGCCGAAGGACTATCGCCTCTCCTAGAACGTACCTCCTATCAAAAGCATGCTCGGGAAGCCTGGCACCATCCGAGGGAGGCACTAGTACTGACCTCGGACTAGGCGAATTCCAGTGCCTCGAACTCGGGATTTAGCCTAGTACCCCAGAGAGCTCCAAAGGTGCAGACAGCCCCCTCGGGGGATTAAACGGATCGCCTTCGGGATAGAAGAACCAGCTACCGCAAGCAAGAGAGGATTTCCCGAAGGCGGAACCTGCGAGCTAGGCAGCGCCCCGAACTGCGAACATAACTCCCGAAGAAGGGTGTTCGTCCCAGAGAACGACCTCGCCCAAAGGACATCGGGAGTACGGCAGGAGCATTTAAGGAGCCTCTGACACATCGCCCACAGACGCACCATGTCACCTCAAACGACGCTCTGACACGCCGACGCCGCCCAGGCCTTGTCACAACCTGTCTCGGACCAAGGCTCGAGGGAGCCTACAAACAGCTACTTGTCCCCTTTGTCCAAAGGTACACAGCAGATCTGACCGAACACGTGTCACGATCTGAACGGGCCAGACACTTCTATAAATACCAAAGAGCAGCCCCTTGCAAACGGTTGGTCAGTCAGTTGAGAGGATACGAACAGGCAAGGCCACTAAACCCCTGAGTGCTCTCTTTCCTTCACCTCTCAGAAAACTAACTTGGGCGTCGGAGGCTCCTCCCCGGAAAAACATCCCGGGGACCTCCTAACCTTTCCTTTTGGGCTCTTCAGGTACCACTCCCTGGGAAACCTCCACTCCGGGCGTTCTCCTCCTCAGGAAGTCCCTCCAGAAACCACCATGTCCTCCAGCGAAGATGTCTCCGGACATCAGAAGAAGTACAAAAAAGAAGAGAAAGAAGGAAAAGGGCCCTAGAACAAACTAAGGGTTCTCGGCGTCCCGGGAGTCTTCGGCTCCTGCGTCCTTTTGCACCACCTTCGGCGCCGGAATAGAAGGAGGCAGGTTCAGATGATCAATCTTAGACCAGGACCACCGAGGTCCCTCGGGAATATCCAGGGCCGCCAGGAAAGAGAGGTCCAGATCTGGGAACCTCTGAAGGACTTGGTGCCGAACAAGACAGAACCCGTCCTGAAAACCAACCTTGGTCATCTGGTCAGACTTGTCCTTCTCGACCTCAAGCTCCTCGAGGTCCTTCTTCAAATCTGAGACCTTCTTCTTCAGCTCCTTCACTCTCTTCTTTTCCGGCTCCTTCTTCATAGCATCGACCTCGGCTTGGAGCGCAGCCTTCTCAGCAAGCGCCTTCGCCAGGAGCCCTTCGGCCTCTGACTTCTCTTTCTGATGCGCCTCATTTGCCGAGATCAGCTCCGCCACTTGGGAGCCGAGGTCAGAAATTTTCTGGGAGGAGTCCCTCAAAAGTTCCTCTTTTTCTTTCTGGAACTCCTCCCGAAGGGTGGCAACTTCCTTCTTCGCAGCTTGAGCCAGCTGCAGGTTCTTGACAGCTAATTCCGAGCACATGGCCTTAGTTTTTTCTATGGCTTTTAAGGCCTTATCTCGGAACTCCGTCTGCCTCGCCACCCAAACTCGGAGAAAGCCGGTGTATCCCAGAAGCTGCAAAAGGATAAAGGCGAGGTCATCAAGACAAAGAGAAAACCAAACACTTAGAAAAAAAATTCAAGGGAGAAAGATAGACGCAAAGTATACCTGGGCGGCGTGTTCGGAAAGCTTCGCGGCGAGAGAATCGTCGCCCGGGTGAGCCGTGGCAATGGCCTTGAAGGAGGCATCGGTGAGGACCCCTTTCGAGATCTCTGTAGCCATTTGCTAGCAGTCTCCAGAGTACAAATTCATGTCCTCCGTAAACGTCCAGAAAGGCTCCTTCGGGACTTTTCCCTTCGGGATGCGGGCGTCCCGAAGGGCTCTCCTCTTTGCATGCTCAGCTACCCAACCCGGAGTGAGCGACTCTTCTGCACGACAAAACAGAAAATTGGTCAGGGCAAGAAAACCTCAAAGATCATCAAAAAGAGGAGCACCACAGTTTGTTAGAAGAACAAACCTGCTTGCACCTCGACGACGTCGTCGTCGGAAGCTCGAGCCTCTTCGGCAGAAATCCCCTTGCCTTTTCTTCGGCGCCGCTCTTCGGCAGAAGGGGCCTCTACCACGGCGCCCAGAAGAGCCTGCGACGGGGTAGGACTTTGAGGAGGGACCTCAGCAGCAACCTCGGACTGAGGGACAGTAGCAGCCTCGGGCTCCTCGCCCACCTCTTCGGAAATCTCCGGAAGAGGGGGGGCACATCCTTCTTCGCCCGTTTGGAAACAGACGGCCCAGCCCCGGACGTTTTCCGTCTTCGGGAGGCAGCTTTCTTCGTCTGCTCACCCTTCGCGGGCTGACCGGTGAAAAGGGCTTTGTAGAAGGCAGCAGTGTCCTCGCCCATTTCTGAAAAGGAAGAAAGACATCAGTGTGAGTCCGGAACGAAGTTATAACAAGGAGATTAGAAAGTAACTTACTCTCATAAAAAGTTTCGAAAGAAACTTCCTCCCGAAGGAGTTGCACTAGCCAGGAGTCCTTCCCGGCGATGGCAGGAGCCGGCATCCCGAGGTCCGTCTTGTGCTCCTTTACCACCCCGAGCTCCCGAAGGACCTCCTCGGTCATCAACCTCCAATTGATGGGGAAGGGGTAAAGAGGGCGCGAAGGGACCTCGGGACCCCAGTCGGCGACGGCTCGGATACGTCCGTCGAAATCCGTGAATACGGAAACCAACTCGGGAGTCAACAGTATCCTCGGATCTACGACGTCGTCCTCCAACCGTCCCTGAGCCCACTTGGTCGGAACATGCGACCAGGCCTCCTCCATCTTCAGAAAGAAAAACTTTTTTTGCCACCCTCGCCAGCTGTCCTTAGTGGCGAAGGTGAACATATACTTTTTGCTCCCGAATCCCCGAGGTAGCATGAAGTAAAAGCCACCCTTCGGGACCACGTAGAGCTTGTAGTACTGCATAAAAATGACGAAGTGGGGTTCTATTTTGAAAACGCCACACATACAGAGGAAGGCGTTGAAATAGCAGTACGAGTTCGGAGGAAGTTGATTTACGGCAATGCCATGAAATTGGCAAAAGTCGCAAATCAACTTCGGAGGGGGGAACCGAAGTCCGGCTTTCAGTTGAGCTCGGAAAACGGTGATCTCGTTACTATGGTTTGAAAAGCTGTAGTGGTCAGGACGTGGCAACCTCGTAACAGCGTACGAAGGAAGGAAAATTTTTTTCTTCCACTTCGCTAATTTTGCAGGAGTGGTGCAACAAGGGTGAGAAAGAAGAGGCTGCCAACTTTCAGGAATCGGCATTTTTGGCTGAAAAATGAGTTCGGAAAAGGCAAAAATGAACTTCGGGCAAACTTTGAAAAATAAAGAGTTCTGGAAATCAAAACCCACCAAATCTTTTGCCGAAATCTGGGTGTGAAGACGCCGTCGTGAAAGATGACCGGAAAAAAGCTCAGGTGAAAGAACCGCCGCGAAAAGCAGAAGAGAGCAGAAGGAAAACCAGAGCAAAAGCAAAAGCAAAAGAGACAAATGACGGAATGAGCATATATATAGGCCGAGGGGGGTAGGCGGACCGGCGTCATAAGTACTCTGCGAAGGCGAAACGCCGCCATAACTGCCCTTCTGCACCTAAAAAGGCGCGCCCGCGGTAACCGATGCAACCCCAGCCAACAAAAAGCCGACACGTGTCAGCCATCGCACCAAAAGAGGAACACGCCCTCTGACAGACGTCGCGCCGCTCCAGACTGACACGTCTGGTTACGAGACGCGACGTTTCACTAACCTACAAAAGTAAAGAAGTGGGTTACCTCGAGGACACCAAAAGACAGGCTATGGCCGAACAGTCCGTATCTTCGGACAAAAAGGTGTATCTTCGGCACAGGTTACACTCCCTAGAAACTCCCGAGAAGCATCCTCGGAAAGACAGCGAACCGAAGTCTCCACTTCGGCTTCTTCGAGGAAGGCCTAAAAAGCTGGAAAGCAGGTTACTTCGAAGACACCAACAGACAGGCTATGGAAGAAAAGCCTACGTCTTCGGACGGAAGGTCCGTCTTCGGAACAAGTACTGCACTCAAGGCCCAAAGAGGGGCCCTCAGGAAGCGAACAAACCGAAGTCTCCACTTCGGCTTTTTCGAGGGGGGGCCTGTGATAGCCAAAAGGCTATCGCCTCCCCCAGTATGAATTTCCCCGAAGGTTTGTCCGGGGAGCCTGACGTAGCTCGGAAAGAAGCATTGCCACAGACCTCGGCAGAAGCGAAATCGAGCATGACGAAGTAAGCACTTCGGCTGAAACGCCAGGTTATCTAAATGTGTCGCTGACTCTCTCGGGGAACCGAACATATCGCCTTCGGGAGAAAAGAACCAGCTACTGAAAGCAGGAGAGATTCTCCCCGAAGGCGGAACTCCCGAGCTAGAGAACTCCCCGAGCCACCAACGTGATTCCCGAAGAAAGGCGTCCGTACCAAAAGATGACCTCGCCCAAAGGACCTCGGGAGTACGGCATGAGCATTTAATGAGCATTTAAGGAGCCTCTGACAGGTCGCCCATACGCTGCCTGAAACGGCGGCCTGACGCGCCGAAGCCGTCCGGGTCTTGTCACGACTTGACTCGGTTCAAGGCTCAAGGAGCCTGCCACTGGCTACTTGTCCCCTACGTCCGAAGGTACAGAAAAGATCTGACCGAACACGTGTCATGATCTAAACGGGCCAGGCTTCCCTATAAATACACAGGAACACGTCCTGGCAAGGGATTGGACTCCTCTCTCCTGAAAAAACACAAACAGGCAAGACTGCAAAACTTCCAAAGTGTCCCCTTTTACCTTCTCAGGAAACTGACTTGGGCGTCGGAGGCTCCTCCCCGGAAAATCATCCCGGGGACCTCCTAACCCTTTTTTCGGAGTCTTTCAGGTACTTTCCCACCTGGGGAACCTCTCCGTCAGACGTTCTCCCTCCTCGGAAGCTCCCTCGGAATTCACCATGTCGCAAGACGAAGATGCTGAAGCGCATCAGTTTGTTAGTTTATCATAGGTACATTTTGCATACACTACATATTCATTTTTCATATGTTGCATGCACTTATGGTCAGAGTCTAACTCCAAACTTATTTGCCTTATACAGCAACGTAGTTAGGCAATGACTTCTTGGGTCACTCCTCGCTTGGGTTTTTTTCTCCTAGACAAAGATGAGCCTACCGACCATTTGGGTCATGACTATTTTGTAGCACAATGGTAGTAGTTAGTAAGAGGTGTATTGATATTGACTTTGACTTAGCATAATTGTGGCATGTATTCTTATTAATTCGGGTTAAGCTTATCAACCCATGACATTAATTGCTTAGGTTGATAGACAAAATACTTAGATATTGTGTTGCCATAGTATTTACTTGCTATGAGTGTAGTTTTCATCCATGGTTTGGCATGATATATTATTTGTGTATGAATGAGCATTACAAATGTTTTTCTTATGCAGCCGCACATATTTATTTCACGTTTTCTTTAAATCTCACGAAATCACTATCTTAGTTTAATAAACTTAAGTGTTTTATTGGAACTAAGTAAATGTTTTTCTTAACTCTCAAGTAAATACTAAACACTAGGCAAGTGGCTAGGATTTACATAGTAAATCTCGACAAAAGATCCTGAAAACAAGGAACGATTCTACCCTAATTAAGAGTTTGGATTAAGTAACAGAATAATTTAGCCTAATTAAGAAATTAATTAGGTATTTATTAGAACGGTTCCTAACCACATAACTTTGCCTCATGAGGAAAGTGGATGGCAAGATGTTCCATCAAATCAAAAAAAGCAGGAGGGAATATCTTCTCTAGCTTACATATGGTAACCACTATATTTTGCTCCAATTGTTGATGTCATCAAATCGAATCCTACTTCTGCATAATGTTCTAAAAAATGAACAAAATTCAAAAATTATCTCCCATATAGGACCTGAAATGTGCCCACGTAATGCAATAGGAAGCAACCTCTGCATAAACACATGATAATCGTGGCTCTTAAAATTATAGAATATACTGTCACTCGAGCTAATTGTACGACCTAAGTTTGAGGCATACCCAACAAGCATCTTTATTGTTCTCAGCCACAGAGTAACTTCTCTTACATGTTTATGACTCAACGTATAAAATGCTTTTGGTTTCACATAGTTCCCCTTAACATTTCATAAATGTAGTTCATGACGCATATTTTTTAACTCCTTAAGCGAAAGGCAAGAATTTGAGTTATCTTTTGTTTTCCCCCCATATATCCATAACAATGTTGAAATTATTCTCAAATTTTTTTTTTCAATATGCATGATGTCCAAATTATGACAGACCAGCAAATGCTTCCAGTACGATAACTACCAAAATATACACCGCTTTAATCAATTATGGCACTATCCAAACCCCACAATTTGGTGTTTATCATATGAATAGCCAAACAGAGGGAAAAAAATACCCAAGCAACATATCATGAATTTCTTAACCTGACTTACATGGACTAATGACAGTACTAACCTTATTTCCTAGGATGAACAATGTTACATTCGAATGGAATATGTGATTATGTGGTAAAAAAACCTTGTGACAATCAAACCAACATGACTTTCTACATTTCTTCAACATAAAAATACGTCAATTTCATCCATGTAATATGGGCACGCAAGCTTACCATAGGTACTTCAACCCGAAAGGTTTCCTAGTGCAGGAAAATCATTAATTGTGCATAATAAATGTGCCTTCATAACAAAATTCTGTTTTCGAAAACTATCCTAGGTAAAAACCCCTTCCGACCTTAAAGTTTTGAGTTCTTCAATCAATGGTCATAAAAATACATCAATGTTCTTTCCTAGTGCTCTAGGACCAGGAATTATGAGTCATAAAAATGAAGGGTTCCTTCATACACAGTTCCGGCAGAAGATTGTAAACAACTATAAAGATCGACCATATTGTGTATGTTGCACCAATAACAATATTTGGGTTAAATCCATTGGTACACAATCTAAGTCTAGCATTTCTGATTTCATCAGCAAATGATTGCGACATTCGGTCTATGTGCCGCCACGCTTTAGATTGATATGAATGACCAATACTTCCATCATTGCATGATTTATTATAAGCATGCCAAGTCATGTGAGTCGCTGTTTTTGATAACATGTGCAAGCGATTTAACCTGTTGGTTATTGGTAGATACCATAATAATTTCTTGGGAATCAATTTCTTTTTTCTGGAGGTTACTCTTTCTTTATATCTACTACTTCCACATTCATGGCAATGTGTTAATTTCTCTTCTTGATAGAATAGCATACAATTATTCTCACAAGTATGAATTTTTATATATGGCAACCCAAGTCCTTTTGTGAGTTGTTTCGCATCATAAAACGTGTCTGGTAGTCTATTAGTTTCAGGCAATATTTCTTTTATAAGCTTTAACACTTGATCGAAACAACGATCCGTCATATTAAACTCACTTTTGCAACTTAACAATTGGGTCATTGTAGACAATCGTGTATGTTTAGTGCACCCATCCCACAATAGTTCATTTGCATTATCCAACAAATTATAAAATTGTTGTGCAATCGGATTAAGTAACCCCTATCTCATTTCAGACACATCGAACACATTATCATTATTACCACTGACATTATCAACTTCTTTGACATCAACAACGATAAATTTTTTATCTACTAACATTCTTTCACTATTTCCAGATCCTACATTCGATGATAATGGACCTATTGATTCACATACTATCTATTCATATGCATTTACGCTACTTATTTCCCCACTTATCGCTCCATATGAGTGTGATGGAAAATAGCTATGGGCCATATTGAAATTGTGCAAATTGCTATCATGTTGTTCATTGTGACAATGCTATATGTAACAATTCAACGTAAATCCATATTGATACAAATGCTATCTCACTTTCGCTTCTATTATATAAAATCTGTTATTATATTTACGATAAGAGTATTTAATCATTTCTAACTCCATCCCACTAAAAGCAAACTGTAAAAACTCATTTACACCAGCCATAAATCCAAGATTCATATACCCATCTACATCTATCCTCTAGTGCATTCACTAACATCCATTACCCGCCATTTGGTTCTTTGTAAAACAAATAGTAAAAACCCATGACATAAATATGTAATAAATATATTATATTTCATATAATATAAATATAGTGATAATGTAAATGAATTGCTTATATATATCATGCATGCATATCGACTTTCCAAAACTAAACCACCTATTCCATTAAGGTAAGAGTCCTACTCCATTGCAAGTTGCATAAGTAGTAAGGCATTTTAACTATTCCATTTTAGTAGTATTTTATGTAAATTTTGACTGCATTTCTATTCAGTTCTTGTTCATAACATTTGTTAACAACATCAACTTATTAAGAAATACACAATAGGAACAATTTGGGAAATAGTAAACCAAAATTCACAAACTGTTATTACGAAAGAAACACATTAACTGCAATACTACTTATGCAGCTTTCAACTATCCAACTTGTACAATCTATGATTATGTTAATCACAAATATAACTTAATCCAGTACATTTTGTTTATCCACAATCTAAATCAGACCAATATTATATTTGTCATCAACACAATCATGAATGGAGAATCTAAGGTTTAATAAATAAACACTTATTATGCAATAACATGTTATCTTATAAGTCAGCTACCTAAAATAATATAACTGTATCTTCAAAAAAATAAGTAATTACTATCTAAATCACTAACCTCTAAATTACTTTAAAACACCTCGATTGAGCTGAAGAAGAAGTTGAAACAAAAGCCAAAACGGATGCTGAAGGAGTAGTTGAGACAAACTCGAGAAGAGAGAGGGGGAAGATATTTATTAGTAAAATCTGTAGCAAAATCATAGGATATATATGAAAAGTCAAACTGCATAATTGGTGTAGCAAATATGTAGCAATTTACGTTACAAAAATGTAGGAAAAATAAACTGTAGGAAAATCGAAGGAATAAAACTACTACATTTTTAAGATACTCATATCCTCGTTTGCCTCAAAAGCATAGGAAAAGGAATTTGCAGGAAAAGGATCAGATAACATGTCCAACGCTTTTCCTACACATGTGGTCCCTACCCATTTAATTCACATGAAAAGCGCCGAACGCTTTGGCGTCTCAATTTCCCGCTATCTTATTTTGGCAATTATGCTATAGTTTTATTTATCACAATTTTATTGCAGGAAAACCATCAGACAGATTCCATATTAATCAGTTAACGGTTTCCCTACGAAACTTGTTTCTACGCGTTTTCCGTAGGAATTGGCTGTAGCAAATACTCTTCATCATTATAGTGATAGAAAATATTCATATTTTTATAATAAATTTTGAAAGAAAAAAAATCATAAATTAATAATTATGAATAGTAAAAAGTTTAATTTTTATGAAATGGAGGGAATATTAACTAAGCTTGAAGTTTGAAATGGAACAAGAAAAGAAACTTAGCATTGATGAGGCAAATGATAAAGATGATGACTGCCAACTTTTGAGCCCTCGTCGTCCACAGCTTGCAGAAAAACTTTGACTGGTAATTAGCGTGAATTCTTAATTTTGATGACGGTAATCAGCCTTCCTCACGATGGCAAAGAGTTTAAATAGCAAAGAGCAACACGTCAAATTTATATCCGTCAAAGAGTGTCTTTTTGCAGAAGAACCAAATGGTGCAAACACTCACAAATTATATCAAGAAGCTGATAAATGATTGGTTTCATATTCTATATGATTTAGACGCATTTAATTTAACGAAAATGGGGAAGAAAAAAAAATGTCTGCATTTAAATATGATTATTCCAAAAATTAGTGTAGGCATTGCTTCTCTTTAAGGGGAAAAGATGATTCTATTTTTTAGAGACCAAGACCAAATTATCTGAAAAAGGAAAAGGCTGTCATTGTTTTAAAAAAATAATTACCATATACTTAGGCTGTTCATTTTTTTTTCTAAAAACGCTTTATTATTAACATAATTTTTTTTATAAGATTGAGGAAACAATTTTAGTTACATATTAAGCGTGAGAACCACGGGTAGATCTACTATTTAAAAAAAAAAATGGGGCCAAAAAATATATTCCCTCCATCCCATAATAGTTGACATGGTTTTTTGAGCACAAAAATTAAAGTGTTTGTGTAGTAACTGTTCAAATAATGAATAAAAAAATATTTCTTTTTAGGTTTTATACGGTAAGAGTTTAAATGAATAGTAAAAAATAATTTTTTATTAGGTCTTATGCAATGAGAGTTTAAATAAGGGTAGTAAAGTAAATTAGAAGTTAAAAACTTTATATAATGGAAAATGTTCCAATTTTTTTGGGACAAAGGGAGTATATACTAAACTTTAGCTCTTGTTAAGGGAAGAATTAGAATGCATTTCCCTTAAATTTTCAAACATCCTACTAGTATTTTACTATTCTAGGAATGGGACATGAAACTACACCTGCCATATTAGTCCGTCATTAATGAGGATTTCAGTTGATTAAATATTTATTTCCAAAACAAATTGCTCTTTGCGAAAAAGAAATATTACACTATAAATGCATATGATATTACCCTATTCTAATTAAATTTATAGGTATTAGTAAATACTCCCTCCATACGAGAAAGGATGACACATTTATCTGAGTACGAAGATTAAAATATGTGTAATTTATGATATTTTCTTCATTTTTTCTCATAAAGCTAAAATTAAAAAGAAAAGTTCCTTTTTGAATCATGTGAAGTGAGATTTTAAATGATTATTGAAAAGGAAAAGATTCTTTTTGGGGTTTTGTATGGTGATAGTTCAGATGAAGATTTTAAAAAAATCTTTGTTTTTATTTTATATGGTGAAAATTTAAATAGAGATATAATAAGATAAATTAGATTTTAAAAGCTTTCCAAAAATGAAAATCTTTCTTCTTTTTTGGAATAACAAAAAAAGGTAATACACTTCATCCTATTTTTGTTAAATGGTCTCATTTACTTTTCAGAAACCAAAGAGGTTATCGCTATAAAATCTTATTACATCATTCATCATTAGTCCAAATTTTTTGTTAATTTTCATACTTATTTAATTAGAAGTGTCTGAACGTGCCTGGCCTTTTTGGTTTGTTCCTAAATTTCCCTTCGTAGCCCGTGGGTTCTCATTTTCTTCACACTCGACAGGCATCACCTCCTCAACACAAAGTGACAAAACTCCTCGATTGTATTTTTCACCACATTTCCTAAATCAAATTAACAAGAGAGCCTTTGGTAGCAAGTGCAAACCCAATTTCTCTTTATCTCTTTTTGTATTTTCTTTTTCCTTGAAAAAAACAACAGAGAGAAGACAAACAATTTTTTCCAAGTTCTTGAAGCCTCCATTCTCCGATATATATATAGCAGCAATAGCAAACAAAATGGTCATTGTGGTACTCGTCAAATGCAACAGAATTATTGTCACCTAGTTCAAGTCTATAGCAGCTATAACAAACACAATTGTCACCTAGTTCAAGTCTAATATTGTACCAGACATGTTCCAAGAAACAAAAGAAACAATTGTTAAAAATGTTGAAGAGGAAATGTCCAAGTAATGCTGGCTGAAAGAACGCTTTGTAAACAACCCAAAGCATGAACGCATTAGGTAAAAAAAGCAACTTATAACTGATATTTATTACAATGGAAAAAAGCAACAAATTTAAAATGTTTGTGGTACTTTCATTTATTACAATGAAAATAAACAATAAGGTGGGAGGGACACATCATGTGTCAGGATTGTCACAAATATCAAATCTTCCATCTGCCCTAAATTCTTTGTATCATTTAAATTTTAATAATTAATTTTTGATTTTCTATTTTCAATATTTTAGCATATAAATGAAAAAAATTTATATATGAATGATAAATCAGGACCTATAGTTTCTAAATATATATTTTTTATTTTTTTCTAACAAATAATAATATAAATAAATCCAAATCAAACTAATTGTAAAAATTAAATGAAACAAAGAAATTGGGATGAATAAAGTATTAAATTATGGACCTGTGTGCACTTCTAAATAGTGACCCAACTTCATACATGCAAATCAAGCCCACTGCTTGGCCTACTTTCACAATCCAAATGACCAAATTGACCTTATATAAAGAAACAAACTCATCCCCAACCTCGACAAATAGTTGATCCATCCTCTCAAGTTTCAAAATTGCATAAACGAGGAAATTCAAGAAGACTGAAGCCATGGATCCACTTTTATTAGAATTGCTGGTGCCTTCGGGCGACGACAATGATTTTGCCAACCAAGCAAAACTTGAAATTGGGAGGTAAAACTCTAGTTGGATTTCTGTACACTTATCATTTTTTTTAACTTATTGTCCTCAGATTTCCCAAGTTTTTGCTCTCAAATCTCCAATGTTCCTAACTTTTTTCAACATTCTACTACAAATAACAAATGAAGAAGCAGAAGCCAATAAAGCTCACTAAGGCCTTTGAAATTTATGGAAAACGCAAGTGAAATAGAGCACAAAAAATTGGCAGGAGAAACTACGCTTTGATTATGTGATGGCCTTTTAGTGGATTAAATATTGTAGCAAAATCATAGAAATATTTTCTATCAATTTTTCTAGGATTTAGCTTTTTTTATGGCTTTGCTACAATATATGCCGCTTCCATTCTTGCTTCTCATCTTCTTGCCATCCTTACACTCTATTGTCATTCATCAGCCTCTACTCTGAAATTTTTGACTATTGTTGCCTGGTTGTGTAGCTGTGGCTTTTCCATTTCCAGTACTATTGAAAACATTTTTATTCGAGGTAAGATGGACGTTTACTTATTTATCTTAAGTTTTTTTTTTGATATTATCAAAACAATATTGAAAATTCGCATGTCATTTTCTATACATATATAGAAGCCATAGCAACACTGCCATTAAAAACAAAGAGAATATTTATAAGATTCAGATTTTAGATGTACAAATTGTATCATATTAGGGAAAAAGGGCAAATAAGCCCCTAAGCTTTAGACGATAGGGTACATTAGCCAATGTTGTTTTTTTATAGTTAAATCCATCCTAGAAGTTTTCTTTGTGGGCATATCACCCACTAACGTTTGTGACCTTGATAAATTGGTCACTTGGCAAACTAACGAACAAAATATTCTGATATCTTCAAGAATATTCTGTGCATTTTTTAGAATGTGTGGCATGTTGCTCAAAATCACATTACACATATGCAAAACGTAATTTGAGTGGAAGTGAAGTATCTAAGCATCTTGCCATGCCAGAGAAACCCATCCGCCATCGTGTTCCTGTCACCAGCGAGATTTCCAAATACATCAAGGGGCTCTGTGTTAGGAACGACATTACCCCACTTCATGACCCCATCAACATTTGCTATCGCTCTATCTCAAGTATTTTATGCATGTTACTTAAGGTCAAAGCAAGCCTACACATACTGCATTGTAGGTTAATAATGCATGAAAGGTTTTAAATAGGACAAGTAATTAACTAGTCAACTATAAATAATATGAAACTTGGTTTCATAGTCTTTTTGGGAGAACCTCATTCAGAGTAAGGTCACTACACAAGAAAAGGTCCAAAACTCACTCATTCTTTCTTTGTCGATGACATTATCCTTTTTAGCAAGGCCACCATGATGAGTGCTCAATCCTTGATATCTAAGCTCAACTCCTTCTATTAAACCTCTAGTAAAAAAATCAGCATGGTCAAGTCCAAGCTCCTGTTTTCAAAAAATATTGTTCCTAGTCTAAGGGAAGGCATTCAGAGAATCTTGGGTGATATTAAAATGGGCCCGTATTAAGGAATTAGATTGGCCCAAGCCAACTTCTGTCACACCCCACACAGGCCCCAGCCTGTGCACTCTCAGTACCACTCACCATTCTATCCAGAAAGTTATTAAACACTTGAGTTCAGAAGTGTTATGAGTGAGCAATTAGATTCGGCCAACTTTCTTTTAGGTAGATTAAGTCTTATTTTCTTAAGCTAAGGGCGTGAGAGGTGCCCCAGGAGGCTTGTGGGTTAACCTATACATTTACTTGCAGCCTAAGGCAAGGCCCAACCACTAACTTGCAATACAAGGCAAGGCTATATCAATAACTTGCATTACAAGCAAAACATACACTTAATTCTTTAAGAGCCTAGGATGTGTGCTCATCAAGTGTACTACTTCAATGCATGATAACCAAGACACCCACATCTCATCAAGTTTTGGAAACATAAGTTTTTCATGTCCATAAGCTTTCGGCCAAGCAAAGAACTCAAGAGGTTCATCTCAACAAGTCATAACCATAAACACATAAGCATAGCATAACTTGGCATACAAGCATCCAACATATATACATCAAATCCAAGATCATCCAAGGCTACATATACACAAACTAGCCAACATACAAGCACCACCTACTTGGCAACATACTAAGGATGCTACAACTCCAAAACTAGCCAAGATTATGCATTAAAAGCCAAAATTTCTAAACTACCCGAAAAGCATCTTAAGTGTGCAATACAAGAGCACACACTGGAGTACAAGACCTATGGCCATGTTCATGGTCATGAAGGTAAACACCACTATCTAAGCTAGAGTCCACACATCCATCTCTCTTCTAGACAAGCCCCACAATCTACTCAAGCCTGCAAAACTTAACACATAAGTTTCGGGCATAAACCATAAGACTTTTATATGCACTTAAACAAGCCCAGTTTCGGTTTGGCACATACCTTGAGCAATAAGGTACTAACTTAGTACACAAGCAAGCAAATCAAGCACACTCACTCAAGCTCAATTCCTTTTTCCTGAAATACAAACAATATGGGCATGAGTTTTTACAACTCAATAAGGTTCATTACAACTCCATGGGAGTTTATTTAGTTAAGCCGAAACTTAACCTCCATAAACTTAGCTTGACCTGCAAGGAAGACATAGAAAACACAAGAACAATATATATACATGATAACTGAGGCACTATATAAGCATAAACACTATCTATACTTGGTTAGCAAGCACAAACAATTAAACAAGCACACAACTCACGCACACACCACAAATTCCTTCTCGGCCGAAACCACTAGCAAGCACATTTTCACATTCTTGCACTCCAAGCAATCCAAACAATCTCCAATCCATTAGAGCTCCAAATTCACTAGTAAGTTGGCCTAACTTACTAAGAACTTAAGTGCTTGCCATTAACCATTGACTAGCTTGCCAAACCATACGAACCCGAAAGTTCAACAATATGCCCGTCTAGCAAACTAAGATCATATAGCATAGTTTACTATCACTTAGCCGCCATTAACTACTTGAACATGGAATTTTACCAAGAATCAAGTAGGATCATGAACCTTACCCTTAAACACAAGCTTGAGTTCTCGGTTATGCCTTCAATCTTCAAGGCTTGGCTTGAAACTTTAATGGCAAGGTCGCCTTAGGCCGAAACACAAATTGCAAGCTTAATCTTCCATTTCAAGCTTTAATTCCAAGTTTCACCATGAAACCTTCAAGAGCTTGGCTTCCTTCTTGCCAAGAGCAACCGGCAATGTTGCAAGAACCAAGTCAAACCCGAAACTAACATTTTCGGTTTTGAGTGAAAGCATGCAAAAATCATTTAAGTACCACATGTCCCATTAATTGGCCTTAATGTGCTACTTGACCTTGCATTAGTTTGCATGGTGTAATTAACCTGTAAAGGTATCATAGTCTCACAATTAGCACTCGATTAAAAGTACATTATGGCCCTTAAGTTTAGTTTCTCGCCATAAGTCACATAGCCATTTTCCATGTACAATTTTCACCTGAATATTCTCGGTTTTACATTTACACCACCATTCATATTTTCAATCCAGTCCCTCATGTTTATTTTTCATTTTCCTTACATTTTTTGCCTGGGCCAAGTACTAAGGGATGGTCCTAACAACTCCTCTCTCCTTAAAGAATTTAGTCCTCCAAATTCTTCACTAATCTAGGCTATAACTGAGGATAACCCTTGGCAATTCTCTGTTCTACTTCCCAAGTTGCCCCTTTAGGAGTGTGGTTACTCCACTGAACTTTTATCATAGAGATCCACCCGTTTTTTAGTTTCCTAGTATCTCTAGCTAGGAATTGGATTGGTACTTCCTCATAAGAGAGATTTGGTGCCACAGGTACACACTAGCAGGTATTTCTATGTGTTTAGAACTTGGAACGTATTTCTTGAGTAAACTCACATGAAACACATCATGTATGTTACCAAGTTCTGGTGGCAAATCCAACTGATAGGCCACATTTCCAACCTTAGCAAATACTTGATATGGCCCTATATATCTGGGTGCAAGCTTTCCCTTCCTTCCAAATCTTATCACTCATTTCACAGGAGAAACTTTAATCCACACCCAATCTCCTTCCTGGAATTCTAGGTCTCTTCTCCTTTTCAGGTTGGCATAAGACTGTTGTCGATCATTTACACCTTCGATTCTTGCCTGAATCAGTCTTATTTTTTCTGTGGTATCTTTAATAATGTCTAGCCCCAACTCCAACTTATCTTCTAGCTGATGCCAGCAATGAGGAGTAATGCACTTTCTGCCATACAAGGCTTCATATGGAGCCTTTCCAATTACTGAGTGATACCCATTATTATAAGAGAACTCCACTAATAGGAGATGTACATCCCATTCTCCCTAGAAGTCAATAACATAACATCTCGACATGTCTTCCAGAGTTTGTATAGTTCTTTTAGTTTGTCTATCTGTCTGTGGATGGTATGCTAAGCTAAACTTAAGTTTAGTGCCTAATGCTTGATGTAGGGATTTCCAGAACCTAGAAACAAACCTAGGATCCCTATCTGACACAATGTCATCAGGTACTCCATGTAGTCTCACTATCTCCCTTATATAGAGTTGTGCAAGTTTGTCCAAAGAATCAGTGAGATTCATAGGAAGAAAATGGGTTGTCTTGGTCAATCTGTCCACAATGACCCAAATGGCATTATGCTTTCTCCTTGTCAGTGGCATTCCCACTACAAAATCCATAGATATGGATCCCCATTTTTTCTTAGGTATAGGCAAGCTTTGAAGCTTCCCTCCTCGTTTCTGGAACCTTCACTTGTTGGTACACTTCACATGTTGCTACATGAGCACTAATGTCTCTTTTAATATATGGCCACCAAAAGTAAGCTCTAAGAGCATGGTAGATCTTTGTGACTTCTGGATGCATACTCAGCTTGCTAGAGTGCGCTTCTTCTAGAATTTGAAATCTTAGGTCATCCTTTTCAGGCACATACAACCTATTCTAGAAGTACAACATTCCTTGCTTATAGGAGAATCCTTGAAAAAGTTTTCCTTTTCTTTGCCCAGACACTAGTTCCATGTGCTCATCACCAGCCTGAGCTTCCCTGATAAGCTCTTTCCACTCTGGTGTAATAGTGAGTACATTAAGCTGCTTACATTCCCAAGCTAGCCATTGACTTGCCAAGCAAGTAAGGCTAAGGCTCTTGGCCTTATGCTCTACTTCTCCACCTTTGAGTACCCATGTGTAATTCTTACTCAGGGCATCTGCCACTACATTGGCTTTCCCAGCTGTGTATTCAATCACACAGTCAAAATCTTTCAAGTAATCCAACCATTTTCTTTGCCTCATATTCAAGTCCTTCTGAGTGAAAAGGTACTTGAGACTTTTGTGGTCTGTATAAACCTGAAATCTACTACCCAGTAGGTAATGTCTCCATTGTTTAAGGGCAAATACTACTGCTACTAACTCCAGGTCATGCACTGGATACTTTTTCTCATGTGGTCTTAACTGTCTAGACCCAAAAGCAAGAGCCTGCTTTTCCTGCGTTAGGACACATCCTAGTCCTACATGGGATGTATCAGTATAAACCTCATATTCCTTTTCAAGGTCTGGTAAGACTAACACAGGAGCTATTGTCAGCCTCTTTTTAAGCTTTTGGAAGCTTTCCTCACATTTAGTTTCCCAAGCAAATTTCTGGTTCTTTCTGGTCAGTTAGGTCATGGGTGCTGCTATCATAGAGAATTTTGGTGCAAATCTCCTGTAATAGCCAGCCAACCTCAGGAAACTCCTAATTTCCCTCACATTCTGGGGCTACTTCCAATCCAGGATTGACCTTACCTTTTCACGATCCCCGCCAACCCCTGATCATTTATCATATGACCCAGAAATCCAATTTCTTAAGTCCAAAATTTACACTTATTCAACTTCCCATAAAGCTTATGTTCTTGGACCAAGCCAAGCACTACTTTTAGGTGTTCTTTACAAGTTTCCTCATCTTTAGACTATACCAAAATATCATCAATAAATATTACCACAAAGTGGTCTAAGTGTGCTCTGAACACCCTCTACATTAAGTCCATAAAGAATGCAGGTGCATTAGTAAGCCCAAATGGCATTACTATATACTTAAAATGTCTATACCTAGTCCTGAAAGCAGTTTTAAGTATGTCTTCCTCCCTAACTCTTAACTGGAAATATCCAGACCTTAGATCTATTTTTGGAAAACACCTTTGCTCCTTTCAACTGGTCAAATAGATCTTCTATTCTTAGGAGGTGGTACTTGTTCTTAATAGTCAAGATATTCAGCTTTCTGTAATCAATACATAGTCTGAGGGTCCCATCCTTCTTCTTTACAAACAATATAAGTGCTCCCCAAGGAGACACATTGGGTCTAATGAACCCTTTCTCAAGCAGTTCATTTAACTGCTTCCTCAGCTCTACCATTTCAAGTAGTGCCATCCTATATGGAGCAGTAGACACTGGTGCTGCTCTTAGTACCAGTCTAATTTCAAACTCCACTTCTCTCAAAGGTGGCAATCTAGATAGGTATGTAGGAAAGACCTCTGGAAAATCCTGAACTATAGGTATCTGCCTAAGTTCATTAGCTACTTCCTAGTCATTCAGTTCCAGGCATTCATATTCATCCTCTAGAGTTATTAATTTTAATACCTCAATTTGATCGTCCAAAGCTAACTCTAGCGATTTATCCAATTCATATGGTTCACAACCAGGTATTATTAATTGTCTAGAATGACAATCTATAATCACTTTATTCCCTCCTAGCCAGTTCATGTCCAATATCACATCATAGTCATATGTGTCTAGCACTATTAGATCTATTCTCAGTTTCAGCTTGTCTATTTGGATTTCACAGTTTTCAACTATGTGATATGTGAATAAAACTTCATTGCCAACAGTTTTAACCAAGTACATGTTTGTCATGTATTTTACTTCTAGATTTATGGTCTTAACCAAGCTAGTAGAAATCACAGACAATGAAGCTCTAGTATCAAATAGTGCATACACTAACTGGCCATTAAGGTAAATGGTACCTTTCAGGGCCCTCATGCTAGTCTTATGCTGACTAGTCTCTCGGCCCGCAGCTTTAGCCTCTTGTGCTTCCTGTACCTTTTTGGATGTCTCCAGCTGAAATACCCTACCAGGGGATACATTGGCCCTCCTCTGATCTTGAGGTACTCTCTGTGCTTGCCTTCATCCTGGAATGGGCACATTGGTCCTCATTTAGGGCATGGGTATCTGCCCCCCTTGTCCTTTGGGATTAAAGCTTCCCAGCATTTTTCTATCATATCCTCTCCTTAGGCAATCCCTTACCCAATGGTCTGGTGCCCCACACTTGTGACACCCAGCAGAAGTTTTGAAGCAAGGCTTATTGCCATGAAATTTTCCACAAGTGTTGCACTAAGGGCCATATTGCTGTGGCCCTTTTTCCTTCTTATTTCCCTTTCTTCTTCCACTAGGCTCCACTTCCTCTCTCAGCCTTTTCTATTGCCCTTTCTGGGTTCTACTCCCACTTCTAGGTCCACTCCTGGTTTGTTCTTCGAACTCCTGCTCCAGTGCAATATCACTTTGCATCACAGAGTAGTAGTTTCTGGCTCCTACTGCTCTGAGAATTCGTCTTAACTCAGGCCTCAAGCCTCTCAAAAATCTCTTTGTCTTCAGCTCCTCTTGTCCATCATATTGTGGTGCATATCTAATTAGACTGTTAAACCTTTGCTCATATTCCAGGACACTGAGGTCTCCTTGCTCCAACTGATCAAACTCTACTTGTTTATGGTCCTTCTGGGCTTCACTGACATACTGCTTGTAGAAGACCTGAAGAAAGTATGCCCACTTCATAGACCTTCTCCTAACTAGTGGTTTCCTCTGATTTCTCTCCTAGTATGTTCTCTGTACTACCCTCCACCATAACTCTGCATTTCCTTCTAGCCTAAAGGTAGCTAGAAGTACTTTTTGAGTGGATGACACATCCATCCTTTCAAAAATCTTCTTAACTTGGTACACCCAAAATTCAGCTTCATCTAGGTCACATCCACCCCTAAACACTGGAGGTTTTAGTGCCAGGAACCCCTCCAGCTGGCCCTCCTTTAATCCACCCCTTCTAGACCTCTCTTCTCTGACTTTTGCGTTTATGGTTCTGTCCCTGGATGTCTTTTCCTCTGGCTGTGGTCTTAGTAGGAGGCTCAGTCCTCCTTGAATATATGTATGCATCCAACTCCTCTATATCTGGACTCTCTTCATCCTCATCCTCAGTTCTGGGCTCCTGTTTGACTTCTGACCTTAACCTTCTGGCCCTTGGATGCCTTCTCTCTTCATCACCTTTTTTTTCTTCCTGAGTCCCTCCATTTTTACTGGACTGGTCATAAGTTACTAGCTCTTTGCCAGGCTTTCTTCTTGTTCTCCTGCCCTCGGCCTCAAAGTTCTCTCCTACTCCTACTTGTTCTGGATTTTCTTGTGACTGAGCTTGGCCTCTAGCCAAAGCTTGCATTCCCACTACAAGTTGGGCTATAGTAGCCTGTAGTGTCTCCATCATCAGTTCCATCCTGTCTTGTCTTCCTTTGCTGGGTGCAGGTACTTGTAACCTGGCATTTGGCTCCTCGGCCAAATTAGGCTCATTGGCCTTTGCTTGCCTCTCAGGCATATCTACATACATTCCATCTCTAGGATGGACTGCTGTGTCTTTTTCTTTTACCAGGGATTCTCTTTTCTTACCTCTGGTTCTCATCCTGCACTTTAAGATGCAGCTATTCACATATGCTCAATAAGTACAAGTCTTATATAATCCTAGGTGGCAACATGTCTAGGCTAACAACTCTACTTAATTAGAACTATAAACCTTAAGCTCTGATACCAAACAAAGCCTGTCACACCTCACATAGGCCCCGGCCTGTGCACTTTCAGTACCACTCACCATTCTACCCAAAAAGTTATTAAACACTTGAGTTCAGAAGTGTTATGAGTGAGCAATTAGATTCGGCCAACTTTCTTTTAGGTAGATTAAGTCTTATTTTCTTAAGCTAAGGGCTTGGGAGGTGCCCTAGGAGGCTTATGGGTTAACCTGTACATTTACTTGCAGCTTAAGGCAAGGCCCAACCACTAACTTGCAATACAAGGCAAGGCTGTATCAATAACTTGCATTACAAGCAAGGCATACACTTAATTCTTTAAGTGTCTAGGATGTGTGCTCATCAAGTGTACTACTTTAATGCATGACAACCAAGACACCCACATCTCATCAAGTTTTGGAAACATAAGTTTTTCATGTCCATGAGCTTTCAGCCAAGCAAAGAACTCAAGAGGTTCATCTTAACAAGTCATAACCATAAACACATAAGCATAACATAACTTGGCATACAAGCATCTAACATATATGCATCAAATCCAAGATCATCCAAGGCTACATATACACAAACTAGCCAACATACAAGCACCACCTACTTGGCAACATACTAAGGATCCTACAACTCCAAAACTAGCCAAGATTATGCATTAAAAGCCAAAATTTCTAAACTACCCGAAAAGCATCTTAAGTGTGCAATACAAGAGCACACACTGGAGTACAAGACCTATAACCATGTTCATGGTCATGAAGGTAAACACCACTATCAAAGCCAGAGTCCACACATCCATCTCTCTTCTAGACAAGTCTCACAATCTACTCAAGCCTGCAAAACTTAACACATAAGTTTCGGGCATAAACCATAAGGCTTGTATATGCACTTAAACAAGCCCAGTTTCGGTTTGGCACATACCTTGAGCAATAAGGTACTAACTTAGTACACAGGCAAGCAAATCAAGCACACTTACTCAAGCTCAATTAGTTTTCCTGAAATACAAACAATATGGGCCTGAGTTTTTACAACTCAATAAGGTTCATTACAACTCCATGGGAGTTTATTTAGTTAAGCCGAAACTTAACCTCCATAAACTTAGCTTGACCTGCAAGAAAGACATAGAAAACACAAGAACAATATATATACACATGATAACTGAGGCACTATATAAGCATAAACACTATCTATACTTGGTTAGCAAGCACAAACAATCAAACAAGCACACAACTCACGCACACACCACAAATTCCTTCTCGGCCGAAACCACTAGCAAGCACATTTTCACATTCTTGCACTCCAAGCAATCCAAACAATCTTCAATCCACTAGAGCTCCAAATTCACTAGTAAGTTGGCCTAACTTACTAAGAACTTAAGTGCTTGCCATTAACCTTGACTAGCTAGCCAAACCATACGAACCCGAAAGTTCAACAATATGCCCATCTAGCAAACTAAGATCACATAGCATAGTTTACTATCACTTAGCCGCCATTAACTACTTGAACATGGAATTTTACCAAGAATCAAGTAGGATCATGAACCTTACCCTTAAACACAAGCTTGAGTTCTCGGTTATGCCTTCAATCTTCAAGGCTTGGCTTGAAAAATTAATGGCAAGGTTGCTTTAGGCCGAAACACCAATTGCAAGCTTAATCTTCCATTTCAAGCTTTAATTCCAAGTTTCACCATGAAACCTTCAAGAGCTCGGCCTCCTCCTTGCCAAGAACAATCGGCAATGTTGCAAGAACCAAGTCAAACCCGAAACTAACATTTTCGGTTTTGAGTGGAAGCATGCAAAAATCGTTTAAGTGCCACATGTCCCATTAATTGGCCTTAATGCGCTACTTGACCTTGCATTAGTTTGCATGGCGCAATTAACCTGTAAAGGTATCATAGTCTCACAATTAGCACTCGATTAAGAGTACATTAGGGCCCTTAAGTTTAGTTTCTCGCCATAAGTCACATAGCCATTTTCCATGTACAATTTTCACCCGAATATTCTCGGTTTTACATTTACATCACCATTCATATTTTTAATCCAGTCCCTCATGTTTATTTTGCATTTTCCTTACATTTTTGGCCTGGGTCAAGTACTGAGGGATGGTCCTGACATCTTCACTTTGGGAAGGAATCTCCTGACAAATAACATTGAGTTAGAGGTGAGATTTATACAATTAAGGGGAATCCCTACATTAATGACATTCCTATATAGGCATAGCAGAGACACCCATTGTGTATGAAAAATGGACTCCAACAGCTTCTAGAGGGACATTATTCTCTCTACCAAAAACCTTAGTTATCTCTACTCTATCACAGAGATATTGACTTGACTGTTAGAAGGTTTTCCCCAAAGATACTTACATGGCCTTAACGGTTGTCTTCACTTGCAAGTCCTGACCTAGACTTAATCCGACTTGTCTAATATATGGTTCAACAATCCTTAATTGGTAGTTTGACTATCACTGGGAATAGAAGTGGACAATATTGGCAAGTATATTGGCTTCCCTGTGTGTTTCAAAAAGTGTAATAATAATGCCTACAATTTCATCCTAGAAAAACTGTCCAAGAAACTCAGTTGCTTGAAAAGTAAAAAATTTATTTACTTTCCTATAGTTCTGCCTCTTCTTCGATCCGGAATTCCCATCAAATCCTTGACTCCTCGAATACAATGGGATTTCACACCTGGCGAATCTTTCACTCTACCTCCTCTTATTAACACCATAGAATGTTCCTGCGAATTATGACCTTCGCCCGAAATGTGAGCAAATATATCATGTCGATTGCTCAACCGTACTTTAGGTATCTTACGTGGAGCTGAATTAGGTTTTTTCGGTGTTCTCATTGAAACACGCGGGCGTACTACTTTCTAACCCTTGTAATAATTCTAAGTATCAAAAGAAAATAACAATTTACAAGTTCTTGCAAAAAAGAGAAATATGCAAACTCTGGAGCATTAACAATTTACCCAGAACTATTGTGCTTAGATAAAAAATAAAAAATAAAGCCCTTATACAGACAGTTTTATTTATCACACAAACATTCACTATATATATATATATATATATATATATGGCATGAAATTAAGTCAAAAGTACATATTCCATGGCATCCTCATTTATTACAATTTTAGTCCCAAATTTTATCGAACGTGCCCAAAAGAGGCGCACTTATTAGTTATTACACTAGAGAAGGAGCCATATAAGGTCCATATGGTGCTATTATTCTGCAAGTTTCAATAATTGTCAGGCGCTAGCACGACCGGAGCAACAACAATAATCATCTTCAGGAAAACCCGTACAAACATGGGCTTTAATGGAACCAGGGGTGCTGAGGTCTTCCGTGTATCCCTATGGTTGCATTCGTCTATACAGACTGTAGGGTCACAAGGTTCCCCCTCAGGAGGGCTTAGGCGGGCTTCACATATTAGTGCTGAAACTGCAGGTCCTGTCACATGAAATTTTATTTATTTACGTAATCATTTCCTAAAAAATTTTAAATTTTGTAAGAAACATTTTAGCTTGCGGAATTGCTGTTATATATTTAAAATCTGACTGAATTATGGATTTTTGTTTGAATTTCTTCTTAAAATTGGACTCCTTCAAAAAAGGAGAATATAGGTTTTGGGGAAGTACATTCCACCCTTTCCTTTTTGTTTATGAAAATGAAAATGAGCACGCACATGCACATTCTTAGCCACAGCTCAACAGAATAAATTTCTGAGATTAGATTTTTCTAGGCACATACTTTAACTTAAAAAAGTCTATTTGCAAAATCTTAATTACTTACCAAGAAAAAGTATTTAGTCAAATTATAGTCATAAAACTTTGACTCAACGGGTGTGATAAACTTTTCAAGAGCGGTGTATATTATCCTCATTCAAGTAGACTAGGATTCGTATTTATATAAAGGATTGGTTTCTTCTGTATATAATACATATAAAGGACTGAATTTACACTATTTTTACAAAGTTGGTAGTTTGATCACCTCATGAAAATAATACGCTATTCATTATATATATATAAAACGTTATTATTAATGTAATGGTTATGATATATGTCCAAACATGGGGAAGAAATAATAATTCTTCCAAAAAAAAATTGAAAAAAATAAAGAACAGATATTTATCTACATTTTTTAAATTTATTCTTTTTTTTTCTAAGTTTATCTACTGTTTTCTTCATTTTATAATTTCAAATTGTTAACTAATAAATGAACAAACAGCTGGTTGAGTCAAAACAACAAATAATTGCATATTGGTAAAAAAATAGGTAGTTAATCTAAAGAAACAAAAAAATACTGGTAAAAGAACAATTAATTTCTCCAAAAAACTAACATCAACTTATAAAAGAACAAGTAGATAATAATAGAAAAGATAAAAATAAATAGTTTATCTAAAAAAATAAGTAAGGACTTAAACAAAAAACAAAAAATTGAGTTAAAATAATAAATAACTACCGATGAAAGAATAGAAAGTATACATAAAATAAAAAATAAGAAGTAATAACAATATTTATAAAAAAAAATTGATAAAATTCTGTGCTTTACTTACGTAAGAGTTACTCTTAAATGTCAGGTGAGATAGTGCCTTTTAGTGAATAGGGACAGGATTGGCTTGGGAAAAAAAAAATTGGAAGCTAGAATAAAGATTGGCTGAATTGAAAAAGTAGGGTAAAAAAATACAGATTCAAATGGATTAGGAGTCATAATGATAATTTTGGCAAGCGAAAATCACAAATAATCATATTTAGATAAAAGTAGCTAAGTACCCTATCTTAGAAAATAAGATGAAAACTACCCTAATTTGGTAAAAAAAAAAAATCAATGACTAAAACACCTGTTCAGGTTAAAAATTGAGAAATTAAAGTGGAGTCGACTAAAGGAAATCAAATATGAGCCTACTTAAACTAAGTATGCTAACGTGTTTTGGCGTTTCCTGATGCTGAACAGCTGTGAGCTCCATGGCCGTGCGGACTAATTTGCCCCTACAGTTGACCATAATTACTTGGTAAACTATTCCTCCCCACCAACCCCAGCAGACCCAATCAGAGTTTTCATTACTCTGCTTAAAAGCACCTGGTCATTTCGTTCAGCAGGCCTTCGTTTTGGTTTCATCCTAATAGACAACTATCTGTGTTCTTCCTTCAATACTCTACATTTTTGTTCTTTAGGCCTTTTGCTCCTAGATGCCAGGTCTGCATGGGCCCATTCTCTTATAGCTTATGCATCAGATCCGTGATGAAGGGAACATCAAGTCGGGCCAGAAGAAGGAATTTTTCTCTTTTAGTGCTGCTGTGATGATTTGGGAAAACATATTCGAGCAAGTATATCATTTCCCAAGCTGACTTCGTACCGCATGAGTTGGGGATCTGGGCTTCACTTGCGCGGCAATGTTCCTAGCGTACATCGGTGGCAACTTCATCGATAGCTCACTACGCTACCAGTGACATTTCACTTTTATATCTCGCTGAGAGACAGCTTTACTGGCAATAATATTCCATTTGTTACAAAATTTGATTCTTTGAATCAAAATAATTATTTTCAGAATCATTGAATCATCAACATCAAACTGAAATTAAAGCAAAAAATATACTTGGATTCATTAGAGAATTCTAGAATAAGGATTTTATGGCTTATTGTCTTTACTCTTCTTAATGACAAGGATTCAAAGGAGACACAAAACTTAGGAGAAAAAACCCTTGTATGTATGACTTGGGTGCTATAGCCTTTTTATATAGACTGCTCATATCAGTTTTGTGTATCTCTTATTTCAACTGATCATAAAAATTAAAAATTACACTTTGGCCACTAAATATTAAAATTTTCTACACCTTACAAGATATCTAGACCCCAAACCCAAACCTTATTAAATCATTTTCAATTTGGCCAAATATTATAATAGCATATATAATGTATAATTTATTTACATATTAATTCATATAAAAACTTAACAATATCTGGTGAAGATCTGTAGGAGAAGCAAACATTCAAACACTAGAAGCAGACACTACCAATACAGTGTTAGACACTCTTAATCTATAATTAGACGACTAACGTCGTTAGTGCTCCATTAGTGGCAAACATTTGCCAACATGGACATTTTTATATCTCATTGCTGATCTCTAATGTCGGTCGGCAGCCATTTAATCATCAATTGGTCACCAATTAGTCGCAAAAAAGCATCTCGGGAGTTTTAGCAATCAATTGGTGATCAACTAATGGCCTGTTCGATCACTAATCAATTTTGATTTAGTCGCAAGATCCCAACTGCTTGGCAACCAAATTGCTAGTTGAGATTTCACATCCCTCTTGTAGTTATATTAAAGTTGGAAAAAATTCTCCAATCACCTATAAAGCACAGCGAAACAACAAACACAACCAAATAGGTACAAATGAATATAACGTGATTCGGCTTTTAATTAGCCTACACCTACGAATAAAAGAAATCCATTTGAATAAAATATAGAGATTACAGTAGATGTATACCTATAGTGCTCACGCTGGCTATGGATCTCCTACATATCACTGATAATCTTAATATTTTTGTTCTCACATAATTACAAAATATAGAAATTGCAAAAGGCTTATCGTCCTAGCCTTCTTGAGCCTCCGGATCTATACTCCCTTTTGAAACTCTCACATCTTGCCTCTTTACTACATTGGTTTTTCTTTGGTAAGTTATACACAAACCTAAAACATAACAAGATAGGAAATCAAATCCTAAACAAAATAGGAAAACTAAATCCAAATCCTAAATAAACTAAAATTCTTAAGCTGTTTGGATTTGAGTCAACAAACCCAGCAATCTGCACCTTGGCTCAAATTTTTCACTATGAACATGAATATCACGAACACACGATCATGATTATAGACACGAACACTACGAACATTGCCAAAACATGAACACAGCAATGAACGCAAACGATTACAAATAACAAACACCACAATGACATGAACACAACAACGATCAGAAACAACCATGAACATCAACATCACGAGCATCAACACACACAAATAAAATCTCAATCTTCAAACTTATACAGAGCTATCGGTACCATGCCCAAGTACTGTCAAATATCTCTAAAATGATTTCCTAGGGCTCCATCAAACAATCCAAACTCTTGACTTTGCCAAGTATTGAACTATATGCTCCACCATGCCACTAGACGGTCCACCATACCAGGACCAAATTATAAGCTCTGATACCACTTCTTGGGAAAAATTCTCCAATCACCAATCACGCGTAACAGAATAACAAACACGATCAAACAAGTAAAAATGAATTTAACATAATTCGGCTCTTAACTAGTCTACATCCATGGATGAGAGAAATTCACTTGAACAAAATATAGAAATTACAATAGAAGTATCCTTAGTACTCACGCTGGCCTATGAATCCTATACACACCACTAACAACTTCAGTATTTTGCTCTCACACAATTACAGAATATAAGAATTATAAAATGCTTATCATCCTAGCCTTTTCCGGCCTCCAGACCTCTCATTCCTCTTGAAACTCTCACATCTTGCTTTTTCACTGCATTAGTGATGTGGTTCGCGTGGAGCTAGCATCTGATGTGGACCGGATAGGCGGAGCCAACATCTCCACTGTGTGCAGTGGTGTGGGCAGCAGGGGGTCCCGGAGGTGCGAAAGAAAGGCGTCCAGGGTGGATCGCCTTAGAGGATGACCGGCAGCTTCTTGGTCCCGTGGTAGGTGAGGACGGGAGGTACCTCCGGTGCGGGGGAGAGCCCGGAACAGTGGTTCCTCAGGGAGACCTGGCTGAAACACTCAGAAAATAAGGGTTAGGAGGCCCCCGGAGTGATTTTCCTGGGGGGAACCTCCGACGCCCAAGTCAATCCTTAAAGAGAAAGGAATGGCATAGTAATAAGCACAAGAGGTGCTTGCCTGGCGGAGATCCTTCTGAGGGCCGGAGGGAAGAGTATTCAGGCGGAGAGAGGAGAGTGTCCTCTGTTTTCCAGCCTTTCTGTCCCTTTTTCTCTCCAGAAGAGAGCCCAGCCCCCCCTTTTTCTGTGACCATTTTCCTTGTATAAAAGAAGGGGGTGACCCCTTTGGATTATGACACGTGTTCGACACGTGTTTGGTCGGATGGTGTACTTCTGGGCATGGAGGACCCTAGCCACCTGTAGGCTTCTCGGGCTGCGAGCTGTAGCCCTTCGTGATAGGACATCAAACTGCGATGGCGTGCCAGAGTGTGCCTGAAGGTGGCGTATCAGAGCGTGCCTGAAGGTGGCGTATCAGAGCGTGTCTGAAGGTGGCGTGTCAAAGACGTAAATGACTGGAGTGTCAGAGACTCCTTAATTGCTCTTGCCGTGCAACCGAGATCCCTCTGGTCGATGTTTTTCTTCAGGATGAAGGGCCTTCACCCGGAGTCAAGCTGGTACTTAGGCAGTTCCATCTTCGGGGGGCTTTCTCCTGCGAAGGGTGGTCGGTCCTTCTCCCCAGAAGCTGGTTTGGTCACCGTCCTTAAGGAGGCGATACGCTGGTTCCCGAAGCTGGTTTTGGCGAGCTACCGAGGTCGTATGCCCCAGGTGTATGACTTCCTTTACTCCGGAGTCCTTTTCGAGGTTGCAGACCTCAAGTGTTTGGCTCCCTCTTTCCTGTGGTCGGTAGGTGGTCAGGGTGATAACACTTTGGCTATCACATGCCCCCCTTGGAAATCCGGAGTGAAGACTTTAGCAAGTAGCCCTTCTGGCGTCCGTCTTGCGCTTAACTTGGCAGTTTTGTCAGGACGCCCTCATGGACTCCCAGAGGTCCACGTAGTAGGATGTCCATTTTTGGTCGAACAGGGCGGCACGAAACCTTGAACCCCTGACCTCTTGGACTTCATGCTCGGGGTACGACGTCGGCAGGGGAGGCACTTCACTTTTTAGGCGATAAGCCCTGTTCGGACAGGTATCGCCTATCCGGCTTTCGGTATTCTCAAGATTCCCAACTCGTTCACCTTTCCCGCCATAGGCTAATGGATCGATGCGTCTTGAAACTAGGTGTGTCAGTCTCAAGCAATGTGCCCGAGTTTTCTGGATGCCAGAAAAATGAGACCTTGTTGCTGACGATGGGTGACACGTGGCAGGCATCAACTGGGATGGGCATGTCTTTTCATGTGCGAGGAGCAATTATGGCGATGCTTCGCCTTCACGTAGCATTTATGACGGCCTCTTGGCTGCCTTTTCTCGATCTATAAAAGCCTTCCTCCCGTCATACTCTTCACTTGTGTTTCTTTGCTCTCGCTTTGCTCTTGCTTTTCCTTCCTTTTTTGCGGCGGTCTTAGCGGCGGAGCGATTTCCGGTGATCTTTCACGACGGCGTCCTCAAACCCAGACTTTGGCAAGTCTTTTGGTGGGTTCTGACTTCTAGAGTTCCTTTCATTTTTTGCTTTTCTTTTCACTTCCCGAAGTCATTTTTCTGTCTACCATGCCTATTCCCGAGAGCTGGCAACCTCTTATGTCTCACCCTTGTTGCACCACTCCTGAAAAATTAGAAAAATGGAAGACCAAATTTTTCCTTCCCTCTTATGCCATCACAAGGTTACCTCGCCTTGGCCAGTTTTGCTTTATGAATCGAGGTGACGAGGTTACCGTTTTCTGAGCCCAACTGAAGGCCGGACTTCGGTTTCCTCCTGCGAAGATGATTTGCGATTTTTGCCAATTTCATGGCATAGCCGTGAATCAGCTTCCTCCGAACTCATACTGCTATTTTAACGCCTTTCTCTGCATGTGTGGGATCTTCGGGGTAGAACCCCATTTCATCCTGTTCATGCAGTACTATAAGCTCTATCCGATTCCGAAGGGTGGCTTTTATTTCATGCTACCTCGGGGATCTGGGAGCAAGAAATTTATGTTCACCTTCGCTACCAAGGATAGCTGGCGAGGGTGGCAAAGGAAGTTCTTCTTCCTGAAGGTGGCGGAGGCCTGGTCGCACGTCCCGACTAAGTGGGCTCGGGGAAAGCTGGAGGCGGATGTCACGGACCCCAGGAAGTTGCTGACTCCTGAGTTGGCAGCTAGGTTTGGGGACTTTGACAGACGAATCCGTGCTGTCGCCGACTGGGATGCCGAGGTCCCTCCACGCTCTCTCTACCCTTTCCCGATCATGTGGAAACTCATGACCGAGGACGTCCTTCAGGAGCTGGGGGTGGTTGCGGAGCATAAGACGGATCTCGGCATGCCAGCTCCTGCTACCGAGGGGAAGAACTCTTGGCTGGTGAGACTCCTTCGGAGCGAGCTCACTTTCGAAGCCTTTTCTGAAAGTAAGTATCTTTCAAAAAAATTTCAGCATAAGTGCCTGTGGACTTACACTGATTTTTTCTCTCTTTTTCAGAGATGGGCGACGAGTCTGCCGCCTACTACAGATCTCTCTTCCTTGGTCAGTCCGAGAAGGGAGAACAAACGAAGAAGAGGCGCAAGGCTTCTGGGGGTGAGCCGTCTTCCGCCAAGAAGACAAAGAAGGCTTCTGGTGGTGGATCATCTTCCGCCAAGAAGACCAAGAGGGACACCCCTCCTCCCTCCCCGAAGGACGTTTCGGAGGCGGGCGATGTCACTGCAACCTCGACCGAGGTTGCAACTTTTTCCCAGCCTGAAACGACCGGGGAGGTTTTTGCCGAGGTGGCCATTCCTGCGCCTCTGAGTCCCGCCATGTCGGCGGATTTGTTGGGCTCTTCGGAGGATCTTCCTGTTGAAGAATTAGAGAAACGCCGAAGAGCCAAGGGCAAACATGTTCCTGCCGACGTGGAGAAGGTTGGTGACTCTGATGACGACTGTGCCGAAGTCGCGGCAGGTTTGTCTATTTTCTCCTGCAATCTCACATTTTTTATAACCAAGGAAAATTTACCTGATGAGATGTTTCTTTTTGCAGAGGATTTGGCGCCCCTGCCTTGGAAGATTGAGCACTCCCGAAGGCGGGATCTTCGGGATTCCCACGTCCCGAAGGGCAAAGTCCCAAGGGAGCCGTTCTGGTCTTTCACGGAGGACATGAACTTGTTCTCCGAGGACTGCCGGGAAATGGCTCCCCAAATGGCGAGGGGCGTGCTTACTCAGGCATCCTTCAAGGCAGTCGCTGAGGAGTGTGCCTCCGAGGATGCCCTTGCTGCAAAAGTTTCCCAGCATGCTGCTCAGGTAACCCTTCGGGCTTCTCACTTTTCCTTCCACTTTTCTGCCTAAGTGCTCTGGCTTTCCTCGTGCAAATTTTCACTGACTGCCTTTCTTTTTTGCAGCTTTTGGGGTATAGTGGATACCTCCGAGCTTGGGCAGCAAAGCAGTCTTCGGTCCGAGCTTGGGCCGAAGGTAAGTTGGAGAAGGCCAAAGTTTTCTGCGCCAACTCGGTGTTGACGAACACCAAGCTGAGCGAAATATGCAAGGAGAAGGTTGCTAGTCTTCGGGAGGAATTCTTGAAGGGCCAAGAGGAGCTCTTGAAGGATTTTTCCAAGAAGATGTCCGACCTTGGCGATAAGTTAATCAGCCTGACTTCGGCCAATGAGGCCCTTCGAAAGGAAAAAGAAGGGGAGTCTGCCCTTTTGGCGAAGGCGATGGCTGAGAATGCCGAACTCCAGGCCGAGGTCGGCTCGCTGAAGGAGAGTTCGGAGGAGAAGAAGAAAACCGAGGAGCTGGAGAAGGAGATTTCCGACCTTCAGCAGGAGGTTTCGGATCTTCAACATGAGGCAGACGAGTTGGACGTTGAAAGAGGTAAAGCCGTCCAGACGTCCAAGGTTGCTTTTCAGGACGGTTTCTGCCTTGCTCGTTATCAATTTCTGAAGAAGTATCCGCACCTCGATCCTTCCTTTCTGGCTGCCCTGGATATTCCCAGGGGGCCTCGGTGGATGTGGTCAAGAGTCTAGTTCCTTAAATTGCCGCCGCTTCCTCCTGCATCGAAGGCTGTGGCGAAGAGCTCGGGAGCCGAAGCTTCCCATAACGCCGGGGTCCCTTAGATATTCTAGGACCTTTGCCTTCTTCTTCTTCTTTGTACTTTTCTTTTGGTAATCTTCTCATTGTATCAAGGCTTTCTTCAATGGATTAATCTTCATAATTTTGGCTAAGTCTTTGTGAGCTTTTTTGTTTCCCAATTTGCCCGACCACTATCGGTCAAGGGACTTCGATACTTTCTTTGCTCACTTCGTTGGCCATTTTTTGGGCAAACTTTCATAATGAACAAAGTTCCTTTCAGGCAAATTTCAGCCAGTCCTTTGCTGGCTGTGTTCGATAGACTTGCCCTCTTTTGGGCATATAACCCAACTATCTTCGGAAGGAACAGGAGACTTTCAGGAGTCTATGCTTCAGCTTTGTTCGGCGAAAATTCTCATACAGGGGAAAACTTTTTGTACTTAGACAAATTTCTGGCTTGCACCATTTCTTGTCTAAAAATTCTAAGTATAGAATTTCTTTAAAGCGCCCAAGTGCCTTGTACTTTTTCAGTTTTTCTCCCTTCGGTGTTGCCAAGCTTGTATGCTCCCTTTGGGACCTCATTTTTAGGACCGAACAAGGCCTTTTCCCGTTTGATCGAAGTACCTCATGGGGTTCTAATTCGGCTTTTCGGGGGCGAGGTCTCTTTTTTCCTTGTTCCTTTTGGCCTATCATGCAGGTTTGCACTTATGGCCACCTTTTGTCGAAAAGGCCTCCTTTCGAGCTCGGCCATTTCTCAGTGTTTGACAACAAGGTTACTTTCTCTTTCATCAAACATCTGTATGCTGGCCGAACTACTTCAAATGGATAATGGCTTCTGTGCTGGGGATAAGTGAGAAAAGTGTCTTGTCCTTGGTCCCTCGGGGAGTTGTCTGATAACTCCTTGGTATAGTAGGAAGTTTTCATGGCCACTTTCCCTTTGCATCTCTCAGAGTCCCTCTTTTAAAGCTCTTTTGGTGACCTCCGTTTGTCTGTTGCTCGGGGGTTGAGCTAATGGGCTGAAGTGCCTTTTTATTCTGAGGTCGGTGATGAATTCTTGAAACCTTCTGTCCCTAGACTGGAAATCATTATTGGTCTTTGTCACCGTCGGTATGCCAAATCAGCATACCATGTTCTTTTGGGCGAACTTTCTGTGCACCTTTTGCCGGCATGGTTGCTAGAAATTCTGCCTTAGCCCACTCAGTGAAGTAATTCTCTGCTTCACATCTTCGAGTGCTGTCTGGAGTGGCTCGGTACAATCTTTCCGAGGTTATCCGCTCCGAAGGCAATCTTCAGGCGTTGGCGTGTCTTTGGCCATTTTCACGCCTCTTGGATGAGTTGTCTTGCACCCTTTTTATCGATATATATTCTAATAACGAAGTTGCGTACCTTCGCCTGCATAGTTTTTCCTTAGCCAGGAAATGTCGTTCGGAACGTCTTTGCACTTTTCTGCCTCTTGATGAGGATTTTTGGGACTCTTTGGTTGCCAGATTCCTATATGTAGGATCTTCCCACCTTTGGTTGCGAGTCTCCTTTGTTTGTTTCAGCCTTTCTTACTTCTAGGATTTCGGCGATCTAGTCTGCCAGTATCTAGGCACTTATTGCCCTTCTAGGCTTATACGGGATGTAGTACTCTTTGAGTTCCAATGCACCATTTTGATAGTCTCTTTTCGAATGCTCTACTTCTTTTCGTGACGTTGTGCAAAGGCGAGTCACTTCCGACGGCGATAGCGCGTCCAGGGAAGTAGAGTTGACATCTTCTGCCCATATGTCAATTTGTAGACGACCTTTTGGGGCAATGGGATTTGACTTCGTTGCCGAGGAGATGGCGATTCTTTCCTCGGGTGCGGAATTCTTTCGGCAGGGAGGTCTGGGTCATCCCGACCCTGCTTTTCCCGTAGGTCATACTCCGGGGGTTATGCTTCCCATCGAGGACTCATCTCGTTAGCCTTCGTTTCCCATACTTTTGCGAATTGACGCAAGACTCTCTTCCTATCGAGGTACCGATGGAAAGGGCGTTCAGTCCGAATTTTGTTGCGGCCTTCTTTGGCTTGACTATTGCATCTTTTCAACAATGCCAGAGTGTGGGCATTCGTGCAGGAAGCCTATGGCGATAGTCAGGTGGCTTTTGCCCTTGGACAGGGAAATTCCTGCTGTCGTTATTCGGTTACCGGTTGAATTTCTGGCGTGGACGGGGACCCTAGGAGTCCCTTTGTCCTTAGAACGCCGAGTTTCAACAACTGCGACCTGGGAGTGGTTTCCCACAGATGGCGCCAGAATGATGCAGTTCGCACGGAGCCAGCATCTGATGTGGTCCAGTTAGGCGGAGCCAGCATCTCCATTGTGTGCAGTGGTGTGGGCAGCAGGGGGTCCCGGAGGTGCGAAAGGAAGGCGTCCAGGGTGGATCGCCTTAGAGGATGGCCGGCAGCTTCTTGGTCCCGTGGTAGGTGAGGACGGGAGGTACCTCCGGTGCGGGGGAGAGCCCGGAACAGTGGTTCCTCAGGGAGACCTGGCTGAAACACTCAGAAAATAAGGGTTAGGAGGCCCCCGGAGTGATTTTCCGGGGGGGAACCTCCGACGCCCAAGACAGTGCTTAAAGAGAGAGAATGGCGTAGTAATAAGCACAAGAGGCGCTTGCCTGGCGGAGATTCTTCTGAGGGCTGGAGGGAAAAGTATTCAGGCGGAGAGAGGAAAGTGTCCTCTGTTTTCCAGCCTTTCTATCCCTTTTTCTCTCCAGAAGAGAGCACAGCCCCCCTTTTTCTATGACAATTTTCCTTGTATAAAAGAAGGGGGTGACCTCTTTGGATTATGACACGTGTATGGTCGGATGGTGTATTTCCGGGCGCGGAGGACCCTAGCCACCTGTAGGCTCCTTGGGCCGCGAGCTGTAGCCCTTCGTGACAGGACATCAGACTGCGATGGCGTGCCAGAGCGTGCCTGAAGGTGGCGTATCAGAGCGTGCCTGAAGGTGGCGTATCAGAGCGTGCCTAAAGGTGGCGTGTCGGAGACGTAAGTGACCAGAGTGTCAGAGACTCCTTAATTGCTCTTGCCGTACAACCGAGGTCCCTCTGGTCGATGTTTTTCTTCAGGATGAGGGGCCTTCTCCCAGAGTCAGGCTGGTACTTCGGCAATTCTATCTTCGGGGGCTTTTTCCCGCTGAGGGTGGTCGGTCCTTCTCCCCCAAAGCTGGTTTGGTCACCGTCCCTAAGGAGGCGATACGCTGGTTCCCGAAGCTGGTTTTGGCGAGCTACCGAGGTCGTATGCCCCAGGTGTATGACTTTTTTTACTCCGGAGTCCTTTCCGAGGTCGTAGGCCTCAGGTGTCTGGCTCCCTCTTTCCCATGGTCGGTAGGTGGTCAAGGTGATAACACTTTGGCTATCAATTAGTTTCTCTCATATCCAAAACTCTAACACAACAAGTTTTTTTATAGGCCATACATAAACCCAAACTACAACAAAATAGGAAAATCTAATCCTAAACAAATAGAAAAACTAAAATTAAATCCTAAATAAACTAAAATTCTTAAATTATTTGTATTTGAGTTAACAAACCCAACAAAATTATTATATTAACTAAGCTTGACATTTGAAATGGAACAAGAAAAGAAACTTACCATTGATGAGGCAGATGATGAAGATGATGGCTACCAACTTTTGAGCCCTCGTTGCCATAATCCACAGCTTGCAGAAGAACTTTGACTGATAATCAGCCTGAATTCTTAATTTTGATGACGGTGATGAGCCTTCCTTACAATGGCAAAGACTTTAAATAGCAAAGAGCAACACGTCAAATTGACATTGTTATATCTGTCAAAAAGTGTCTTTTTGCAGAAGAACCAATTGGTGCAAACACGCACAAATCAACAAGCTGATAAATGGTTGGTTTTATATTCTATATGATTTAGACGAATTTAATTTAACGAAAATGCGGAAGAAAAAAAAATTCTAAAGTTAAATCCGATTATTCCAAAAATTAGTGTAGGCATTGCTTCTCTTTAAGAGGAAAAGATGATGCTATTTATTAAGGACCAAGACCTAATTATCTGAAAAAGGAAAAGGCTGTCATTGTTTTAAAAAAATAATAATTATCATATACATAGGCTGTTCATTTTTTTTTTCCCTAAAAACGCTTTATTGTTGAAACAATATTTTTTATAGGATTGAGGAAACAATTTTGGTCACATGTTAAGCGTGAGAAGCATGGGTGTATATATATATATTAAATTGAGGCCAAAGCGTATTATACTATACTTCTAAATATCAATATTAGTACTGTTAGATGAACAGTAACTCGGTTTTAGGCTGGTTGAGCCCAGTTGGTTTTGGATCATAGTTCAGCAGTTTTTTTTTTGGCCTTTTATGAGATATGATTTGCTCTTTTTTTAGGTTTATATAATTTCGCAAGGCACTTGACTTTATAAGGGCTTAAGTTGCAATTTTTACTATTTTTGTCTATCTCATGTTTTTTTAGGTTAAAATGCGATTTTATTCCCTAATCATCTAATTTCTTATTTTTTGGACCTGTATGTGTTACAATTTAGCCCCTAAGTTTTATAACTATTTAATTAAATCTTCTATTTGTTCTCTTGGCCCCTAAGTTTTTCTTTTTGTTATTTTTTATGTACTATCTTCTAAAGTAAGACATTGTTGACCATAATTTGTTTATTTTTTAGTTAAAATTTATTTATTTTTTAGTTAAACTATTTTTTATCTTCATTAAATCAATTGTTAAATCCTTAATGCCTAAAGTTTTTTAGTTAAACTATTTTTTATCTTCATTAAATCAATTGTTAAATCCTTAATGCCTAAAGTTTTTCTTTTTTTTTTTGTCTTGATCGTAACTTTTTTTTATTGATTTTCTTTATTGTTTTTTTCAAAAATGAAGCTTTAATCATTATTTCTACCATTATTCTTTCATTATTGATTATTAAAGTTTGTGGCATCAATTATTTATTCCAACCTCTATAGTTTAATAAAGCAATTTAGTCTATAATTGTTAAAGTTGAGAGTAAATTTTTCTAGATAAATTTTTCATCGATATTAAAAATTAGATTTTGTGTTAATAGGAGATGTAAATTTTTATTGAATTGTTTTTAATTAATAGGCCAAATATGCATTGTTTCGAAGCATATACCTATTTTGTGTCCCATTGTTATTATTAAAATTTATTCCAAAAAATATCTACTACAATGTGCGGGTCACCAAATCTCTCAATTTGTTCTCTTGGTCTTTAATTTTTTTGTCATTTTTTATTGTTTTCTAAAGCAAAATATTGGTAAACATGATTTATTTCTCTTATGTTTCTGCTAGTAGCATTTTTTACTCTAGCATTCACCTAACAAAATGTAAACATTATTTTGTTCCAAAATTACAACGACTGAAACTTCAAAGCATATTTTTTTGTTATATTAAGTCTCTATATTTTTTCACAAATTTATACAATAATCATATGAACCGCTGTAACGCACAGTCTCTATGCACATTGTATATACTAAACTTTAGTTCTTGTTAAGGGATTATATATCAATTGGAGGGAAGAATTAGAATGCGTTTCCCGTAAATTTTAAGACATCCTACCAGTATTTTACTATTCTAGGGACATGAAACTACACCTACCATATTAGTACGTCATTAATGAGGACTTTAGTTGATTAAATATTTATTTCCACAACAAATTGCTCCTTGCGAAAAAGAAATTTTACACCATAAATGCATATGATATTACCCTCTTCTAATTAAATTTATAGGCATTAGTATATACTCCCACTGTACTATAAAGGATGACACATTTATTTGGACATTGAGATTAAAATATGTGTAGTTTATGAAATTTTCTTCTTTTTTACTCCTAAAACTAAAATTAAAAAGACATGCTCCTTTTTTTATTATGTGTAGTGAGATTTAAACGATTATTGAAAAAGAAAAAATTTCTTTTTACGTTTTGTGTAGTTATAGTTTTGATGAAGATTAAAAACAATTTTTTTTTGGATTTTGTATAGTGAGAATTTAAACAAAGATAATAAGGCAAATTAGATAGTAAAAGCTTTCCAAAAAATGAAAATCTTTTATCCTTTTCGGGATTATGAAAAAAATAATACACTTCATTCTTTTAGAACAGAGAGAGCAATCAAATGTAATAATGTTAAATGGCCTTATTTACTTTTCAAAAGCCAAAGAGATTATCACTTTAAAATCTTATTACATCATTCATCATTAGTCCTAAGTTTTCATTAATTTTCATATATACTTATTTAGACGTGTCTGAACATGCCTAGGCTTTTTGGTTTGTTCTCAAAATTACCTTTGTAGCCTGTGGTTTCTTATTTTGTTCACTCTCGACAAGCATCACCTCCTCAACGCAAAGTGACAAAACTCCTCCATTGTGTTCTTCACCACATTTCCCATATCAAATTAAAAAAGAGAGCCTTTGGTAGCTAGTACAAACCCAGTTTCTCTTTATCTCTTTTGGTATTTCTTTTGTGTTTCTCAGAAAGATGAAGACAGAAACAATTTTTGTTAATTTCTTCAAGCCTCGATTCTCCAATATATATATATTATTAGAGCACGTGTGTTTTATCCCTTCTCTTATTTTTCTCTTGTTCGCATAGTTAGCATAGTTAGCAGGGACACCCTCTCCCACCTGCATATATGTACGCTTCATTGCTGCTGAATGATATACAAACATACAGAAGCAGAAGTCCTTGTGCCTACATTTACATGGTATCAGAGAAGGACACGATTCGTGCTATTTGTCTCTTCCAATCTAAGTAACCGGCTAGATGTCAATGGAAGATGGAAACGGAGGCAACGGCGGCAATGGCAGGAATGGCGGAAACGGCAGCAATAACAACAGCGCCGCCAACACAACCGCTTTCTCCCTCTTCGAAGACCCCAGTTCACCATATTTCCTCACCTCAGCGGATTACACTAACACCTCGCTTGTATTTGGGCTCTTGGACGGAGATAACTACTCTCGATGCAAGAGGGCTATCTTAAATGTCTTGCGAAGCAAGAACAAGCTGCAGTTCATTAAAGGAAAATTGCCCAAGCCCGAAGAAGGCACTTTCGAGGCAGTTACATGGAGTAAATGCGATGGGTTAGTAATCAATTGGTTAGTAAATTCCATTACCCCAACTTTGCACCATTCAATTGCTTATCATGACTCGGCTTTTGAGTTGTGGCATGACCTAGAAGAAAGGCATGGGCATACAAATGAGCCACAAGTTTTCGAACTCAGGAGGAACATCGTCTTATGCAGCCAAGGATCGTTGTCGGTAGCTACATATTACACCAAGTTGAAGGGTCTGTAGGACAAGTTGAGTGACTATACGTCCCTGCCGAACTGCACCTGCAATGTCGCAAAAGAATGGCTTACGGAAAGAGAGAGGGAATGTTCACACCAGTTCCTCATGGGTGTGGATTCGAAGTTCAAGACTGTTGCAAGTGCTTGCCACGGAGCCACTTCCCTCCTTGAATCGCATCTATATATGCCACGATAGTGGCAGAAGAGAAACAGCTAAGCATGATGCAGCCTGGAGAACCTGAATCAGCGAACGTGTTTGCCACACGGTCTTAACCAAAAGGGACAAGGAACCTCGTGTGGAAGGATCGAATACAACATCCTCCATTCCTGGATTGACAGTCAAACAATATGAGCACCCGTTGGAACTGTTGAATCGGGACAAGGGCTCTAGCATGGTTAACTTCGCAGGTAATTTTCACAACCCCAACCCTTTTCATTTTTCCAAAACTTAGATTCTTGACACGGGGGCTATTGATCATATAGCCTATCGTAAAAACCTCCTGAACAATTTAAAACCTATGACTAGTCGACCCATTCATCTACCCGACGGAACCATCAACATATAGACAAGAGTGGTAACTCTCTCCTCGGCCTCAACATAAATCTGCAAGACATTTTGTACGCCCTTGATTTTAAATGCAATTTAATTTCAGTAAGTAAACTAACCAAGCAGCACAAATGTGTTGCAATTTTTCTTCCCGACCTTTGTGTCTTGTAGAACCTAGCTATGAGGAAGGTGATTGGAGTGGCTAAGCAATAACGGGGTTGTATTGTTTCAAGGTAGATGTGGAAAGTGGAGTGGCCATGATGGTGAACACAGACAATGTTCCAACCGAAATATGCCATTAGAGGTTGGGACATCCTTCCGATGATCGCTTGACCGCCATCCCACAATTGTCCCATTTTGATTTCAGAAGCTAGCCTCCAGGAGTATCTGGTTTATCTTTTAGCCAAATCTACTAAATTACCCTCTCCCTCAAGTAATAATAGGGCAAATGTTCCTTTCAAATTAGTTCACATTGATGTTTGGGACCATATCACAGACCTTCAACTGATGGCTCTGGCTATTTTCTTACCATAGTGGATGATATCACTAGATCCATTTGGATGTATTTAATGAAGCCTAAAAGTGATGCATGCAAAATGTTTGAGGAGTTCTATTACCTTGTTCACAATCAGTTCAATCTAAAAATCAAATTTGTGAGAAGCGACAATGCTTTAGAGCTGACAGGAGGACCGATGGGTAGTTTCTTCAAGGCAAAGGGAATTATCAATCACACCACATGCCCAGGAACACCCCAGCAAAATGGGGTAGTAGAGATAAAGCATAAAGACATTCTGAATGTGGCACGAGCTTTGAGATTACAAGCAAACCTACCCATAAAATTTTGGGGGGAGTGTGTCTTCACAGCCACCTACCTAACAAACCGGCTTCTGACGTCAAGCTTGAAAAACAAGGCCCCATATGAAGCCTTGTTCAGCCACCCACCCTCATAGCAACATCTACGTGTCCTTGGGTACCTCTGCTTTGCAATCAATCCTTTAAAACCCAATAACAAAATTGAGCCAAAAGCCAAGGTGTGCGTGTTTCTAGGCTACCCAAGTCATAAGAAAGGGTACACGGTATATGACCTAGAAGAAAACAAAACCTTCATCTCAAGAGACGTCAAGTTCCATCAGTCAATCTTTCTTTACAAACTTGGGGAAAGACACCCAAGTAGCCTTCAACAACCTAGCCAACTACCAACCTTCCTTTTTGATGATGACTTTTTCGCACAAGACCATGTTGACATCACAGGTGGTAGACAAATAAGGGAACAGAATGCACATAAAGAGCACAACGAGGGAGGAAGAGCCTTAGACATGGTGAGGAACCAACATGAAATGGATGTACAAAGAAGGAGTAGCCACACCAGACAACCACCTTCATACCTGAATGATTATGAATACTACCTCCTTAGTCATGTGAGCCATTTCAACGCTGCCCTTACAAGTAAGCCCCATCTACTTTCTTCGTACATAAGTAACCGGCCTTCTTCTCCAAAACATGAAAGCTTCCTTGCAGCGATTTTAACCAGCTTAGAGCCTAAGTCGTATTCAATGGCCCAAAAGGCATGTTGGGAATAGGCAATGCAAGCAGAATTCAGTGCATTGGAAGCAAACCACACTTGAAACTTGGAAACATTGCCAAAGGGAAAAATGTTCATCGGTAGCAAATGGGTATACAAAGTAAAACACAAATAAAATGGATCCATTGAACGATATAACGCAAGACACACAGCCAAGGGCTACACACAAATATAACAAGACATTCACACCAGTAGTAAAGTTAACTATTGTACAATGCCTCGTAGCCATGGTAGCAGCTGAAATTGGAGATTTACACAAGGAGATCTGCATGGAATGACCACTTGGGTACCTGACACTGGGAGACCAACGTGTTTACCGACTAGGGAAATCCCTCTATAGATTAAAACAAGCCTCCAGAGAATGGTTTGCAAAGTTGTCCATGTCATTAAAGCTATATGGTTTTGTTCAATCTTATGCGGATAATTCATTGTTTACTCGAACATCTAACAGCAATTCCTTGCAATTTTGATACAAGTGGATGATATGGCTGTAGCAAGCAGTGACTCCCAGGAGTGTGAGAAAATTAAGAATTTTCTTCACAAGCATTTTCACTTAAAGGATTTGGGGTCCCTTAAGTATTTTCTTGGGCTAGAAGTAGCTCATGGAACAGATGGAATTTTCGTAAGCCAAATAAAATATGCACTTGACATTCATAAAGATGCAGGGCTCACTGCTGCCAAACCTAGTGCAGTACCTATGTCTGAACAGCACCACCTTGGGCGATCCACAGTTACTGTCTTGGATGACCCGAAACCATACAAGAGACTAGTTGGGAGGCTTCTTTATCTCTCAATCACAAGGTTGGGCATCACCTATGCGGTGAACATGTCGAGCTAGTTCATGTACTAGCCCACGATTGATCATCTTAATGCTGCTCTTAAGGTCCTACGCTACATCAAAAGTGCCCGTGGTCAAGGTCTCCTATTCCCTGGCAAGAACGAGTTGAAATTGAAGGCTTTTTCTAACACCGATTGGGGAGCTTGTCCCAATACCCGACGCTCCCTCACTGGTTATTACACGTCACTTGACGATGCTCCTCTATCTTGGCGACCAAAAAACAGCCCATCGTGAGTAGATCGTCTGCTGAAGCAGAATACAGATCTATGGCATCTGCGACTAGTGAATTGTTTTGGCTACGCGCACTTCTAAAGGATCTAACGCTAGGCACTCTACCACCAGTGGAGTTTTCATGGGACAACCAAGCCGCCATGCACATTGCAGCAAACCCAGTTTATCACGAAAGAATAAAACACATTAAAATGGACTGCCATTTTATCAGAGAAAGGATATAGTCGGGAGAATTCTTGACCAAGTACATTGCATCCAACAAATAGCCAGCTCATCTATTCACTAAAGCACTTGGACATGATCAGTTTCACGAGCTCATGAGCAAGCTTGGAGTCTCGTCCTTCCATGCTCCAGCTTGATAGGGGCTATTAGAGCATGTGTGTTTTTATCCCTTCTCTTATTTTTCACTTGTTCGTATATATCAGCCCTTTGTTGAATAGGTTTCGTAGTTAGCATAGTTTACAAGGACACCCTCTGCCACCTGTATATATGTACACTTCATTGCTGCTGAATGATATACAAACATACAGAAATAGAAGTCTTTGTCCCTACTTTTACACACACACACACACACATATATATATAGTAGCAATAACAAACAAAATTGTAATGTAGTTCAAGTCTAATATTGCACTAGACGTGTTCTAAGAAACAAAAGAAACAATGGTTAAAAATGTTGAAGAGGAAATGTCCAAGTAATGCTGGCTGAAAGAACGCTTTGTAAACAACCCACAGCGTGAATGTGTTAGGTTAAAAAAGCAATTTATCAATGATATTTATGAAAATGGAGATAAGCAACAAATTTAAAATGTTTGTGATAGTCTCACTTATTACAATGAAAATAAACAGTAAGTTAGGAGAGACACATCATGTGTCTAGACTCTCCCAAATACTAAATTGGGTTTTTATAGTTACCCCTGAACGTTAACTGATATTACATTTGTCCTCTTCTGAGGTTTGAAAATCTACATTTACTCCCCTACTTTATTAATACTATCAGTCAGCTGTCAGTAAAAAATATAACCAACCTCTTTAAATTTAGTCTAGTTTACAATTATACCTAAAACATTAGAAATTTATAATTTTCCAAGGTTGCCCTTTCCCTTATCGTCTCTCCATTTCCATTCTTCTCCGCCTCTACTTTAACCCATCCATCTTCGTCACCTCCTCGTCTCCTTGTGCGACTTCTCCTTCTGCTCCAATACGCTTTCCTCCAACCCCCCTCGCCGGTGCTCCTCAAGCCCTTAACGAAAACCTTGCGATTGCTACATTGAGACTTGCCTAAACTAAGGCTACTGACTCGGGGTCCCTCATTTCCACTATCGTCGACAGCACCACCTTTGTCGTTGACTATGTGATGCTCCAGACATATCTAGACAACAACAGTTATGCCACCTCCCAACTTTCGGTTACTAACAATGAGTTCAACTTTGCCTTCTTTAGGCTTTGTTAAATTTGCATTGTTTCTACTAAGTTTTTCGGTGTTTAAGATTTGAATTCACTTCTTGACTAAGAGCTATATAAGTCAACTATGTAATTATTTGAATTTAATTATTAGAGATACATTTTTATTTATTTTTTTAATTTTTCCTTCATATTCTAATTATCAACAATATAATATTTGGTTCCAATTATTTACCTCTAATTTTGAATAGAGTTTATGGAGTCAAATATTTTATTTGATTCATTTTACTTGTCTCCAATGTATATTAATTAGTGACACGTATAATATATGCTTTTAAGATTTTGTCTCAAATTTTGAATATAGGTATTAGAGACAAATGTGCTATTTACCCCATTATATTTTTCTTAAAAGCTAGTTCCTCGTGTAGTGAATTTAAAATAAAATAAAGAGAAAAAATTAAAATGAGGAATATTGGAAAATAATTTGTTTTGAAAATACAAAGTAAAGCAATATTGCTACATATTTGACAATGATTCTAAAAAATGAGTTATTAGAAATTATTTTGATATATATAGATTATTCACTCAACTTGAATAATATCGATTGAAACTTTATATTTAAAAAGGCTGAAAAAGGTATTCTTTTTAAGACTTGGAAAATCTTGGTATTTTCTCTTGACTTTTCTTTTCTTTTTTTGTTGGCTACAAAAAAATTATTTTTTTAAAAACATCATTCAAGTGATTATTAATTAGATATTTAAATTATATAGTTCTAGATAAAAAAAATCAATTGAAGCAGCTGGAGGCATTGAAGCGATGGAAGGAAGCAATGGAGTAATAAGGTGGGGTTGGATAAGGAGGTAGGGAGGTAGCAGAGATGGATGAGGTCAAAGTGGTGGCAGTGAAGAATGGAAGTAAAGAGACGAGAAGAGGAAGGACAATCTTGAAAAATTGTAAATTTCTAAAGTTTTGGGTATAATTGTAAACCATACAAAATTCAATGTGGCTGATTGTAATTTTGACTGATGGCTGACTAATAGTGTTAAAAAAGTCAGGGAGATAAGTGTAAATTTTCAAACCTCGGGGGAAAAAGTGTGATATCAACTAAAGTTAAGGGGGTAATAGCAAAAAACCATACTAAATATTGTGTTATGGATCTATCATCTATGTGCACATGTGTGTAGTGGCCAAACTTCATATATGCGAATCAAGCCCACTGTTTGGCCTGCTTTCACCGTCCAAATGACCAAATTAACCTTATATAAAGAAACAAACTCATCCCCTACCTCGAGAAATCGTTGATCCATCCTCTTATGTTTCGCAACTGCATAAACGAAGAAATTCAAAAAGTAAGACTGAAGCCATGGATCAACTTCTATTAGCATTGCTGATGCCTTCGGGTGATGAAGATGATTTTGTCAACCAGGCAAAACTAGAAATCGGGAGGTAAAACTCTAGTTTTTTTTTTGTTACTTATTGTCCTCTGATTTCCTAAGTTTTTGCTTCTCAAATCTCCAATCATCTTCATTTTTTTTTAACATTCTACTACATATAACAAATGAAGAAGCTGAGGCCAATAAAGCTCACTAAGGCTTTCAAAATTTGTGGAAAAGGCAAGTGAAATAAAGCACAAAAAATTGGCAAGAAAAACTATGCTTTGATTATGCAGTGATCTATTAGTGGATTAAATATTGTAGAAAAATTGTAGAAATATTTTCTATCAATTTTTCTAGGATTTAGCTTTTTTTATGACTTTGCTACAATATATGGTTATTCATCCATTTGCTCTCCTTCTTCTTTTTCATCTTTTTGTTATCCCTTATACTCTATTGCTATTCATCTGCTCTACTATGAAATTTTTAGCTATTGTTGCTTGGTTGTGTAGCCATGGCTTTTCCATTACCAGTACTATGGAAAACACTTTAATTCGAGGTAAGATGAATATTTACTTATTTATCTCAATTTTTTTTATATTATCAAAACAATATTGAAAATTATCATGTCATTTTCTATATGTACATGGAAGCCATAGAAACCTTGGCATTAATGACAAAGAATATTTATATGATTTAGATTTTAGATGCATGAACTATATCATATTAGGGAAAAGTGGCAAATAATCCCCCAAGCTTCGGATGATAGCATACATTAGCCACTATTGCTTTTTTATAGTTAAATCCATCCTAGAAGTTTTGTTTATAGGCATAGCACCCACTAACATTTATGGCTGTGACAAATTGGCCACTCTACAAATTAATGGATAGAATATTCTTGTATCTTCGCGAATATTTTGTGTATTTTTCAGATTGTGTGGCATGTTGCTCAAAATGATATCACACTTATGCAAAACGCAATTTGAGTGGAAGTGAAGTATCAAAACATCTTACCATGCCAGAGCAACCCGTCCGCCATCGTTTTCCTACCACTGACGAGATTCCCAAATGCGTCAGGGGGCTTTATGTTAGGAATGGTGCTAACCCACTTGATGATCCTATCAATGTCCGTCATCGCCTTTTCTCAAGTACTATCGATTTTTCCCAAATGGGAAGAAATCATTGGATGCCAAAATCCCAATAGAGTAGCCCACAATGATGTTTGATTTTTCCATTATAGAGAAATTCATGGTGATCCATGACCAACAGGTGTTGTTCAAGCTACTGGACATATCGGTGGTGAATCTAGCTATTGAGGAAAAAGTCAAGATTGAGGTGAATCCAGTCGAGAACAGAAAATCTAGTCAATATGAGGTAAATCTAGTGATTGAGGAGAAAGTCGAGATTGAGGAGAAACTCTGGTGAATATGGTGACTGAGAAGAAATTCGAGACTAAGGTGAATCTGGTGACTAATGTTACCCACTCCGAGGTAGTCCAGTTATGGTGCCAAAATTGTACATTTAGACTCCTAGGATTGATAATGTTCTGTAGGCCATCAGAACACTATCCTTAGTGTGCATACCCAAGTGGCCCTCTTGGGCAGTATGTAAACGCATGCATATTGGTCCAACCATCACAAATGACACGGTCGTCCTTGGCCTCTGCCTAGGAAGCCCTGTGAGAGCTGGTCTTACGGTGGTTGCAATTGGCTAGTCGTATATGTGTTCAGATTAAAATCCCATGATACTAGTTGATTATCCTAGAATATGCAGGATGCATGCTCTTCATGCTTTGACTTGGATTAATAAAAACATAAAGCATTAACTTGGCCAAGTAATTTCTACAGAAAATAAGTACAAACAGCCAAAGCATACAAAATCAACATTTATGTGAGTTTACTACACATAACAACTCGTGGGAGCATTCATACATAGAGTAGACTAATGCCCTCACCCAAGAGCAACCCTAAAGTCTAGGACTCTTCATAACATAGACTATGGAGGCAACTAGAGTACTGTATATATACAAGCCTCAACTGAGATCTTCTTTAACTAACCACCTTGGATGTGAATCCCAGTCGCGAGTCTCAAAAACCCTTTGTACAAGTGCTACTAGGCTCTGCAACCAAAAGAATGCTCTAGTTAGTACTGTTACTTGACCAACAAACTACTCAAGCATACTCATGTAGACTAGAATCACAAGGATTCTCAAGTGCAATACCTGTGCACAAAAAAAACCACTACTGCATTAACCATCAACGGTTATCTGATCCAACAACTTCTGAATCTGCATAACATAACTAAGGAGTGAGAACATAACATTCTCAGTAAGGGGTCTTCAGTGTGCCTGCAAGAAAAATTACTAAGGACACCACATATGATAACATATATAACCTGCTGTGAGCTCATACAATCTGAGGGTCTAATATATGCATATATTTAGGTCCCTTGAGACCTCTCCTCATCCTTGTCCTTAAACTACAAGGCATTGTCTTGCCTATTAGCAAGCTGCGCTTTCCAGCCTAACTAGTGATAAATCACCAGTTGAACCTCTCCCTTATTATGTTATGTAGGGAAATTATGGTGGGACTATTGTAGACTAGGTCATTTAGACCTTGTAGACTAGGTGCACTAAGGTTTCACCTTGCAACCTCATGGCTATGGCATAGCTAGGTCGCCAAGGGTTCTAAACCTTTCACCTGAGCTAATGGTGCTTAGTTATGCTCATTTGCAATTAGTTTCCTTGATTATGGCTCAAGTAACCATAAAATCTTTCAAACCTTAAGGAAACGCTTAAGTCTTGAAGGACTTTCAGAAGCCTCGGAGTACCCCCGGCATACTTAGGCCCCAAGGCACCCTAAAAACCCCTTTAGGTCTCACCTTGATCACCCTAGAAAAATGTGAGAAATTCTTCCATCTTCCCTGTGGCGACGCGTCGCCACAGTTGGTAACGTTCGGACCACATTTTCATAATTGGCGACGCATCGTGAACTGGTGCACGAAATTGGCGACGCGTTGCCAATCTACGAATCTGCAGAATTGGCATGCATTTTACTGGTATGAACTTTGGACACTTAGCAAACATAGTAAACATGCTTGGAAAGCCTCCAAATTTCACACACACATAGACCATGTTGCATAGAACATAACCAACTACCACAAGCCAATCTATGATTTCTTGTAACATCATCTAAATCCTCTCAAACCTCATAGTCCATCATAATTCAACCAAATCCTCTAACTAATGCTATTGCTAGAATTACTCAAATTCTTCAAGCAAACTCATGTCAATAGCATTAATTGGCCTTCAAGTCATAACTCCCTTACCTCAACTTCAAGTAACAAGCAAGAATCAACCTCTTTTCCAATCAACTAAGCTCACCAAAGTATCAACTAAGTTCCAGACAAAAACGTAGACACCAATCATCAAAACCTTGCTTCCTAACCAAAACCCAAGCTCCAAACTAACCAAATAACATGAATTCAATCAAGAACACATTGGTTACCTTGTATCAAAAATAGCGGATGTGAGAAAACACACTTCCAAGCTCCAAAACCATGGTTTAATGCTTGAAATGAACTCCTCCTAGCTTATATACTCTTGATAGCTTTTCTTGGCACCAAGAAATCTTGATTTCAAGGTTGAATTGAGAGCAAAATGAGAGTGAGAAGGCTGGAAACAAGATTCTAGCAGCCATAGCCTCACTTTCCCCTTCTTAAACCCTCACTTAACCTCCAAGCCACCAAAGTATTAAGCTTAATACAATTAAACCCCCATCTTTTGGTACTTAGTTATTTTCGATTAAATTCTTGTTTATTTCTTCCAAGTTTGGGTTAAGGTTGAAAGTTAAGTTATAAAAACTCATTTTAACCACTTGGGACCATGCCCGGCTATTCAGGATGTAAAACTACCATTTTGCCCCTGAACCTTATTTAATGCCTTATCTTCCTCGGAACCTAGTGAACTTTGCTAAACTTCTCTATTCTTGCTATGTAAACTTGAAATTAGGTTCCAAACTTAATTTATAACACTTTACCTTCCTCGGGAGTGCCTGCTACTAGAAGGTCCATAACAATAAAAATATTCACATTTCATGCACACCATGGCAGCAAATAAAGAAAACACTAGCACAAGTCTTAATCTTGGCTACCACACATTAGGCAAGCTTGTTAAGTTCTATTGACCAGCCATTGCATCTGTAACTTCCACTAATAAACTGTATCATTCTAGCCACATACCCCCCTGTTTTCTTTGTTCCATTACCAAGTAGAGACTTAGAGCAAACCAAAAAATTTTGTTTTACATCAATAGCCCACCTATGGACCACATTATGGATTTTTGAAATTGGTTACAAAATTCTGACCAAATGAACAGTAACTTAGCCAACTTTGCAACGTCATATCTTTGGCTACAGGGCCCCAAATTCCGAAATTCCAAATCCCATTTCAACTCATTGATGTTCTCTAGGTGTGGTCAAAATTTCAAACGAAGATTCCTTCTACACAGGGAGATATAGAACTTTAAGTGCAGAGTCAAAATTCTGGTTATTTTATGACCATTTTGCCCATACAAAATTTCATAAGTGTGCAAACACTTCATTCACAAAGGGAAAACCCTCCAAAGCTATCCCATATATTTCCATTAAATATAGGAATTACATTCCCTTGCTTTTAACAACTTTATGTGGCCAAAATAGAATTTACAAGTAAGCAGCCCATCATTCACACTTAGGCAGCTTTGCATCACATCACTTGCATAGCAAAAACGTTACTTAAATGTTCACATGCTTGTCTCATTTTACATACACTACATGTATATGCAGACATTCACTACAAAATGGTGTTAACTCAGCTAAATAATCACCCTAGGTTACAAGAGTGCCTGAGACACAATGGACTCCAGAACTGGATGATGGACAGCTGCTGCACAACCCAATAAGTACCGCTATTAAAAATACCAAATGTGCTTCTAAAATCCCCAAAATTTCCAAATCATAACTAGACATATGAAAGTTCATGTACCTGAAATTTCAGATCAAAACTAAAACCACAAAGGTCAATTTGAATGTGATCTTTCTGCTGGACCTAAAATGACAGAATTGAGGGGAGTAAGTTTCATTGAGAAACTTAGTAAGGGTAGCACTTGGTTCCTTAAGGTAATGTGATCCTCATTAAAACCTACATCCAAAGACACTAAAAACCAAAAAACACAATGCATATATACAAGATATAGCAACCAAATGCAACAGCCATTCACAACCAACAAACACATGAAATGCAGTAGCAACAATAACCATAGATTAGTCCATAAAACATGTAATAAAGTTAAATAAATCACTATGGAAGCCCTCCTCAAGCTAATGCTTGGCCTTAGGAGGATTTTAACAGTATTTAGTACTAACTTTGGGCTCTAGAAACCCTCATTTCACTACCATCATTGTGCACTTAACAATAGGTCACAAAACCTTCAATAAGTGCACTCCCCTCACTAAGCTTGGTTCATCAAGCTCATTGCTCTCTTCCAAGCTTAGCCATAGCTCCATGAATGTTTGAAAGTTGTAGAAAACAGTCCATCAGAGCAAGAGAACCCTTACCAAAGTGGGTAGGCCAAAAATCAAGCTTGATCCTTGAAGCATCCAAGCAATAGCTCTAGTTTACATCCAATTGCTTCCTTTTGCCTTCAATTTCAATCAATTGCAAGTTTGAAGGTGTGGTGGCTATGGAGGAAGTGTGGCTATGTTCTTGGGCTGGAAGAGGATGAAAATGAGAGAGGGATAAATGATTTGGCCACTTAAATGGCCTTAAATGAGCTTAAGGGCACAAAACACACTTAAACAAGCTTAACCTTGCTTTATGTCATTTTCCTTCTGACTAATTATGGTTTCTTTGTCTTAAACTCATTGGTACACATGTGCCCAACATTTTTGACTATTTATCAAGTCTTGGTTGCCTCCCCCATGGTGGGATAACCTCACAATTCCACCCTTAGACTTAAGCCAAAAGCTTGAACACCTTAAGGTTTACACTAAGACATTTAGGTCCTTATTGCCTTTAGTGTTTCCTTTGTCCAAACTTGTCTTCCATGAGCAATTTGGTCCTCCAATAGCACTTTCATACCATTCATATCCTTCCCATAACTCTCCAAGTCTCTTTCTTGAGAGTTTTGCAATTGAGTACCCGAATTTCCAAAACCTTACAAAAAAGTCCATAGGTTGCTTGAAAAACAAGCAATCCTTAAGGCTTTTGTTGGGGGCCAAGTTACCAACTTGGAACACTTTTAAGGAGGTGTTAATCATGCCTTTTACCCCCTATACTTCAATCACTATGGTGAGAATTACACAATATAATGGTTTTTAGCCAATATGACACACTTGTAATTCTCCCATTTTGTGAGGTGGTAACAACTAAGGCAAATGTAGTCGAGACTGGAAAATCTAGTCAATGGCTAGTTGTTTTGGAATCTGATCAAGTGAACTTGGAGGTCAAAATGGTGAGCCAGGACTTACTCGGGAGGAAAACCCAATTTGTTGCCAAGTGAGGAAAAAGTATGCCATGTTACCTACCACATAAACTCACCACATTGCCTCCCTTTGCCAACAATGCATCCAATATGGTGACCATAACAGGAGTGCCCAAATTACGCCAAAAGATAATGTTAGGGATAGTTTTAGTTGCAAAAAAACAATAATGGCCAATGTGCTCTATCATCCAAAGCTTAGGGGCTTATTTGCCCCCATCACTATCAAATTAATTTATATTTATGATTAACATAGTCACAAATTGTCCAAGTCAGACATTTCAAAGTTGCATTAGCAATATTGTAATGTAAGTGTAGCATTTATTGTTGTGATATGTGTAACTCAAGGGCATCGATCCCATACATTCCTCTATTGTGTTTCTCGATATGCATATAATATTGAGAAGCATTATCTATAGGAACTTGGGGGAAATGCTACTGAAATTAATATAGTGCACAATACAAATGTTATTGTTGATGCCCTGAGACATCTTCACTGGAAGGCATGGTGACTTCCGGGAGGACTTCCTGTGGAGGAGAGCGTCTGGAGTTGAGATTTCCCAGGGGAATGTGCCTGAAAAGATCAGAGAAGAGGGTTAGGAGGTCCCCGGGGTGCTTTTCCGGGGAGGAGCCTCCGACGCCCAAGTCAGTTTCCTGATAAGGTAAGGGGGAAGCACTAGAGTTTTCAGTGGGCTTGCCTATATTTTCTCAGGGAGGAGTCGAACCGTTTGCCAGGGTCTGTTCCCTGGTATTTATAGAGAAGCCCAGCCCATTCAGATGACGACACGTGTTCGGTCAGATGTTCTCTGAGTTTATAGGCGTAGGGGGCGAGTAGCTGGTGACAGGCTCCTTGAGCCTTGAACCGAGACAGGTCGTGACAAGACCTGGACGGCATCGGCATGTCAAATCTCCGTTTGAGGTGACATGTAGTGTCTGTGGGCGGCATGTCAAAGGCTCCTTAAATGCTCATGCCGTACTCCCGAGGTCCTCTGGGCGAGGTCGTTCTTTGACACGGTCGCCCTTCTTCGGGAGTTATGCTCGTGCTTTTGGGGGGTTCCCTTGTTCGGAAGTTCCATCTTCGGGGAGATTCCCTTCTGCTTGCGATAGCTAATTCTCTGTAACCGAAGGCGATCCGTTTGGTCCCCCGAGGGAGCCGGCATCATCTTTGTGATCCCTGGCGTTCTTTGCCGAAGTTCCAAGTTCGGAGTGCTTGGCTCCGTTCCTTCCGAGGTCAGTGATAGTGTCTCTTTCGAGTGACGCCAGGCTTCCTGATCATACTTTCGGCAGGAAGTACGCACTGGGAGAGGAGATGGCCCTTCGGCTATCAATTGTATTTTGAAATAATGCATGGGTAACATTGGATAGGATATGGTTATTACCTTAGAGGGGAATAGTTAACATGCATACATGACATTCATATGTAACTTTTTACTATGAAGTTGTACTTCAAAATGATGCATATACAGTATTATAATTTTTATCAAATGTTAATTTATTAATTTTTTGTACGGTTGTTAGATGAATGCTAACGGACGTGATTGGATGTATGAGACAGACGTGATTGGATGTATGAGAAGGTAGATGCATATGGATAGATCAATTCTGTATTGTATTTATGGAAAATGTTAATGAGTTTTTACAGTTTCTTTATAATGGAACATAATCAGAAAAGATAAAATGCCTTGTAGAAAATGCGATAATTGGTTATAAAAAGGAAGTTAAAATTAGAGAGCAATTGTATTAGCGTGGGTTTACATTAAATTATTATGTTTGGGACTGTCACAAAGAACCACACGTTTTAATGATGTATAACATGAATAATTGGTGCCAAAACTTACCATCATTAAGCACAAATTTTTCATGTGGTGGTAATGGGTAAAGTGTTAGTGGATCAAATTATATAAATGCATTTAAATAAATTATTATGCAATTGATGGGACACAATATCAAATGTGAACTTTGGAAGCAATGATATTATGTAGATAAATGAATGGGATGTCAATGATAATAATGAAGACGCGCCTAATCATGAAGATAATAATGCTTGATTGAAGTGGATTAGGGTGAAAGTTGGCTTTTTTTTTTTAATCCTCAGTTAAACTCTCACTATACAAAATTTAGGAAGATTTTATTTTTTTAGTTTAAGTTACAGGGCCAAAAATGGGAAGAATAATGTAAATTGTACACACCTTCATATCTGTGCTCAAAGAAATAGTTTGAAAGAGATGGGATGTAGAGAGTGTTTTTTTTTTTAAGTGAAAATGATTAGATTAAAAAGAAAGAGTTGAATCTAGCCACAAAGGGTACGGACAAGGCCAACAACGATATCCAAAAACTAATAGCCCTAATCAGGTAACATGATGAACAACATTATTCAAAGAATTTAGAACATGAACAATGACATAGGACTGAAAAGAGGGAGACCAAAAGGATAGAGCAAAGGGCCACTTGAAGAACATAACTTGTTCACAAGGACAAAAACATCATATTCAACCACTACCTGGCAAAAAGCTTGCACCTTTGCCATCCTCAAACTATGTAAGATGGCCACAACTTCCCTCAGAGTCAATTGATCCCATGATTTTGTGAAGAATTTTGATGATATATGAACAGGAACTACTTCAAAATTTTGGAATACCATCCCAATGGAACTCTTGTGAAGGGAATCAAATGCGGCAACATCCACATTAACCTTTATGTGCCCCAATAGAAAGGGAGACCAATGTAAGGTGGAAGAATGTGCAGGAGCCTTAGAAAGGAAGAATTCGAGCTTGCCTAGTTTGCACACCAAACCTTGATAGCCTCTATCAACCAAGCTGGAGTGTAAAATTTGTGCTCATGCACAACATTGTTACGATTCCACCTCAAAAACCATTCACGATAGCAAAAAGGCAACCCTACTTAGACATGCCTATGGAGAACCACTCAATGACATATATATGTGGGGAATATGGGGATTGAACATTTAAGTAGTCCCTCACTTTGAGCGCAAAAGACAAGTTAATAAAATTTGAGACATTGATGCTGTATTTGAACCACAAACTGGGGGGTGAATGATGTACTTCCATGCCTTTAGTGTGCAAATTGTGTCTTGCAGATATAGCATTGGCTATGGCGTGCCACTAGAATAGTTGAGGTCAAGAAGGCGCCAGATATCGGCAAAAAAGCTTCCAATCCTGATCTACTGCCTAATGGGATTGCCCTTCAACTAATGCCAAGGCAATATGGTACGTAGTTTTCACCAAAAATTCACCCGAGGAGGTCATTCCTCATGTGTATAAATCTATTTTCCATGTTAGGGAAAGAGGGATCTTGGTAATGATGCCCACATCACCTTAATGAAGTAAAGCATCCAACATGGGCAAATGCCATGCATCACCATCTGCTATCATCAACTACAAAATTGTCAAGTCTTGGAGACCAAGCAACATCGTTGTTATCCAAAGGGTAACAAGTTATCACATCAGACATTAATCAAAACTCCACTATCCACTCTCCAAGCATCTCTTGTGTGCAATACTTTCTTGCTAACAATAAGGCTTTTCTAAAATGGAGAAATTAGAGACCATGGTTCCTCCTTAGATTGTAAGAAATCTGTGGTGGGAAAAATTTTCCCCCGTAGTACTTGATATAGAATTTTATTTCAATTGGGCATGAGATGCGAACCTTGCTTCACAATATATGTATGGTTAAAAGCTTTAATGTCTTATAGCCTAAGGCTACCACCTTACTTCAAGTTGCATAATTGATCCTAAGCGCACCAAGTAGAAGAGTGCATGTTGTGTAAAGATGACTAGAAAAATTGAATGGCAAGCTGATGCAACTCATTCCATACCTAGGCATAGATTAGTAAGCCACTCATAAGATGGTTGGGCTTGGCTTTAATAACTCACTTAAATAGCACCAGATGACCAGCTTGAGAGAATAGGGATGCCTGCTAAGTAGAAAGTTTTCTAGTAGCATGCTTAATCAGATCATCAAACTGATTAATCTTTTGTTGGACCAAAAGCCAGGGAACCTTAAATATTTTTCAATTGTGAGAGAACAATTAGTGCCAAAGATGCTGCAAATTGAAGAGCAAACATTGCTTGAGGTATTAATACTAAAGAAAGTGGTTGAATTATGGAGATTCACCATTAGACCAAAAAATGAGCAATATGTATCAAATATCGCTAGAAGATATCAAACATCCTCCTCAAAAGATTGCACAAAAATGAGACTGTTATTAGCCAACAGTAAGTGAGAGACTGGAAAGCTTAACCGTTTATGGCAACTCCATGAATGGATCCCTAGGACTTGGCTTGTTGCAGCGAACATGATAGCCCTTGTACGTAAAATAGAAACAAAGAAGGCAAGAACTGACATCCTTGTTGGATACCATAGGAAATGGAGAACCTCCATGAAGGCTATCCATTAACCAAAATTTTCATGCCTATGACTTGTATAGGACATGGGCTATAAATATGTAACACACAAGTCATGGAAATGGCTAGAAAAGGAAAATAAAGCCTAAGTAGCCCAAGAGGTGCCCAAGGGTGCCCTTGGGGTGCATGTAGGGTGCATGTGTGTTAGTGCTATGTTTTGAATGCCAAGATGGCTAAATTAGATGTCAAAATGGATTTTGAAATAAGAGCTTAAACCAAGGGGAACTTGGTTAAGAAAATCCAAGGGACACCAAGGTGCACCATGAAAGAGCACTAGGGTGCATTCGAGCACACCCACATGTGCACCTATGTACATAGGAGGTTTAAGGTACTAATGACTTAGTAAAACATTATGGGGCCTAAATGCCTAAGTTAGGAGTGAGGCCAGTCTGGAAAATGGTTGAAAATGCCTAGGAAGTACCAAAGGGCACGAGAGTGCACTATCGGGTGCACTAAGGCGCCCTTAGAAGGCCTATGCGGGTTTATGTGTTTATGTGAATGTTTAAGACCTTATTTGGCTGCATTATTAGGTAAAAAGGATGCTGAATATAACACATAAACTAGGCTAAACAAGATGACTAAACAATCAAGCAAATAAAGTGCCTCTTTAGGAGGTCAAAGCCAAGACTAGTCAATAGTTGGTCACCAAGAATGAATTGGATAAGACCCCTTCCACCTCTTGGACTCATGACCAGACATAATCAGTTTCTAAGTAGTTTCATGTGGCTAGTAAACATAGGGAATACAGAGTGAGAGTTCTACTAGGGATCCAAAGAAGTTTGAAGGGTGATGGAGTTAAAACTGAGCATGGTAGGCTAAGTGGTGCTAGGTGGGGTCTTGGTAGGGCTTGATTGTGCAACCAACTACTGTATTAACTTGGTAAGGGCTGAACCTAGGTACTATGTTGGGCCTAGGGTGCCAAGAGCACTATGGTTTTCTATCTAGACTAAGTTATAGAAAGTATTAGGATCTTTTTCAAGTTGTGTCCAGGCTTGAATTAAGGTCTAAAGGTTTATGTTTCTTAACTAAAATGAACAAAATAAATGTATAAAATGCTATGAATTCTTGCTACACCCTAGGCTATATAGCCGATTGTTTTATGGTGTGTATGTGTGTGTGTGTTTGCATGCTTTTGTGATTGTTTGCATGTGCTAATCCTTAAATGTTTATATTATATTATTTTATATTTTTTGTTATGTTTTCCTTGTCTTTGGTTACTGGTTCTAACTTGAGGATGAGCTATTTTATGTTAATACAATGCTTTATGCATTGTGGGCACCTTGTGCTTAGTTTTGTTCCTTTACTGAGTGCTTTATACTCATGCCCTAGTTTTTAGTTTTTTATGAAGGATTTGGAAGCTTAAAAGAGTGACTAACATTTTTGAAAGTTCATGAATAATAAGGTATGGCTCAGGTGTTTATGAAAAATGGTAACCTACTAATACTCATCATGTAACCTAAGTGTTTATACTTGTAGGCTCTTACAGCTACTGTGGGATTATATGTGTTTGCGTCTATTTTGGTGTTCACAAAAGCTAGAACATATATAAGATATTGTATGCCGAGATGGCATGTAAAACTTAAAGTAAATGTGTGCATAAGTGTGGATTGTGCATAAGAGGCCCTTAGGTGTGCCTATCTTTTCAGTACCTATGTGTGCTTAGTTGAGTTCAGCCTTATATAATATGTTTTTGGCCATGTAAACATCTGCATTATATATTTTGGGCATGTAATATAAGGGCTGTATGTTGGCTGAAGCATGTAAACTAAATTGTTCCTAGTGTGTCATAGAGTTATCATAATAATCCTACACATAATTAACCATGTGTGGGCATTTAAACCAAACAAGAATATGCCCTAGGCCCACAGGCAACTCTAGAGTCCATACCTCCATTCATACATATTGGAGGGTACTATCGTACAATATATATACACAGGGCTAGTACTACTAAGATCCATTTAACTAGCTTCCACCTTAGATGAAAAATCCTGGTGGCAAGCCTTATTAGTCTTCCACATGCTCATTAGCCTCTGTGGCCAAGAAAACTGTAATTAGTACAATAACAACTTGAATATCAAGTAGCCAAATAACTAGAATCTCAAGGATTCTCAAAGCAATGTACATGTAATGCAAACTACCAAGACAATCCTTAATGATCGTTGGGTCCATCAACTTCAGTATCTGCACAACATAAAACTAAATGAGTGATAATCCTATAATTCTCAGTAAGGGGTCTGCTACTTGCAAGAAAAACACTAAGGACAACATATTTATATGTATATTGATAAGTCGAGGGACTCAATTAAACAACTACTTGGGTGGCAAAATTAATGGAAATTGGGTCTATTAAGGGTACCATACGCCATGCAAAGAAGTAGGCTTACCCAGGCAGTGTTTCAGCCAACTTTTATGCCACTTGGCGTAACTGAGATTATGCGTGGCTCTGGTCACTAATCTAGAGAGCAATCAAGTTTAAAGCTCTATTTTCAGTAGAACAAGGTTGTTCCTGGTGAAAGTGGCTCAAATCCTAAGCAATTAAGTGATTGAAGGATGAAGGAAGTAGAAATTAAAGGTATCAAATGTGTTAGCATATTGTTTCAGTCATTGGAAGCTTGTTGGTAGGCTTTGGAAGGCTTAGAGGCTACTGGCAGAAGGTTTATAGTGGGTAAGGATCATTTTATATGAATTCACTTGATTTCATATGTTAATTAAGTGATTCAAGTGAAGAACAAGGCACTTAAGGGATGACCATGTAGTCAAATGAACCTAAAAGGCTATTAAAGGTTAGGATCACTTTGGTGATTATGTAGTGCTAATTAGCTAAATGATAAGCAAGCATGAAGGCTTAGATTTGGGTAGGCTAACTAAAATTCCAAAGCATGAAGCTCTATGTTAGTATTAAGTTCAATAATGTGGGTTACGCTTGCTAGGCCCTAGAGGCTTCTTAGGTGTAGTTGGTCATGTGTGTGTGCATACTATATGCTTCTATGACTTGGTTCTACATGCTGACCTTAGATATTTGCTTATCTATAAATACATGCTTGTGATTTTCTTGTCTTCTTTGTCTTCTGTGCAAGTCCATTAAAGGTTATGGTATATTGTGTATGCATATGTATTGCTTGTACTTATGTAGGCTTTAAAAGCTATATGGTCCTTATTGAGTTTGTGGAAAATTGAAGCCCTGTCCTTGTTAAATTTTTAGGGGAAGGTATTGAGTAACTAACCCAAGTGGTGGTCGGTGTTTTGAAGGCCTTTTGTTGCAGGTATCAATTCTTTACTAACGCTAATGGTCAATAGCTTGGTATTGTGGCTTAATTGCTTAAAAGTCATGTTATTACTTTTGGATTGTTGGCATTTAGATCCTCTAGATTTTGGGAAAATTTGCCTTTTAAGAGCTAAGTTAGTGCCTAGGAGTCTTCTTGTAAAGACTATGTACATATGTGTATTTATTAAGCCCAATTGTGTAGTTGAAGCCCTATACAAGCACATTATCATGCCCTTGGGCTATTATTGTGTCTTGGGTACACATCTCGTGTCTTGGTTGTGCCTAGCGCTAGCACAACATGCCCTTCCTCGAACTTTGGGCTTACACCCCAGGTGCCCCAATTGTGCCTGAGACACATATCTTGCACAATGCAATAACACCTCTTGCACGTACTTTGCACACTTCGGACATTTAGCGATAATGTCTTGAGTAGCTCTTGTTGCCCTACCTCCAATTAGTTTGGGGTGCACATAGGCCTAGGCCAGTTTTTGGCATAATAAGATTTGGCATCAAAGCAGGTTTTGAAAACTAAGTTTAGGATGGGAAAGTTTCCTTATAGAGTCATTTAGACTTAAGAAATATTGAGCATTAGTAGTATTGCGTACTTTTATTGTAGAATGAGAACAAGGGGCAAGGAAAAAGAGGCCTTGGAGTAGGAGGAAAGTAGGGCAAGCCATCTGAGAGATGAGCAGCCTGAGGATAACCCTAAAAGAAGGGAAGATAAGGCCAAAAAGCCTAAGGTTAAGGCTGAAGTGCCTAGACGCAGTAAGGGTGGACAAGAGAAGATGGAACAAATGATGGAAGTTATGCAAGTTGCTATTGTTCAATTAGTGGCAGGCATATAGGCCTTGATCAGAGGCCAAGCACAGACCCTTGGAAGTGCTAAAAATGCAAGGGAAGTTGGATAAGAAAGAAGAGAGATTAGGCCTAGCAACGAACCCATGCATACTGACCAAACAACAAAAAATGAAAAAGCACCTAAGCAAGATTTGGAAGTAGAACGAAGGCAACTAAGATCTAGGAGAGTGAGGCTTAAAGTTAGGCAAGAAACAAGAGTGGAAGAGATTGAAATAAGTCTTGTCTTGGAGGAATAGGAACTTGGAAATGATGCTGGAAAAAATGACCAACTCACTAAGACCACTCAGAGAGCAGGGCCAACAAGGGAATGATTTAGAAGCATTAGAACAAGGGGCAGGAGGCAGAAGGGAGAAGGCTTAAGGAAGGGCCAACTAGAAGGGTTTTTAGCCCTCAAACCTCTAATTTTTAGGGGAGGTGGAAATCCAAAAGAGGCTAAATACTGGATCTACCAACTAGAGAAAATCTTTTAGAGGTTAGAGGTTAACTCGCATGAAAAGGTACTGTTGGCCACTTTTAGGCTGGAAAAGAGCACTGAGCTTTGGTGGAGGGCTGTCCAGAGGGCCTACCAGAGTAAGAATGAGAAAAGGCCAAAAGCTGCAAGAAGGGCCATAAGGAGGGCTGAATTTCTCTGAGTGTTTCAGCAACAATATGTTAGCGAAGCATTTAAGGATCAAAAGCAAGTGGCGTTCAATCAGTTGGAGCAAAGAAACCTTACAATAATGGAATCTGAACAAAAAGTCAACAACCCCATAAGATATGCACCTCAATATGAAGGTTAGGAGGAGCTCAAGAGTAAGAGATTTCTGAGTGGGCTAACGCCAAATGTTAGGTAAATACTGAGTGTAGTAGGTACAAAGTAGTATCATGATGTGGTGCAAAGGGCTATAGCCCTAGATTAAAAGTTGAAAGACTAATGGAAAGGTGTTTTGGGAGGCTCTATGGAAGGCAAGAAAGAGCTAAAAAGAGGACTCGAGAGAAATAAACCTCTCCAGAACCGAGAAATGAAGGAAAAAAGGAAAGAAGCTCCTAGCAATTTGGGCCTTAATGCCACACTTGTGAAAAATTTTATGGACACAAGCCTTGCTATAGGCTCACTGAGGGATGTATGAAGTGTGGCTCACAAAAGCATTGGGTAAGCGACTGCCCAACAAAAAAAAAAGAAGAGAATCTTGGGCAGATTTAGGTCTCAATAGTCCATACCACTTTCCTTGGGCAACAAGGCACCCCAAATGAAGGGAGGAGTTGCTAAAGGACGAAGCCAACCTCAAGCTCAAATAGGGAATGTGCCCGCTATTGAGAGAGTCTTTCAAATTAAGGCATCTAGAAGGACACAAGAGGCTGAACTTGAGAAGAGGGAGCTAGGCCTTAAGAGGCTGACAAAGGAAGTACTGAAAGGTACTCTTTACCTTAATAAAGTCAATTTAAGTACTTTTATGATATTGGTGCTTTTATGTCAATTATTTCTTCTAAGCTAGTGAAGGAAATGAACTTAAAATAAGTAGATTGTCTGAAGTGTACTTGGTGAGGACTGCTTGTTATGAGATTATGCTTACCTATCACAGAGTTAATGGATGTGTGATTGGGCTTGGTGAACTAAATCTAAAAAAAGACTTAGTTGTCTTAGAGGCCAGTAGCTATGACATAATCTTGGGTATGGATTGGTTGTGTAAGAACCAAGTAATAATAGATTGCCAATCTAGGAGGCTTTTGTTGCATGGTCATGCACCTATTGATTTAGAAAACTCATTTGATTTGATTAAAGATTCGAAACTAGAAACGATTGATCAAATTCCTATAATATCCAAAGAGGAATATATGGGGCTTAATAGGAAGGAAGTTGTAGTAGAGTTGAGTAAAATTCCCATAGTTAGAGGTTTCCTATAGTGTTCCCTTTAGAATTGTTTGGACTGCCCCCATTATAGAGGTTGAGTGTGAAATTAGGCTAGTACCAAGAGCTATTTCTGTGTCGATTACCCTATATAGGATGGTCATTCAAGAAATGAATGAGCTAAAGAAGCAATTAAATAAGTTTCTTGAGAAGGGTTTCTTAGGCCTCGCGTCTCTCCTTCGGGAGCACCTATGCTGCTTGTGAAGAAAAAGGATTGAATCCTTAGATTGTGCATTGATTATAGGAAACTCAATGCACTAACTATTAAGAATAAATATCCTCTTCCAAGAATTGAATATCCATTTGATTAGTTAAGGAAAGCTAGGGTGTTTTCAAAGATAGATCTTAGGTCTGGGCATATCCAATTAAGAGTTAAGGAAGGGTACTTACACAAGACTACCTTTAGAACAAGGTATGGCCACTTTAAGTGCACAGTAATGCCCCATTCTTTTTTGTGGATCTTATGCAAAGTGTATTCAGGGCTACTTAGACCACTTTGTAGTGGCGTATATAGATGATATGCTAGTGTACTCAAAAAGTGAGGAAGTTCATAAAGAGCATCTGAAATTGGTGCTTAACTTACTTAAAGGGCATAAATTATATGGTAAACTAAGCACATGTCAATTATGGACTACTAAGGTGGAATTTTTTGGCCATGTGATCAACAATCAAGGGCTAGCAGTAGATCTTGGAAAGGTTAAGGCAATCTTGGATTAAAAGCAACCCTAGAGTGTGAAGGAAATTAGAAGTTTCCTAGGGTTAGCTGACTATTACAAAAATGTTTGTGCATAAGTTTTCTGTAATAGCTGCTCTGCTTACCCATTTGGCTAAGGAAGACTAGAAGTTTCAGTGGAGTGAAAAGTGTGAGCAAAGCTTCTAGGAATTGAAGAAAAAGCTAACTATAGCTCCTATATTGATGTTGCCAGACTTAACTAAAGCCTATGAAGTGCACACTGATGCTTCATAAGTAGGGCCAGGTTGTCTACTAATGTAAGAAAGACAGGCAGTGGCTTATGGGTCAAGGCAACTAAGGCCTTATGAAAGGAATTACCCAGTGTTTGACTTAGAATTGGCAGCAGTATTTTTTGCACTGAAGCAATGGAAACATTACTTGCTGGGTAATAAGTTACAAATCTATACAGATTACAAGAGTTTGAAATACCTTTTTCACACAAAAGGGCTTGAACACGAGGTAAAGAAGATGGCTTGAATTCTTAAAGGATTTTGATCGTGTTGTTAAGTATAATGCTAGCAAGGCCAATGTGGTGGCTAATGCCTTGAGTAGGAAGTATACTAGGGTACTCAAAGCTAGTGAAGAATGGCACAAGGCAGAGAACTGTAGCCTAATTTGCTTGGCAAGGAAGTGGAAGGATTGGGAGCTAAACCAACTTAATGTGCTAACCATTAGACCTAAGTGGAAGGAGACAATTAGAAATGCCCAACATCATGATGGAGATCTTGCTATGGTTTTTGGGCAAAAGAAAGGAAAATTGTTTCAAGGACTCATCTTCAAGCAATACCTGATGTACTTTTAGAATAGGCTCTATGTGCCTAACCAAGGTAGCTTAGGCAGCAAATTTTGGAAAAAGCCCATTCTAGCAAGATGAGTATGCACTCGGAAGCCAACAAAGTGTATCGGGCCCTAACGGCATATTTCTGGTGGCCTTACATGAAACAAAACATTGGTGCCTGTGTGTCTAAGTGTTTGGTCTGTCAACAAGTTAAGATAGAACACCAAAGGAAAAGGGGTAAGCTTCAAAGTTTGCCCATTCTAGAATAAAAGTGAGCCTCTATAGTTATGGGCTTAGTGGTTGGAATGCCACTAACCAGGGGAAAGCATAATGCAATTTGGGTTAAAGTGGATAAGGCTAACTGAGTCAACATATTTCTTGCCTATAAACCTTACAAATTTCTTGGATAGGCTCACAAAGCTGTACACTAGAGAAGTGGTGAGGTCGCATGGTGTTCCTGAGGACATTGTGTCTAATAGAGACCCTAGGTTTGTCTTTAGGTTTCTAAAGTCTCTACAGCATGCCTTAGGCACTCAACTTAAGTTTAGCTCAGTCTATCACCCATAAACTGATGGGCAAACTAATAGGACAATCTAAGTGTTCGAGGATATGCTAATGTGTTGTGTGATGGGCTACCATGGAGATTGGGACCAACATTTGCCATTGGTAGAGTTTGCCTACAATAATAGCCATCGTTCAATAATTGGTATTGCCCCATATTAAGCACTTTATGGTAGGAAGTGCATAACTCTGCATTGAAAAGATTAAATTGATCGTAGAACGATCAAGTGACATGGTCGTCCTCGGCCCTGCCCAGGAAGCCTGTGAGAATAAGTTTCACTGTGGATGCAATTGGCTACTTATATTTGTGTGCAGATTAAAACTCCATGATACTAGTTGATTAACCTAGAATATGCAGGATGCATGCTCTTTGTGCTTTAACTTAAGTTAAAAGAAATCATAAGAACATTCACTTGGCCAAGTATTTTCATAGAAAACAAGCTCAAAATAGTCAAAGCATACAAAATCAACATTTGTATTAACATTACTACACATATTAACCATGTGAGGGCATTCACAAAAAGTAGTCTAATGTCCCTCATCCAAGAGCAACCCTAAAGTCTAAAGCTCCAAACATAGATACAGGAGGCAACTAGGCATAAACATATACAAGCTTATACTGAGATCCCCCTAACTAACTCCCACCTTGGAGATAAGTCCAAGTGGCGGGTCGCAAAAGCCTATCCATGTGCTACTAGCCGCTGCGGCCAAAAAAATACTATCGTTAGTACTGTTACTTCACCAAAAAGTAACTAAGAAAACTAGAGTCATAAAGATTCCCATAACAATATACCTGCAACAAAAGACTACAACGACTACCCTCAGCGGTTATCGGGCTCAACACAGTCAGAATCTACACAACATAAGATAAAGGTGTGAGAATTTGAAATTCTAAGTAAGGGATCTTCACCTGCAAGAAAAAAGTTAAGGACAACACATATATTATCATATGTAATCTGCTGTGAGCTCATACAGCGTGAGGCTAAACCTATGCACATACGTTTCAGACCCTTGGCACTAGTTTCTACCTAGTCCTTGAACTACAAGGCAAGGCCTTGTCTACTAGCAAGCATTGCTTACTAGCCTAACTAGTTAAGTTCATCACTAGTTGAACCTTTCTTACGTTGTACAGGGGCACTATGGTAGGACTGATATTTCCTAGGTCCCGAAGAACCCACTAGGTGTACTAAGGTTTTCTCATCGAGGCCTTAAACCCAAAGGTGCAACTAAGGTCTCAATGGTGCTAAACCTTCCACCTTCTATAATGGTGTATTTGTTATGGCCTATGAACTAGTTTTCTCATGAGGTATAACTACCATTCACAAAAGTATGAGAAAACCCTAGATCATGAGAGAGTTTTTGGATGTTCCGGAGTGCCATTGTATCATTTCAACCCTTAGGCACTCCTACGACCATCCTTACCCTCCCCCGGATCCTCTTTTAAAAAGCTGAATTTTGCTGAAAAATGGCTCTAGGGCCTAGGCGCCAGCAGGGGGGTCTCTGGGGCCTAGGCAACAGGAGCACTTGAGCACCTGAGGCCTAGGCACTAGGAGTACTCTGCTCTACAGAGAGAAAAATACACCTTGGGCGCTGAGGCACCGAGTGGTACCTAGGTGCCAAGAGCCTATGTCCTGAACCTCAAAAACACCCATCTAAGCCTCTTTGGAGGTTTCTTATGAGTTTAAGGCATACAATAGAGGCTTAAACTCATCATGAACCTGTAAAACAACTTGCATAGGCCACAAATACACCATCACAACATAACTATGATGCATTAAAACATCATCCTAACCTCAAATTCAAGCCTAGTCCTCCATAATTCATCTTGCGCACTAACTAATGCCATTGACAAAACTACTTGAATTCATCAAGCAACAACACTCCAATAGCATTAATCTTAAAACCATAAATCCCTTACCTCAATTTCATCTACTAAGCAATAATTATGCAACTCTTCACCAAGAACAAAGTTCCATAAGTTTCTACCTAAGTTCCAAGCAAACCCAAGAAAATGGCACCAAATTAACGCCAATCAAGCAAAACCCATGCCTTAAAACATCTAATAAACAAGAAACAAGCAAGAAATCAAGGTTACCTCTCGCCAAAAATAGGAATCCAGCTGTAAAATGTGGAGAGCACTTCCAAAACCAAGAAATAAGCCTGAAACAAGTTGCCCAAAGCTTATATACACCTTGGGCCTTCAAATTCCTTCAAGAACACTTGATTTTGAGCAAGAATTGAAGTAGAATGGTAGGGGCAAGGTGCAACTCGGGAATGGGAGGAAGAAGATGAACAATGGCTGCCACATGAGCTTTACCAAGCTTAAAAACCAAGCTTTCCCCCTTAGCCCTCAAACTTTTTAAAAAGCTACAAAAAGCCCCCACCCTAAATAGTAACCCAAGTCAAACTTTAGTCAAATATTTAACACTTAAGCAAATCTTTGGGTTTTAAGCAAGGTTTATGTTTCAAAACATATTTTTGACTTTCGGATCTCGACCTGATAACTCAGGATGCAAAATTACCATTTTGCCCCCGTCCTCTTTTGGTGCCATAAAGTACTCGAAACTTAGTTAACTTTGTCCAAGTTACTAATCCTTGCCTAGTTAACTTGAGATAAGGTATTAAACTAGGAATTAAATTAATTTACCCCCCTTCATTGAGTTTCCCGCTATGAGGGCTGTAACATTCTCCCCTTATTCTAGCATTTGGTCCTCCAAATTCCGCCGCAACTGAGGAAATTCACTAGGATACCTTTTCAGCATATTCTGCTCCGTTTCCCAAGCAGCTTCCTCTTCACTATGGTTTGACCAAAGGATTTAACCATTAGAATCTACTTGGTTCGGAGTTTCTTAACTTGCCTATCAAGGATCTTGATCGACTTCTCCTCATAGGTCAAGTCCTCCTAGATGGAAACCACTGATGGGTTAATTACTTGTCCTGGATCAAATATGCACTTCCTTCGAAGACTAACGTGAAACACGTTTTGCAATTGGGACAAGTTGGGTGGTAATGTCAATCGATATGCAACTTTCTGTACTTTCTCCAAGATCTCATAGGGTCTAATATACCTAGTAGCCAGCTTACCCCTCTGTCCAACTAGGCTACTCCTTTCATAGGCGATACTTTGAGAAGTACTTTATCACCAACTTCAAAACTCAAATATCATCTCCTCAAATTTGCATACTTAGTTTGTCAATCGTTTGTAGCTCTAATCCATTCCTAGATTAATCTAATCATAGTTGTAGTGTCAGCTACAATCTCAGGACCAACAACTACCCTATCTGTAGGGTTAGCCCAACAATGGGATGTCATTCATCACCTACCATACAAAGCTTCGTATGGTGCCATACCTATAATAGTTTGATGACTGTTATTGTAAGTGAACTCAATGAGTGGTAAGTGTTGATCCCAATCACCTCTAAAGTCTATGGCACACATACATAACATGTCCTCTAAGGTTTGTATCACTCTCTTAGACTGCCCGTTAATCTGAGGATGAAAGGCAGTACTAAGACTAACCTTACTTCCTAATGCCTCTTGGAAAGCATTCCAAAACCTTGATACAAACCGGGGATCCCTATCAAATATGATCTTATCTGGTATGCCATTCAACCTTACGATTTCCTTAATATACAACTGAGCTATGCTCTCCAATGTATAGGTAATTTTTATTGGCAGAAAGTGTGCCGATTTAGTCAACCTATCGACCATTAACCATATTGCATCATGCTGATTTTGGATATTTGGTAACCCCACTAAGAAATCCATTGTGATGGATCCCCACTTCCTTTCTAGGAGAGGCAAACTTTGGAGAGTACCTGCTGGCTTCTGATGCTCAGCTTTTACCATTTGGCACGTCAAACATTTAACTACGTGCCTAGCTACATCGCTTTTGAGTCCTGGCCACCAAAAGTGTGTCCTCAAGTCATGGTACATCTTACTAACACCAGGATGAATACTTAGTCTACTACTATGTGCCTCCTGTAGAACTTGCTGCGTAAGTCCGTTTACATTTAGCACATAAAGTCGATCTCCATGGTGTAGTATTCCATCTTTGTACTAAAATTCCTTTCTTATAGTACCAAACTTCTCTTCGCCTCAAATATTTTTCAACAATGGATCCTTACTTTGAGCCTCCTTGACCTTAGCCAACCAGGCTGACTAAATCTCCAAAGTGTAGACTAAGGACCTTTCTTGATCTTGCCAAAACTCATGTAAGGTAGAGAAACAATCCCCCAATGTTCTTCCTGAGGAACTTGTAGCATGATCCTTAGATAGGACCACTCCCGTGTACTTCCGACTAAAAGCATCTGCCACCACATTTCCTTTCTCCACACAACACTCAATTGAGCAATCAAAATCCTTTATGTATTCAATCCAACAATGTTGCCTCATGCTCAGCTCCTTCTGAGTGAACAAGTATTCTAAACTCTTATGGTCCGTGAAATTTTAGAATGATCTTCCCATCAATTAATGCCTCAAATGCTTAAGAGCGAAGACTACCGCCGCTAGCTCAAGGTCATAAACTGGGTAGCTCAACTCATTAGGCCTCAACTGCCTTAAGCCATATGCGATCACTTGATTTCCTGCATTAATACACATCCCAGGCCAAAACCTGATGCATCAGTGTATACCGTAAAAGCTTGTACAGGTCTGGTAAGATGAGTATTGGTGCACTCATCAATCTTTTCTTCAACTCCAACTAAGCCTCCTCACAGCTCGGTGTCCAATCAAACTTCTGAGCTTTCTTGGTCATGGCTATCAATGGTGTTGCTATCACAGAGAATTTCTCTATGAACCTCGTGTAATAGCCTGCCAAGCCCAAGAAGATCCGTACCTCCATAACTGTAGTCGGCCTCTTCCATTCGACTACTGCTTGAACCTTATCGGGGTCAACCGACAACCCTTGGGGACTAATGATGTGTCCCAGAAACTATATCCTCTCAGACCAAAACTCACACTTGGACAACTTTGCATAGTACTGATTATCCTTCAACACTTGCAAAACTGTCCCAAGGTGCTCCTCATGCTCCTAGGCAGACTGCGAGTATACCAAGGTATCATCAATGAAGACTTCAATAAACCGATCCATGAACAATCTGAAGATCCTATTCATGGCTTCCATGAATACTGCTAGGGCGTTGGTCACACTAAACAGCATAACTGTATACTTATAGTGCTCGTATCTTGTCCTAAAGGCTGTCTTTGGGATATCATCCTCCTTACCTCTGATTTAGAAGTATCCAGACCGGAGATCAATCCTGGAGAACACCTTTGCTCCCCTCAGTCTATCAAACAGATCATTGATCTTAGGAAGTGAATACTTATTTTTCACTGTCACTGCATTCAACTTTCTATAATCAATGCATAACCTCAAAATTTCATCCTTCTTCTTTACAAACAACGTCGGGGCTCCCCATGGTGACACACTAGGCCTTATAAAGCCTTTCTCTAGTAGTTCCTCTAACTGCTTCTTCAGCTTATCCATTTCAGGAGCTAACATTCGATAAGGAGGTATTAAAATTGGTTCTATTCCAGGCTGAAGGTGAATGGAAAACTTGGTGTCCCGCTTGGGTGGTAACCCAGGCAAATCCATTGGGAACACCTCAGCAAATTGATTGGCTATAGGAACTTCCTGAAGTTCATCTTCTATGGCCACCCCCTTCAAGGTATAATACAGTTCTTCATTGACTATGGGGATGGAGTCCATAAGTCTAAGGTGCAAACTTCTAGCACTAGTTGCTAAGCCTCCTATGCAAGTCACTCTAGCTCCCTAACCATCAGTAACATCGACTAAGTGATTAGCACAGTCAATTTGTGCCTTATGCTTACTTAGCCAATCCATTCCTAACACTAGGTCATATGACCTCAATTCTATAACCCATAATTCACAAGCAAAGTCATGGTTGCCTAACTGCAAGGGATACCTAGTAGCCAACTTGTTGGTAACAATAAAACTCATCCCTACAGTTCTAATGAGTTTCAACTCATTAAAGATTTCACACTGCAATTTTAACCTATCTACCAAGGTAGACGATATCACAAAAAGAGTAGCACCAGTATCAAATAGTACTCTAACGCTACCATTTTGAAATATAAAGTTACCTTGAATGGCGGCTGGCTCTCTGGTCACTTGACTAGCCAAGGTGAGAACTCTTGGCTCAACTGCTACTATGGCCACACCAAATCGATTTCCTATGACAAGGGGTGCAAGGGGCAAATTCCTAGGCAGACTCGGTAAGGGTCGAGCTCGTGGGCATTCCCTTGCCCAATGACTACTCTATCCACAGTTGTTGCAAATGTTAGTTCCTAAAGTACATGGCTTAGAGCGATGAAATCTCTTACACTTGGGGCACAAGCCCCCTTTCTTCCTCTTAGCTGACCATTGAGTCTCAACCACCTTTCCTTCCATTGACCATTTTCTAGCACTTTTTCCTAGGTTGGATGGCCCAACCTCCACCTTCTTACTTGTTAGTGTTGTGCCCAAAAGCCAATCATGAGATGATTGTATTTTTGCACATTGAGTCATGATATTTTATTAAGGCATTAATCCAGCAATTATGTTTGTTGTTTTGTTTCTGCGTAACTTAACAAACATAATTGTAACCCTAGAATAATCATATTCTTAAACGTCCCTGGTCTAGTGTTATTGTGGAGCGGGTTGCAATAATACATAACAACTAGCATATGTGGAGACTAATATGAGATATGTAGTCTACATATGGCTACAAGTTGGAGAACTTCTGTACTGGACCGACCCACCATGAGAATACTACATGGATCGTTATATGAGTGTCATAAGTGATTCTCATAGTGATCATGGTATATGTAGTCCTTCGACCTAAGATCATTAAGGTTCCCTATATATGAGTCACATACTTTGATACTTTCCTTTGTTGCTCGTAACTGAGTGAACTTGAAGGAGGTCATTGGGTATGTCACACATCATGCAGAGGGATTTGTATGATCAAGATGGGATTTGTCCCTCCTATGTAACAGGAGTGATATCTTCGGGCCCTTTGATAGAGTGAAACTTAGAAAATGCATGGCCATGCTTGGATGATTTGATATATGATATCAATGTCATCAGTTTAAGTTGGTCTACTCGGTAATCAAGAAACCAAAGATTGGGCTATACGAGAGTGACACATTCCTTGTCTCGTGCTTAGTCTTGATATCTTGGACAAAGGGACAATGGCATATATCGGTGATGATCATAAAGGTTTAGTCGAATCATCGACAATCTTGTCACTTGGGTAGCAATGATGTGTTGCTAGACACCGCTCATTGCTTATGATCATAAATGTGATTTATGATCATTGCCAACGTGGCAAGAGCCTATTGGGTCGCACACATAGAGCTATTTGGATCATTAGAGTGCATGGGCTAATTATTTGGGTTATGGTTTCACTTTAATTTCGTATTAATAATGGGCCAAAGAGTTGAGCCATTATTAAGCCCGAAATTAAATCCTAATTGGATTAGGGCTTTGAAACCCATTAGGCCTGGAAGTTGAGTCTCACTATAAATACAACTTCTAGTGAGAAATTCGCAGGTCTCCTTGCCCTAGCCTCCCAAAAGGACAGCCACACTCTTCTCTTGCAATTCCTTGGAGGACGCAAGCTAGCACTGCGAGCGCAAGAGAAACGCATCTGTCGGGACGTGGTGGAAGCGTGGTGATCCCGAGAGGCTCGTGTGGATACCATAGAGAGCCTGAACACGTCAACTGTTCAGGTTTTGTGATTCAACTCTACAGTTGAGTGAGAGATCTCAACCGAAAATTAGGTATGAAAATTTTCGAACACCCGGTTTACCCCATTTCACTTGGATCCTGGAGGGTTTCGGTTAAATTCCGCTGCGCTGTTTGGCTCCCGAAACCCAACAGTGGTATCAGAGCTACTGGTGAAACCCTAAATCGGGATTGATGTTGAATCGCATGATGTTATGTGTTCGGTTGCTTTTCGGCCATGATTAATTAGATTGATTCATGATGCATGAAACTGGAACTCGTAATGAACATATGACATATATGAAGAAACGACACTAATTGGTTAATGAGATTAACCCGAAATTGATAGGTATGAGATACCTATATGGATTAGGATTCTTGCAATAGTTGCAAAAACCCTAGCTTTGTTCGGATTCGGCCTGTTCGGGCACCGAAAGTAAGGTATTTTTGGTGGCTCGAATGGAGGAGTCTCGGGTGCCTACTTGCTCGAAATAGAAGATTTCAGGCTAAGCATTTGTAAGAAAATTTTTTGCGCTAGCGGGCGCTGCCCCCCACAACCCCCGCAAAGGTGGCTCCCCTTGACCCCGTCCGCTGACCCCATGCCCTCAAGGTCAGCGGAACCACCGCCCGCTGACCGGCCAGCGGGACTGCCGTATGCAAAGTGCCACATAAATAAAAACTGGTTAATCAACGCGCGAAAATTGGCATGCATCTTTGTTGAATGAGATTTGACATGATATGCTGATTGGTGTTTGAAGCATGGTGCATGGTTATAGCCCTTGATTGGTTGTACTTGTAAATACGGCCTGCGAGTCGTGCCTTTTCTTATCACTCTCATTGTACATTCTCTTCTCACCTTACTCCCCTCGAATGTAACTCGAGGTTTCTATTATTGATGTAATGGTGCATTATGGGATCATCCAAGGTGGTATGTCCAAGGATCATCCAAGGTGGCATGTCCAAGGAGATGACAACAAAAGGGCAACCAAGAAAGGAAGAGAAGGAGCTTGTGAAGACTCTTTTCTTTTCTTAGGCTTTTATGATATTCTCATTGGCTTGAGAATATCGCATAGTTTGGGCTATAACCATGTCACGTTTACTTTCTTGTACGCATGAGATGCATGTTTTATATTTGTATGTGATGCATGTATAAGACAACCGGAGATAACAAATTGGTGAGATCAAACGGAAAAAAAACCCTCAAACAAATATTAAGTCATTAAATGTGATGCCTTCCAAATGTTGGCACTCGTCAAGACTTTGATCAACATTAGGTGGGTTTGCCAAAGCAAAGCACCTATGTTCATCTTGGTAAGACGCGATGGGATAATAGTGATATCAAAATTGCTAACTTTGGGTCCGACTTAACTAAGTCATCCTAATAGGATTAGGGACTTAGAGGCATAGAGTTGGGCTTAAGCTCATGAGATGAGCTTGGACAAGTGTTGTTCACCCAACTATCCAAGAGTTGCATAAGATGCAATTGGCAAGGAGTTGCCTACCTAAATAGCTGTAACTTGAGAAAAAAGCCAAAGCTGACTCAGGTTGTGGTCAAATATGGATCTTGGCCCACTAGAATACCTTATAGCCGAGGTGTTCCGAAATAATATCCAGGGTTATTATTTTGAGAAAAATAGTGGGAGTATCGTTTAATAAAAGTCCTTATTAAATGAATTAAAATACATGACTCTTGCACTGCATATTTACTGTTGTAGATAACCATGGCACAAAACACATCGACACTTTCGTTGCGATTGGTCATTGAGAAGGAAAAACTGAATGGGACCAACTTTCTCAAATGGTACCGAAACTTGAGGATAGTGCTCAAACAAGAGAGAAAGGCTTATGTCCTAAAGCAGCCCATTCCGAATGAGCCTGCTGCCACTACTCCAAGAGCTGAAAGGGATGCTCACAAGAGGCATTCTGATGATGCTTTGGATGTTGCATGCCTCATGCTTATTACCATGGAATCTGAGCTTCAGAAGCAACATGAGAACATGGGGGCGTTCGATATGATCGAACATCTCAAAATGCTTTTCCAAGAGCAAGCTAGGCATGAGAGGTTTGAGACCTCTAAGGCATTGTTTCAGTGCAAGATGTCTGAGGGAAGTCCCGTGGGTCCTCATGTGCTCAAGATGATTGGGTACATTGAGAATCTTGAGAATTTGGGATTTGCTCTTCAGAAAGAGTTGGCTATCGATGTAGTCTTGCAATCGTTGCTTGAAAGCTACAGTCAGTTCGTCATGAACTATAACATGAACGACCTTGACAAGTCCCTCCCTGAATTGCTCAACATGTTGAGAACTGCTGAACAAAACCTTAAGAAGGCTAAGCCCATTTTGATGGTTCAAAAGGGCAAGGGAAAGGGAAAAGCCAACAAGAAGAAGGATAAAGCTAATGGAAAGTCCAATGCTAATTCTTCTTCAGCTACACTGAAACCAAAGGGTGGTGTGGCAAAGGAAAGGGAGTGCTTCCATTGTAAGCAACCTAGACACTGGAAGCGCAACTGTAAGCTATATCTTGAAGAACTTGCTAAGGAAAAAGGAGGTAAGACTTCCACTTCAGGTATTTTTGTTATAGAGGCTAACTTTTCTACTTCCTCATCTTGGGTATTGGATACTTGATGTGGATCTCACATTTGTGCAAATGTGCAGGATTTAAGTAGAAGTAGAAGATTGGCCCGAGGTGAAGTGGACCTATGTGTTGGAAATGGAGCAAGGGTTGCTGCCTTAGCCGTAGGGACTTATGTTCTCACTTTACCTAGTGGATTAGTTTTAGAATTAGACAACTGCTACTTTGTGCCTACTATTAGTAGAAATTTGATTTCTGTTTCTTGTTTGGACAAGAAAGGTTTTTCATTTATAATAAAGGACAAATGTTGTTCTATTTATTTGAATGAAATCTTTTATGGTAGTGCTCAACTTAGCAATGGGTTGTATGTTCTAGACCTCGAAGATCCAATCTATAATGTGAATACCAAGAAGGTCAGATTAAATGATTCGAACCCAACCTATCTCTGGCACTGTCGCTTGGGCCATATAAATGAGACCCGCATATCCAAGCTCCATAAGGATGGACTCTTGGACTCATTTGATTTTGAATCATATGAGACATGTGAGTCATGTTTGTTGGGCAAGATGACCAAAGCCCCATTCACAGGGCAAAGTGAAAGGGCTAATGACTTACTAGGACTCATACATAGTGATGTATGTGGCCCTATGTCTACACAAGCTAGAGGAGGTTTCCAATACTTCATTACTTTCACTGATGACTTCAGCAGATATGGCTATGTGTATCTTATGAGACACAAGTCAGAATCCTTTGAAAAGTTCAAAGAATTCAAGAATGAAGTAGAGAATCAACTCGGGAAGAGTATCAAAGTACTTCAATCAGATCGAGGTGGAGAGTACTTGGATCGAGAATTCCTTGACTATCTGAAGGAGTGTGGTATAGTATCACAACTCACTCCACCAGGTACACCTCAATGGAATGGTGTATCTGAAAGGAGAAATCGAACTCTGTTAGACATGGTTCGCTCTATGATGAGTCAAGCTAACCTTCCAAACTCCTTTTGGGGACATGCTCTAGAGACAACCGCTTTTACACTAAACCGAGTTCCATCTAAATCGGTTCAAAAGACACCATATGAGATATGGAGTGGGAGGCATCCCAATTTGTCTTTTATGAAGATTTGGGGCTGTGACGCTTATGTGAAACGTCAATCCTCTGACAAACTAGGGCCCAAATCTCAAAAATGCCTTTTTGTTGGGTATCCCAAAGAAACAAAGGGTTACTATTTCTACAATCCTTCTGAGCAAAAAGTGTTTGTTGCTCGAACTGGTGTCTTTTTGGAGAAAGAGTTTATCTCTAAAGGAACTAGTGGGAGGAAAGTAGAACTTGAAGAAATTCAAGAACAACAAGGAGACATCGAACCTGAAATGGAACCTGAACAGACACCACAAGATGTTGTGGTTCAAGAGTCTGTTCCTGTAGCACAGAGCCCACGTAGGTCTAGTAGGATTCGGCGTGAGCCTGAGAGATATGGATTTCTCATGACTCACACTAGTGATGTGATGCTCATGGATCAGGATGAGCCCGCAACCTACCAACAAGCTATGTCGGGGCTTGACTCTGAGAAGTGGCTAGTGGCCATGAAATCCGAGATGGAATCCATGTTTGAAAACCAAGTATGGACTTTGGTTGACCCACCTGAAGGGGTAAAACCCATAGGGTGCAAATGGGTTTTCAAGAAGAAAACTGACATGGATGGTAATGTGATTACCTTTAAGGGACGATTGGTTGCAAAAGGTTTCAAGCAAATTTATGGTATTGACTATGATGAAACTTTTTCACCAGTTGCTATGCTTAAATCCATCCGAATTTTGTTTGCTATTGCTGCACACTATGATTATGAGATATGGAAAATGGATGTCAAAACTGCATTCCTAAATGGAAAGCTACTTGAGGATGTGTACATGACACAACCTGAGGGTTTTGTCACTCCTGAGAATGCCAATAAAGTGTGCAAGTTGCAAAGGTCCATTTATGGACTGAAGCAAGCTTCTCGAAGTTGGAATCTTCATTTTGATGATGCAATCAAAGAGTTTGGTTTTATCAAAAATGAAGATGAACCTTGTGTCTACAAGAAGGTTAGTGGGAGCGTTATTGTCTTCTTGGTGTTGTATGTAGATGACATACTACTCATCGGGAATGACATTCCTGAGCTACAGTCTGTGAAGACTTGGCTAAGGAAATGTTTCTCTATGAAGGACTTGGGTGAAGCAGCCTATGTGTTAGGCATCAGGATCTATAGAGATAGATCTAGAAAGCTTCTTGGCCTAAGTCAAAGTACATATATTGACAAGGTGCTAAAGAGGTTTAGCATGCAAGATTCCAAGAAAGGATTCTTGCCCATGTCACATGGTATCACTCTTTCTAGATCTCAGTGTCCGAGTACACCTGAGGAGAGAGAGCGCATGAGTAAGATTCCATATGCCTCAGCAATTGGATCTATCATGTATGCCATGATATGTACTCATCCCGATGTCTCATATGCTTTGAGCATGATGAGTAGGTACCAATCAAACCCCAGTGAGAGTCACTAGACAGCTGTTAAGAACATCCTTAAGTACTTACGAAGGACTAAGGATGCATTCTTGGTCTTTGGAGGTGAAGATGAGCTCGTTGTAAGGGGTTACACCGATGCAAGCTTCCAATCTGATAAGGATGATTTTAGATCGCAATCTGGTTATGTGTTTTGTATTGGTGGTGGTGCTGTGAGCTGGAAGAGTTCAAAGCAAGAGACAGTAGCTGACTCTACAACAGAATCTGAGTACATTGCCGCCTCTGATGCTACGAAGGAGACAGTTTGGATCAAGAAGTTCATCACTGAACTTGGAGTGGTTCCAAGCATTACTGACCCGATAGAGCTCTGTTGTGACAACAATGGAGCAATCGCACAGGCTAAGGAACCTCGATCTCACCAGCGATCCAAACACATACTTCGACGCTATCATCTCATCAGGGAGATCATCGAGAGGGGTGATGTAAGGATATGCAGGACTTCGACAGATAGCAACATTGCTGATCCACTGACAAAGCCCCTTATGCAGCAAAAGCATGATAGCCATTCTAGGTCCATCGGTATTAGATACATGGATGATTGGCTTTAGTGCAAGTGGGAGATTGTTAGTGTTGTGCCCAAAAAGCCAATCATGAGATGATTGTATTTTTTGCACATTGAGTCATGATATTTTATTAAGGCATTAATCCAGCAATTATGTTTGTTGTTTTGTTTCTGCGTAACTTAACAAACATAATTGTAACCCTAGAATAATGATATTCTTAAACGTCCCTGGTCTAGTATTATTGTGGAGTGGGTTGCAATAATACATAACGACTAGCATATGTGGAGACTAATATGAGATATGTAGTCTACATATGGGTACAAGTTGGAGAACTTGTGTACTGGACCGACCCACCATGAGAACACTACATGGATCGTTATATGAGTGTCATAAGTGATTCTCATAGTGATCATGGTATATGTAGTCCTTCGACCTAAGATCATCAAGGTTCCCTACATGTGAGTCACATACTTTGATACTTTCCTTTGTTGCTCGTAACTGAGTGAACTTGAAGGAGGTCATTGGGTATGTCACATCTCATGCGGAGGGATTTGTATGATCAAGATGGGATTTGTCCCTCCTATGTAACAGGAGTGATATCTTCGGGCCCCTTGATAAAGTAAGACTTAGAAAAATGCATGGCCATGCTCGGATGAGTTGATATATGATATCAATGTCATCAGTTTAAGTTGGTCTACTCGGTAATCAAGAAACCAAAGATTGGGCTATACGAGAGTGACACATTCCATGTCTCGTGCTTAGTCTTGATATCTTGGACAAAGGGACAATGACATATATCGGTGATGATCATAAAGGTTTAGTCGAATCATCGACAATCTTGTCACTTGGGTAGCAATGATGTGTTGCTAGACACCGCTCATTGCTTATGATCATAAATGTGATTTATGATCATTGTCAACGTGGCGAGAGCCTATTGGGTCGCACACATAGAGCTATTTGGATCATTAGAGTGCATGGGCTAATTATTTGGGTTATGGTTTCACTTTAATTTCATATTAATAATGGGCCAAAGAGTTGAGCCATTATTAAGCCCGAAATTAAATCCTAATTGGATTAGGGCTTTGAAACCCATTAGGCCTGGAAGTTGAGTCTCACTATAAATACAACTTCTAGTGAGAAATTCGCAGGTCTCCTTGCCCTAGCCTCCCAAAAGGACAGCCACACTCTTCTCTTGCAATTCCTTGGAGGACGCAAGCTAGCACTGCGAGCGCAAGAGAAACGCATCTGCCGAGATGCGGTGGAAGCGTGGTGATCCCGAGAGGCTCGTGTGGATACCATAGAGAGCCTGAACATGTCAACTGCTCAGGTTTTGCGATTTGACTCTACAATTAAGTGAGAGATCTCAACCGAAAATTAGGTATGAAAATTTTTGAACACTCGGTTTACCCTGTTTCACTTGGATCTTAGAAGGTTTGTTTAGATTCTACTATGCTGTTTGGCTCCCGAAACCCATCATTACTTTGAATCCTTGAGTCTTCAAACTCCCTCTCAAGAGCAAATGCTTTTTGAACCATTTGGTGATAGCTCTGAATGTCCACCGTTGCCATGTATCTCCGAAGCACAGGCTTAAGGCCTTGGAGGAATTTCTTGGCCTTGACCTCATTATTTCTAGCCTTGTATGGAGCATATCGAATGAGAAAATTGTAGCACTACTTATACTCCCTCATAGACATCTCTCCTTGAACTAGGTTTTCAAATTGAATCCTCCTCTGATCTTGTGCAGCTTTACTGATACATTCCTGTTGGAACTTCCTCTCAAAGTCTAACCACTTCAGCACCTTTTTCTTGTGCTTTGGTTGAGCACCATTGCTTCCCTTTAACATTTCTAGAACTTCATCTCACCATAAGCTAACCCTCATTCTCAAAAATAAAGGTACTAAGGTCATTCCCTGCTCCGACTCATAACCTCCACAAGTAAAGAGTCGATTCATCCTATTCAACCAATCCTCTACCTTGTCGGGGTCGCCTAACCCATCAAAGTTTGGTGGGTCAACCGTCTTGAATTTCTCAAGCAATCTCATTTGATGTGGAGTTTTTCCCCTCCTTGAAGCCTCCATAACTTCCTGCTCCTCTTCATACTCATAAGCACGGTCATGCCTTTCACAGGCCTTAGGCACTTGCCAATGGTCGGCATGCCTCCCGTGACCTTCGGGTGGGTCATTTCTTTCCTAAGCAACTCCTCCATTTTCTTGGTCTGGGAATAATTCCTTTAGGATGGTGCTTATGCGACTTGTCCTCTACCTAGTCCTTGAACTACAAGGTAAAGCCTTGTCTACTAGCAAGCATTGCTTACTAGCCTAACTAGAGAACTTCATCACTAGTTGAACCTTTCTTATGTTGTACAAGGGCACTATGGTAGGACTAATATTTCCTAGGTCCCGAAGAACCCACTAGGTGTAGTAAGGTTTCCTCATTGAGGCCTTGAACCTGAAGGTGCAACTAAGGTTTCAATAGTGCTAAACCTTCCACCTCCTGTAATGGTATATTTGTTATGGCCTATGAACCAGTTTTCTCATGAGGTATAACTACCATTTACAAAAGTATGAGAAAACCTTGGGTCATGAGAGAGTTTTTGGATGTTTCGGAGTGCCATTGTATCATTTCAACCCTCAGGCACTCCTAAGACCTTCCTTACCCTACCCCGGATCCCCTGGTAAAAAGTTGAATTTTGCTAAAAAATGGCTCTAGGGCCTAGGTGCTCGGAGTACACTGCTCTGCTGAGAGAAAAATGCACCTTGGGTGCTGAGGCACAAGGTGGCGCCTTGGCGCCAAGAGCCCGTGTCCTGAACCTCAAAAACACCCGCCTAAGCCTCTTTGAAGGCTTTCTATGAGTTTAAGGCATACAATAGAGGCTTAAACTCATCATGAACCTGTAAAACAACTTGCATAGGCCACAAACACACCATCACAACATAACTATGATGCATTAAAACATCATCCCTGTTGGGTTTCGGGAGCCAAACAGCGCAGCGGAATTTAACCAAAACCTTCCAGGATCCAAATGAAATGGGGTAAACCGGGTGTTCAAAAATTTTCATATCTAATTTTCGGTTGAGATCTCTCACTCAACTGTAGAGTCGAATCACAAAACTTGAACAGTTGACGTGTTCAAGCTCTCTATGGTATCTACACAACCCTCTCGGGATCACCATGCTTCCACCACATCCCGGCAGATGCGTTTCTCTTGCGCTCGCAGTACTAGCTTGCGTCCTCCAAGGAATTGCAAGAGAAGAGTGCGGCTGTCCTTTTGGGATGTTAGGACAAGGAGACCTGCGAATTTCTCACTAGAAGTTGTATTTATAGTGAGACTCAACTTCCAGGCCTAATGGGTTTCAAAGCCCTAATCCAATTAGGCTTTAATTTCGGGCTTAATAATGGCTTAACTATTAGGCCCATTATTAATACAAAATTATTGTGAAACCAAAACCCAAATTATTAGCCCATGCACTCTAATGATCCAAATAGCTCTATGTGTGCGACCCAATAGGCTCTTACCACATTGGCAATGATCATAAATCATATTTATGATCATAAGCAATGAGCGGTGTCTAGCAACACATCATTGCTACCCAAGTGACAAGATTGTCGATGATTCGACTAAACCTTTATGATCATCACCTATATATGCCACTGTCCCGTTGTCCAAGATATCAAGACTAAGCACGAGACATAGAATGTGTCACTCTCGTATAGCCCAATCTTTGGTTTCTTGATTACCGAGTAGACCAAATTAAACTGATGACATTGATATCGTATATCAACTCATCCGAGCATGGCCATGCATTTTCTAAGTCTCACTCTATCAAGGGGCCCGAAGATATCACTGCCGTTACATAGGTGGGACAAATCCCATCTTGATCATACAAATCCCTTCGCATGATATGTGACATACCCAATGACCTCCTTCAAGTTCACTCAGTTACGAGCAACAAAGGAAAGTATCAAAGTATATGACTCACATGTAGCAAAACCTTGATGATCTTAGGTCAAAGGACTACATATACCATGATCACTATGAGAATCACTTATGACACTCATATAACGATCCATGTAGTGTTCTCATGGTAGGTCAGTCCAGTACACAAGTTCTCCAACTTGTACCCATATGTAGACTACATATCTCATATTAGTCTCCACATATGCTAGTCGTTATATATTATTGCAACCCACTCCACAATAATACTAGACTAGGGACGTTTAAGAATATCATTATTCTAGGTTACAATTATGTTTGTTAAGTTACGCAGAAACAAAACAACAAACATAATCGCTGGATTAATGCCTTAATAAAATATCATGACTCAATGTGCAAAAAAAATACAATCATCTCATGATTGGCTTTTTGGGCACAACACTAACAATCCCAACCTCAAATTCAAGCCTAGTCCACCATAATTCATCTTGCCCACTAAATAATGCTATTGACAAAACTACTTGAATTCATCAAGCAACAACACTCCAATAGCATTAATCAAGCTTAAAACCATAAATCCCTTACCTCAATTTCATCTACCAAACAAGAATTATGCAACTCTTCACCAAGAACAAAGTTCCACAAGTTTCTACCTAAGTTCTAACCAAACCCAAGCAAATGGCACCAAATTAACACCAATGAAGCAAAACCCATGCCTTAAAACATCTAATAAACAATAAACAAGCAAGAAATCAAGGTTATCTCTTGCCAAAAATAGGAATCCAGCTGTAAAACGTGGGGAACACTTCCAAAACCAAGAAATAAGCTTGAAACAAGTTGCCCAAAACTTATATACACCTTGGGCCTTCAAATTCATTCAAGAACACTTGATTTTAAGCAAGAATTGAAGTAGAAATGGTAGGGGCAAGGTGCAACTCGGGAATGGGAGGAAGAAGATTAACTATGGCTACCACATGAGCTTTACCAAGCTTAAAAACCAAGCTTTCCCCCCTTAGTTGTCAAACTTTTTAAAAAGCTACAAAAAGCCTCATTCCCTAAATAGTAACCCAATTCAAACTTTTGTCAAATCTTTAACACTTAAGCAAATCTTTGGGATTTAAGTAAGGTTTATGTTTCAAAACATATTTTTGACTTTCGGATCTCAACTTGATAACTCGGGATGCAAAATTACCATTTTGCCCCCGTCCACTTTTGGTGCCATAAAGTACTCGAAACTTAGTTAACTTTGTCCAAGTTACTAATCCTGGCCTAGTTAACTTAAGATAAGGTATAAAACTAGGAATTAAATTAATTTACCTCTCTCAGTTGAGTTCCCCGCTAGGAGGGCCGTAACATCAAGGCAGCTAACGACCGCTAAGAGTCATATGCAACCCAAAAAAGGCTATGGAAGAAGGGCAAACTAGCCCCAATATTCATAGGGCCATATCAAATTATGGCTAGGATAGGAAATTTGGCTTATAAGCTAAATCTACCATATGAACTATGCATGTACATGATACCTTTCATGTAAGCTTACTAAAGAAGTGTGTCTCAGACTCCAAGCAAGTAGTTTTGCCCACTAGTGTACCTATAACCCAAAATTTCACTTATGAGGAGACACCAATTTGAGTACTAGCCTGAGACACTAGGAAGTTGAGGAGTAGGTAGATTCCCATGGTGAAGGTTTAATGGACCAACCACACTAAAGAGGAGGCTGCTTAGGAAGTTAAGGCTGAAATGGCCAAGTGCTACCCAGGAGTGTTCCTAAGACTCTTTACTAATGCTAATGCTCAATAGGTTGGTATTGTAGCTTAATTGCTTAAAAGTCAAGCTATTAGTTTTGGCTTGCATGCATTTAGTTGTTGTGGAGTTAGTGAAACTTTGTCATGTAAGAGCTAAGTTGGTGCCTAGGAGTCTTCTCATAGAGATTATGTACATATGTGTATGTATCGAGCCCAAGTCTAGGTAAGGGTGGGCATAAGCAGGCCTATAGGGTATGTATGAATCTTTTGATCATGTGCATGTGTATGTTAAATGTTTTTCCAAATGAGAACTTTGGTGTTTTTGTTCTACATGCATTATGATTGAATGAGATTTGATATGAAGGTGTTAAGTGTGGTACTAATTAGTTGGCTCGAGTATTACCGTGTACCCCAAGCCCTTTAGATGCCCATAATCACGCCTTTGGGCTATTACCGTGTCCTAGGTGCACACCCTGTGCGTTTGCTGTGCCTATCATTAGCACAGAATGCCCTCCCTCGCACCTTGGGCATATGCCCCAAGAACCCAAGTTGTGTCCTGGACACGTATCTTGCATAATGCAATAACACTTCGTCCATGTACTTTGTGCACCTCAGACACTTAGCGATAGTGTCCTTAGTAGCCCTAATGGCCCTACCTCCACTTAGTTTGGGGTATGCATAAGCCTGGTCTAGTTTTGTGCATGAAAAATGGGTGATAAAAATAATACATAACTAGGCTGAACAGGTTGACTAAACAATCAAGCAAATAAAGTGCCTATTTAGGAAGACTTGTCAATACTTGGTGACCAAGCATGAACTGGATTGGACCCCTTCCATCTTTTGGACTTATGATAGACATAGGTAGTTTCTAAGTAGTTTTACATGACTAGTAAACACAAGAAATACAAAGCAAGAGTTTTTCTAGGTCTTCAAAGAAGTTCCAAGGGTGATGGAGGTGAAATTGAGCATGGTAGGCTAATTGGTGGTCTTGGCAGAGCTTGATTGTGAAACCAATTGCTGTATTGAATTAGTAAGGGTTTCCAACTATGTTCTTCTCTTAGAATCTAGATTTTGATTTGAGCTTTCATGCAAAAGAAGTTGCCCTCTACGTTGGCTTAGAGCCAAGTAAACCTAGCTGCTATGTAAGGGCTAAGGTACCGAGAGCACTATGGTTTTCTAGCTAAACTATGTTATGGCAAGCGTTACCATTTTTTCAAGTTTTGGCCAAGCTTGAATTAAGGTTTGGAGCTCTATTTCTGAACTAAAAAAGATGAAGCAAATGTATAAAATACTGTGAATGCCTGCTACACCTTAGGCTATATAGCTGCGTGTTTTGTGGTATGTGTGTTTGCATGCTTCTGTGATTGCTTGCATGTGATAATCCTTATATGTTTATTTTATATTGTTCTATATTTGGTGTTGTGTTTCTTTTCCTTTGGTTGTAGGTTCTAATTTGAGGATGGGCTATTTTGCGTTAATACAATGCATAAAGCATTGTGGGCACTTTGTGCTTGGTTTGCTTCCTTTGTTGAGTACTTTGTATTCATTCCCTATTTTTTACTTTTTAGGGAAGGATTTGGAAGCTTAAAAGAGTGACTAACATTTTTTTAAAGTGCATGACTAATCATGTATGGCTCGGGTGTTTATGAAAAGTGGTAACCTACTAATGCTCATCTTGTAACTAAGTGTTTATACTTGTTGGCTTTTATGACTGCTATGGGTTTAGCCATGTTTGGCTCTTTTTTGGTGTGCAAAAAAGCTATAAAGTATGTAAAATATTGGATACCAACCTAGCATGTAAAACTTGAAGTAAATGTGTGCATAGGTGTGGATCGGGCATAGGAGGCCCTCGAGTATGCACCCGTTTTTGGCACCTATGTGTGCCTACTTTAGTCCGGCCTTATATAATATGTTTCTGGCCATGTAAATCTCTATATGATATCTTTTTAGAAGTTAATATAAGGGGTGTATGTTGGCTAGACCATGTAAACTAAATTGCACATAATGTGCCGGAGAACATGCACACTAAGACACTAGTGCACACATTTAACTTGCCAAGACTTTGCTTATTTATTTGGTATGCTTTGGCAATGTAATTTGGTCTAGCTTTATTTTTTTTCTTTCAAGAATCATCTTAAATTAGCTTAACTTGAATTTTTCATACAAAACAACCATCATCTAATGGGCCAAATAATTTTTGTTGCTTCTTATCAAAACCCAAGAAACTATGTTAAAATTTGGCTAAGTGTCCCGATTGTTGTGTCCTAAGCCATCCAAATGATTCAATATGAGTATTTAAGTTAATAAACCTTTTAATTGGCATACAAATACATGGGGGTGGGGATGGTTTAGGGCATAACAAAAATTGAAAATGAAGCAGAGCTAAAATAATTGAAAATATGGTCTGTACATTAAGGATGGAAACCCAAAAGCGACTTCACACTCCGAATAAAAGGCCGCTATACCCGATCATAGGCTTTGGACATGCCTAATTTAAATTCCACAGCTTCCTAACCTGAACTTTTCACATTACTCAGTTGATAACACATCACTATAGCCATTTGAGCGTTTTCCAAAAAAAGCCATCTTGGGACAAAACTACTTTGGTTTGACGAGGTAATAGAATCCAAAATGGGCTTCATAATGTTCACTAGAAACTTCACTCTAAGTAATATAGAATGTTGCACAAACTTATTGGGCAAAAATTAACGAGTGTCATTGGGTATTGCAGCTTTAGCATTAATACAATAGACGTATAGTTGAGCTCGTTAGGAATTTGACCTAAGTTGAAAACACCAACAATATACTAAAAAATATCTTTGTTAAACAGATGCTAGTATTTTTTATTAAATAAAAGAGGAAGACCATCAAGCCTTAGAGATTTCATAAGATACAAAGAAAAAAGGGTTGTAGTAACCTCCTTTCGCGAGAATGACTTAAAAACTTCTTGTTCATAGAGTCAGTAACTCGACCTAGGATTGCCAAGAAGTTAGCCAGAAGATGTAAATCAGCTAAGGATTAGAAAAGCTTGCTAAAATGTTGCACTACTTTTTCTTGAGTGGCCACACAAAAAGTTACTACAACACCCGAAGCTAATAAAGAGAAGTGATGCGATTCTTTTGCTACCGTTCACTTGCTGCCTGGTGAAAAAAAGTTGGAATATCTATAACTCAAATTATGCCAAGTAGTATTTAATTGCTACTCCTGGTATGCTTCATTTTTAGAATATAACCCATGCAAATCTCTTTCCACACCTAATCTTGCTTGAATGATTGTGTCTGAAAGAGGCTATCAATATAAATTTTCAGTGCCTTTTCCTTAAAAAAAAAAAAAAGTCAAACTTGACTTTATGGAAATGTGGCTCATGCCAAGTAAACAATAAAGACTGGTAGGCCTGGATACATTCAAATGTTGACAAAGCTCTCCCCGATCACCAAGCCTCACTAATGACCATCTCATAAAAAGGGTCCAACATTTGCATTGATTTGAAATGCCATAGAGGCTGAGGGTGTGGAAGAGATGGTGGTATGAAGGACATGTCCAAGCCCCTATGGTTTTTGAATAGAAATGAGAAAAAGGGAGGCAATCGCCAAAAGAATCTGGTATAAAATGGAAATGAAGGACCAAACTCGGATGTCTATGGGCTAGGCCATCCCTGGAAGCCCAGATAGGCCCTAAAGGGAATTCTCTCCGAGAAGGAAACAATATCTGACAACTAGGGTATATAAACCCCTCACCAACTCTGAGGTAAAGAATCCTGGCTCTTTTCTCTTACTCCCTGCTATCCTTTGCTGGAAAACTTACTTAAGCATCAGAGGGTTTCCCCCAGGGGCATATCCTAGGGCTCTGACGCTATCTTTCCATGCAAGATTTTGATCTATTGTTCACCAAGCTCTTAATCCCTGCATACCCTATCACTTTCTCTATCAATTTGGTGCCGTCTGCGGGAACCCAACATGATGAACATACAAAGATCACAAATGGAGATCCAAGACCTATAGGACATTGTGCAGGAAAGCCATCACCCTGAGAGGTCCATATGGCCTGTAGATGAAGAAACACACTAAGAAGACAAGCTAGAGAATCCCATGGTTCTTCAAATGGACCCCCACAGAGGTAAGTGCCCCGCTCCTTTAAGCGATGAACAGTTTTAGGCGTTACAACATACCCTATTTGAACAATTGAGGGTGAAGGTCCAACAAGGAATCTGAAGAGCCTTATCTAAGGCTCTGGAAAAGGCTGCTGAGAGACACCTAGCAGGGGGGCTCGCTTAGCCCCCAAAAGGCCAACCTTCGACGGCATAAATCCATGAAAGACAATCATTCTTGGACTACTCGGATGGTACTAGTAACATCAACGCGATCCTGTAGGGACTTGATCAGATGGAGATGTGTAGGCGGGCCCTAGAGTAGCCGGAGGAAGGCCCTACAATGGGCATATATGTAGTGTACCTATGGCTCCAGATTTTCTTAAAATAAATAATTAATGCCCTCATTCCTGAGGGGTTCTACATGCTAAAGATTGACTTATACCATGGCCTTATGGACCCTATAAACCATCTACAGAGGTATGTTACCTTAATGAAACTTGAAAGGGCCCCCGATGCCATCTTGTGTAGAGTATTTAGCTCTATTTTAACAAGAGCCACCACTTCTTAGTTTGGGACCAACCAGGGGGCCGCTTCACCTTATTTAGGGATCTTTCTCAAGTGTTCCATAGACACTTCTTAGGAAGCCGGTCGACTGTAAAAGTGGTGGCCCACTTACTAAAACTTCAATAGGGTTGTGAGGAGCCCCAAGGGACTACATCTGGAGGTTCAATGTTGAGGTAGTATAAGTGTAAGGGCTATCTCCAGAGGTACACTCATTAACCATCACCCAGGTGCTAGCTCGGGATTTGAGACTAGCTTGGGACCTCCATGAGATCCCTGTGAGGTATCTGAAGGAATTCCTTGACTGAGCCACAAGATACATGCATGCAAAGGAACTCAATTGCCTGATGGTTCCTAGGGATCACCCCAAAGCCAAAGAAAGTATATCTCGGAAGAGAGGTAAAGGAGACTACCAACCAAAGCTCATCCTTCTGTCCTTGAAAAATAAAGGTTAAACATCCTTTACACCCTTGAGAAGAAGAACCAGATCCCTAGGTGGCCGCTAGTGATACCCCCTACTGCAAAATAGACCTAAAAAAAACTGCAAATAGCACAACGACAAAGGGCATGATATTGAGGAATGATGACAGCTGAAGAAGCTATTTGAGGAAATGATCTAGGAAGGCAACCTGAAGGAGTACCTATTTAGGGAAACAACTCCTTGCCTTAGGCAAAAATAATGGCCCCGCAGAAAAGACGATGAGGGCAACAACAATAAGGGTCAACGGCCAGAGTGGCCTTCCTTTTCAAGGGACTACCAAAACTCTGGACCCCCAGCCGGGGAGGCTCAAATGATCATCAAAGGAAAAGCCTCAGTGGATCGAAAGATATAAGAGCATTAAATCACACAACTCGAGGTAATGGACTTAAGCAGGTCATAACAAGGGCTGATGGATCCCAAGTAATAGTCCCACACCTGAACCCGTTCCTCTTTAGTGCACACATCAACAACTTCAACATAGAAAGGATCTACCAGGATATGAGGGCCAACATCAACATCATTTTTGTTGGCCAGTTGAAAACAATAAAAGTTAGGAGATCCTCACTATTGCCCGTCAGTGGGCCTACCTAGGAGATAAGCAACAATGAAGTCCCCACTATCAGGACCATCAGGGTTCCATTGATGGTAGTAGGAAAAGATCACAATGGGGAACTAGCCTGTGAGTACCACGATGTGGGATTTCTTGTCCTCAATGTCCCATTTCTTTATAATGCCATATTGGGTTGGCCAGCCTAGGTGCAGTTTCAATTTAGGCTGAAGTCAAATGCTTAACGATGCATTTTTGTGACTCAATTGGGGACACAGCGGTGTTTGTCAACCTAGCAACAGCATGCCGAGGTTACATGAAAACATTACGAAGACCTAAAGAGAATGCCCCCACATTAGAGGAGTCCAAAAAAGTGTAGGGAGGCCTTCCTGGAAAATGAGGATAGCACGGCTTTGCCTCAGGATATAGAGTTGATAGAAGTGGTCCTTGGAAAGGTGATCAAGATTGGCAAGGACCTTCCACTTGAGGTAAGACAAATGTTCATCCAATTTCTTAAAGCAAATATAGATGTATTTGTTTGGCCCCTTGGTGAAATGCGTAGGATAGACACAGAGGTCATTACTCACAGCAAGCAAGTAGACCCCTTCGCCTGACCAATACAGTAGAAAAACCTTATTATCACACTTGAGAAACACTAATTTGTTAAAAGAGAACTCAAAAGGTTGTTGAGGGCCATAATCATTCAGGAAGTGCGATGCCCTAAATGGCTCTCTAACTTGGTATTAGAAAAAAGGAAAAATAGAGACCGGTGCACGTACGTTGACTATACTAATCTCAATGATACGTGCCGAAAGGATCCATGTCCCTTGCCATCCATAGACCAATTGGTCGATGCCACATCTGGATTTTAACTACTATCCTTCATGGATGTTTTTAGTGGCTATCATCAACTCCATATGTGCCCCGAAAATGAAGAAAAGATGGCCTTCACAACAGGCGAGGCTGTCTATTGCTACCAACTAATGTCATTTGGCCTGAAAAATTCCAAAGCCACATATCAGAGCTTGATGAACCACACATCGTTTTAGATCAGATGGAGGGAAAGATGGAAGTCTATGTGGATTACATGATCGTCAAAAGTAAAGCAATAAACTAGCATCTTGATCACCTAAGAGAAACCTTCCAAAGAATGCATCAGTATAACATGAAACTAAACCCTAAAAGTGCACTTTTGATGTAGGCATTGTCAAATTCCTTAGTTACATGGTCTCCGAAAAAGGAATTGATGCCAACCCTGACAAGATGGAGGCCATCCTCACATTGCCTAACCTTCAAAATAAGAAGGATGTCCAAATGCCCACTGGAAGGCTAACCGTGCTAGAACTGTTCATCTCATGGTTTGGCGATAGATGTAAGCCATTCTTTCGAATACTAAAGAAAGAAGTAGCCTTCAAGTGGATGGATGTGATGCCCCGAGGCATCTTCATTTGTTGTCATGTTGACAGGTGGGGAGACTTCCTGAGGAGGCGAGCGCCTGGAGCTCTGGTTTCCCAGCTGAGTGTGCCTGAAAAGCTCAAAGAAGAGGTTAGGAGGTCCCCGGTTTGCTTTTCCGAGGAGGACCCTCAAACGCCCAAGTCAGTTTTCTGAGTGAAAGTGGAGGAAGAACACTAAGGGATCAAGTGTCTTGCCTGTTTTGTGTTTTCTCAGAGGGAGGAAAATGCCCATCCTTTGCCCAGTCCCATTTCCTAGTATTTATAGGAGTAGCTGGTCCGTTCAGATCATGACACGTGTTCGGTCGGATTTGATCTGTACTTTTGGACCTAGGGGACAGGCAGCCGTTTGCAGCCTCCTTTAGCCCTAGACCCGGACAGGTTGTGTCAGGACTGGGGCGGCTGCGGCGTGTCAGTTTGCCGTTCTGATGTGACGTGTAGGGCTTGTGGGCGACATGTCAGAGGCTCCTTAAATGCTTATATCGTACTCCCGAGGTCCCCTGGGCGAGGTCGCCCTTTGGTGCGTGCACCCTCTTCGGATTCCATCCGTCTTTTGGTGCGAGCACCTCCTTCGGGATCTATCCCATAGTTCTGGGAGTTCCCTTGATGAACACCTTCTTCGGGATTTATACCCATAGTCCGGTGATTCCCTTGTTCAGGTGTTTCTTGTTCGGGGAAGATCCTCTTCGGGGCTTCTGCCTTCGGGGAGATTCTTCCTTGCTTCAGAGAGATGGCTTTCTTACCCGAAGACGGTCAGTTTGGCCCCTCGATGGAGACGGTGTTATCCTCGGAATTCCTGACGAGCTAACCGAAGTCTCGAGCTCATAGTGTTTGACTTCGCACCTTCCGAGGTCAGTAAAAAGATCCTCTCTTGGGTGACGTCAGACTCCTCGGCCAATATTCTGGCAGGGAGTTACTACCGAGGAGGCAATAGCCTTTGGCTATCACAGGCCCCCCTCCGAAAAGTCGAAGTGAGAAACTTCGGTTCATCGGTTTTCGGGTCCTGTGGTTGTGATATCTGCGCCGAAGACGCCTTCTTCTGCCTGAAGCGATGGGCAGCCCTTTTTGCGTCCTCGAGGCGCGAGAAGATAGGCTGTCCCTGTGCCGAAGATACACCTTCTGCCCGAAGTCACAGGCTGTCTCTTGGTGTCCTCGTGGCGAGGGAAAATAGGATAACCTTGTACCGAAGATAGACCTTTTGCCCGAAGTCACAGGCTGTCTTTTGGTGTCTTCGAGGTAACCTACTTTTTTGCCTTTATAGGTCTGCTCATGCGTTGCGTCCTGTGTCCAGCAGAGTCAGTCTAGGGCGGCGCCTCTAGACCAAATGGTGTCAGAGGGCGTGCTCGACGTGATGGACGACACGTGGCACGTTTGCTGCGCGATGACCGACACATGGCACACTATTATTGGGTGGGAATGCACTGAGTACGGCAGGCGCGACTTTTCAGGCGCATTTAGCAGTTATGGCGACGCTTCGCCTTCCGAGGGGTACTAATGACGACGGTTCACCTGGCCTTCTCGGCCTATATATACCAGCCCTGTCATAACCCTCTTTTTGCTTCTGCTTTTGCTTTCTTCTGCCTTCTAATTCTCTCCCGATTTTCCGCGGCGGTTCTCCTTTTTCAGGCGTTTTTCCGCCCACTTTTCACGACGGCTTCCAGAAATCCAGATTTCGGCAAGACCTTTGGTGGGTTTTAGTCCTTTTGCTTTTTTCAAAGCTTCTTCTTTGTTTTTCCCGAACTCGTTTTCGTTGTTTTTCCCGAACTCATTTTCGTTGTTTTTCCCGAACTCATTTTCATCATGCCTGTTCCCGAGAGTTGGCAACCTCTTCTTTCTCACCCTTGCTGCACTACTCCGGCAAAACTAGCGAAGTGGAAGAAAAAGTTTTTCTTACCCTCTTACTCTGTGACGAGGTTGCCCCGTCCTGACCAATTTCCTTTTTCCAACCGAAGTGATGAAATCACCGTTTTCCGAGCCCAACTGAAGGTCGGACTTCGGTATCCCCCCCCGGAGATGGTTAGCGCGTTCTGCAACTTCCATGGCATTGCCGTTAACCAACTCCCACCGAACTCGTACTGCTATTTCAACGCCTTCCTCTGTATGTGCGGCGTTTTCAAAATAAAACCTCACTTTGTAGTTTTTCTTCAGTACTACAAGCTCTTCGTGGTCCCGAAGGGTGGCTTCTACTTTATGCTACCTCGGGGATCCGGGAGCAAAAAGTATACGTTCACCTTCGCCACCAAAGACAGCTGGCGAGGGTGGCAACAAAAATTCTTTTTCCTGAAGAAGTCGGAGACTTGGTCGCACGTCCCGACCAAGTGGGCTCAGGGGAGGCTCAAGATGGATGTTGTTGACCCGAAGATACTGCTAGACGCCGACGTAGCACCTATCTTTGAGGACTTCGACAGGCGCATCCGGGCCGTCTCTGACTGGGCTGCCGAGGTCTCTCCTCGTGCCCTTTACCCCTTTCCGATCAACTGGAGGCTCATGACCGAAGAGGTCCTTCGGGAACTCAAGGTGGTAAAGGAGCATGAGACAGACCTCAACATGCCGAAACCGGCTTCTTCGGGGAAGGACTCCTGGCTCGTGAAACTCCTTCGGGGGAATGAGACTTATGAGTCTTTTTATGAGAGTAAGTTACTTTCTCATTTTTCCCTTCATAACTTCATCTTGGACTTACACTGATCTTCTTTTTCTTTTTTCAGAGATGGGCGACGACGCGGCTGCCTTCTACAAGGCTCTTTTTACCGGGCAGGCCAAGAGGGGCGAACAGACAAAGAAGGCCGCCTCTCGGAGGCGGAAGCAGACTTCGGCCGGCCCTCCTTCCAAACGGGCAAAGAAAGCTGCTCCTTCCTCTCTTCCGCAAATTCCGGAGAGGGTAGGCGAGGAGCCCGAAGACCCTGCTGCCCCTTTGCCCGAGGTTCCTTCTGCCGACGTCCCTTCTAGAAAGCTGCTCCTTCCTCTCTTCCGCAAATTCCGGAGGAGGTAGGCGAGGAGCCCGAAGACCCTGTTACCCCTTTGCCCGAGGTTCCTTCTGTCGACGTCCCTTCTTCCGACGTCCTTCCACAAAGCCCCACGCCTTCGCATGCTCTTCTGGAGGGCGATGGGGAGGAGACCCCTTCTGCCGAGGAACGGCGCCAAATAAAAGGCAAGGGGATCTCTACTGAGGCGACGTCGATTCTTGACGACGACGTTACCGAGGTGCCAGCAGGTTTGTACTTTGTCGAAGAACCTTTTTTCCTCTTGTAAATCCTTAAGGGTTTTCTGGCCTTAACCAATTTTTCTGCCTTGTTGTGCAGCGGAGGTGGCCGCTCCTGACTGGGTTGCTGAACACGCCCGCAAGAGGGCCCTTCGGGATGCCAAAGTCCCAGCAGGGAAAGTTCCGAAGGAGCCCTTCTGGACGTTCACGGAGGACATGAATATGTACTCCGAGGACTGTCCCGAGATGGCCAGGCAGGTGTGCAAAGGGGTGCTTACTGAGGCCTCTTACAAGGCCCTTACGGCGGCTTACCCAGGCGACAACTCTTTGGCCGCCAAACTCACTGAACATGCCGCCCAGGTACGCTTCACTGTTTCCTCAGTGCCAATTTCGCCTTTGCTTTTTACTTAGCATCATTTTCCCTTTGTTTGCTTTTTTTTGCAGCTGATGGGGTATGCCGGGTTGCTCCGTGTTCGGGTGGCGCGAGAGTCAGAAAGGAGGGCGTCACTCTAGGACCTTTACACCAAGACGAAGGCCCAGTGTTCGGCGTTGGCTGCCGACAATGCTCAGCTGAAGCAGTCTTCAGAGAAGGAAATTGCTGAACTTCGGGAGGGGTTCATAAAAGAGAAAGAGGAACTTGGAGAAAGGCACCTCCCAGAAACTTTCCGACATCGGCTCTTGGATGGCGGAGCTAACTTCGATCGTAGAAACGATTCAAAAGGATAAGTCAGAAAGTGACGCAATCCTTGCGAAGACGCTCGAGGAAAAGGCAAAGCTCGAAGCCGAGGTCGCATCTCTGAAGAAGCCTTCAGAAGAGAAGAAGAAGATGAAGGCATTGAAGAGAAAGTTCAAGGATTTGGAGAAGGATTACGCGGATTTGGCGGTCAACAAGCGGGAGTCCGATGATATGACGAAGTTGGGCTTTCAAGACGGCTTCTGTCTTGCTCGGCACCAAATTCTGCAGAAGTTCCCAGATTTTGACCTCTCCTTCCTGGAAGGCATGAACATCCCCAAGGAGCCTCGGTGGACTTGGTCCAAGATCGAGCACTTGAAACTGCCTCCTTCTCTCCCGGCGCCGAAGGCTGCTGACAAAAGCACAGAGGCTGGCAGTTTTCAAGACGCCGAGGTTCCTTAGTACTAGGGCCTTTTGCCTTCATTTTCTTCTTCTTTTTTGTAGTCTTTCAGCAACTTTCTTCTCTGTAAGCACTCTTTGGCTCAATAGATAAAAATTTGGCTAAGTATTTTTTGCCAGATTCCTTTGTTTCCTTCTGTCCCGAACATAATTCGCTCAAGAGACTTCGGAAAACCATACTTTTGCTTTCCTTTGTCCCGAACATATTCGCTCAAGAGACTTCGGAAAACCATACTCTTGCTTTCCTTTGTCCCGAACATATTCGCTCAAGATACTTCGGAAAACCAAACTCTTGCTTTCCTTTGTCCCGAACATATTCGCTCAAGAGGCTTCGGAAAAACTTACTTTTGTTTTCGTCGGCGATTGCTTTCGTGAGACTCTTGTTTTGTACTTCTTCAGAACTTTTTACTTAGACAAATTTTTGCAACTTGTGCAATACAACTTTCCCACCGAACTTTTTCGGCATAGAATTTTTTCAAGGCCTCTGAGTGCCAAGTATTTTTTAATTCTATGCCTTCGGCATCATCGAGCTTATAAACTCCTTTTCGTACTTCGGCAAGTACCAGGTAGGGTCCTTCCCAATTTGCGCGAAGTACCCCGTGGGACGGCTTTCGGGGTGCAAATTCAGCCTTTCGGAGAACGAGGTCTCCCTTCTTTATTCCTTTTGGCCTGGCGCGTAGGTTTATGGCTGCTGCCACTCTTTGCTGGAAAGCTTTTCTTCTCAACTCGGCTACTTCTCTGTGTTCACTGACGAGGTCGAGCTTGGTTCTCAGACCGAGGTCATTTCCTTTTTCATCGAACACTTGGACTCGTATTGACGGTTGTACTACTTCGACAGGGATGATGGCCTCTGTACCGAAGACCAGTGAAAAAGGCGTTTCCCCTGTGGCTCTTCGGGGTGTTGTTCGGTAGCTCCATAACACGCTTTGGAGTTCTCCTGGCCATTTCCCTTTTGCTTCTCCCAGTCTCTTTTTCAGACCATCTTTTATGGTCCTGTTAGATACTTCCACCTGCCCATTACTTTGGGGGTGAGCTACTGGGGCGAAGTGCATTTTTGTCCCGAGGTCGCTAATGAACTCTTGGAATCCTTTGTCTATGAACTGGGATCCATTGTCCGCTACGAGTACCCTCGGTATGCCAAATCTGCATACGATGTTTTTCCATACGAACTTCTGCACTTCTTTTGCCGAGATAGTTGTCAGAGGTTCTGCCTCGACCCACTTAGAGAAATAGTCTACTGCTACTACGCAGAACTTTACGCCTCCAGGCGCCGTTGGGAGTGGCCCAATGAGATCTATGCCCCAAACTGCGAAGGGCCAAGGATAGTCTGCCAAAGTCACGAACTCCGAGGGTGTTCTTTGGATGTTCGCATGTCTCTGGCAACTACCACATTTCCGGACGAACTGCTTGGCGTCCTTTCTCAGGGTAGGCCAGAAGTATCCTTGGCGAAGTATCACTGCTGCCAGGGCGTCGGTTCCGATGTGTGAACCACAGGCACCTTCATGAACTTCTTCGAGGATCATTTCAGTATCCTCTTCACTAACACACCTCTGTAGTGGATTTGCATATCCTTGCCGATATAGTTCTTCTCCAATTAAGAAGAAACGCCCGGAGCGCCTTCGCTCTTTTGCGGCTTCGCTGGGGTCTTCAGGGAGTGTGTTGGTTGCGAGATACGTTTTGATTGGTTCTTTCCATCCTTTCCCCGAGGTCGCTATGCTTAACACCGCGACGCTGGGGTGGCTTAGCACTTCGGTGCAAGTTTTGGACTTCGCCAAACAGTCTGCCTCAGCATTTTCTCGTCGGGGTACGTTCTCGATTTTCATGACGTCGAACTCCCGAATAAGCTTTGTTACCAACTCATGGTATTTCGCCAAGGTCGGGTCTTTCGCGCCATAGTCCCCTGCCATTTGCCGGACCACCAGCTGGGAATCACTATGGGCTTTCAAGTTTCTCACGCCAATTTTTCTGGCCAGGCGTAATCCTGCTATGAGGGCCTCATACTCGGCCATGTTGTTGGTGGCGTTGAAACTGAACTTGATGGCCTTCATTACTTCTAGGCCTTCGGGGCCTCTGATAATCACTCCAGCTCCCTGGTGTTCGGATCCTGAGGCCCCGTCAACATATAACGTCCATTCTGGCTCGTCTTCGCCCGAAAATGAATGTCCCTCCTCGGTGTTTGGTACTTCGGCGATGAAGTCTGCCAAAGCTTGAGCTTTTATAGCTTTCCGGGGTTCATACGTGATGTCGTGTTCGCCAAGCTCTATACACCACTTGGAAAGCCTTCCCGAATGATCAACTTTCCTCATAACATCCCGTAGAGGCAGGGTACTTCGGACGATAATGGGGTGAGCCTGAAAGTATGGCCGTAGCCTCCTTCCTGCAAGTACCAAGGCATATATAGCTTTTTGAAGCAAAGGGTACCTGACTTCGGCGCCATGCAGGGACTTGCTGACATAGTAGACCGGCCATTGCTTTGGCCCTTCTTCTTTCACGAGGACCGAGCTCACAGCTTTTTTCGTGACGGCGAGGTACAATACGAGGGGCTCTCCCTCCCGAGGTTGCCGCAGAGTCGGCAGGCTGGCCAAGTAGACTTTGAGTTCTTCCCAGGCTTTTTGGCAATCTTCATCCCAAGGATGACCATTCCTTCCGAGGTCGCCTTCCATCTTTGCTGCCTTTGTGAGGACTTTGAAGAAGGGTCGACACCTATCTCCGTACCTGGAAATAAACCTGCTCAGAGAGGTTATTCTTCCGGTGAGTCTTTGCACGTCTTTGACTGTGGCAGGAGTTCGGAATTCAAGCAGAGCCTTAATCTTCTCGGGGTTAGCATCGATGCCTCTTTCGGATACCATGTACCCAAGGAACTTTCCCGAGGTCACGTCGAAGATGCATTTCTCAGGATTAAGGCGGATCCTGAAGGCTCTGAGTTTTTGGAAGGTTTCCTCTAAATCTGCAACGTGGTAGCCAGGCAGTTTGCTTTTGACTATCATATCATCAACATACACCTCCATGTTCCTCCCCATTTGGTCTTTGAAGACCTTGTTCATCAGCCTCTGGTAGGTGGCTCCTGCATTTTTGAGTCCGAAGGGCATCCTGATATAGCAATATGTTCCTCCTTCGGTGATGAAGGCAGTCTTCTCTTCATCTTCGGGGTCCATCCTTATCTGATGATACCCACTGAAACCGTCCAGGAAACTTAGGAGCCCATACTCGGCAGTTGAGTCTACCAGTTGGTCTATTAGCGGAAGAGGATATGAATCTTTCGGGCAAGCATCGTTCAAATTTCTGAAGTCGATGCACATCCACAGTTTACTACTTCCTTCTTTTGTGGCAATTACTACGTTGCTTAGCCATTCGGGGTAGTTTACCTCCCGGATAACGCTAGCGTCTATCAGATGCTAAACTTCGGTCTTGATGAAGTCACTTTTGTGAGCTGAGATGCTCTGTTTCTTTTGCCGGACAGGTTTTATTTCTGGACTCGCTTTGAGGCTATGCTGGATTACGCGAGGGTTTACCCCTGGCATGTCCTTCGGCGAGTAGGCGAACAGATCTTTATTTGCAAGCAGAAAAGATACAAGTTTTTCCTTGTCTCCTTCGGCCATGCTTTTCCCTATTCGGGTACTATGGCCTGGGACAAGCTCTACTTCTTCTGTTTCCGCTTTTGTGGGATCTTCTGCCTCGCCCCTTTCCAACTCTTTTGCTTCTACAGCATGTGCTAGGTTGCTTGCTGGAGCCTTTCGTGCTCTGACGAACACCTTTCTCACCTCGCTTTGATTAATGAAGATCTTTGCGTCTCCTTCTTTGGTGGCGAAGGTGACGGTCAAGTACTTTACATCAGGGTGAATGTGCAAATTTCCCTGTGTCTGTCTGCCGAGGATGGCGTTGTATGACGAAGGAACGTCCATGACTATGAACCTTGCCATGGTAGAGGCGAACAACTCAGCAGTTCCTTTCTCCGAAGTTCCTTTCATCATCAAGGGGAGGTCGATCCACCCGAGGACAGGTAGCTCAGATGGTCCTACGCCGAACGTGGGTGAAGTAACAGTCTTGAGGTCACTCCTGGATACGCTCAAGCTTGGCAGCAAATGTGAGAACAAGACGTCTGCGTTTGACCCATCATCCAGCAGTACCCTCTTGACGTCCCAGTTTCCTATCCTTGCCATTATTAGCAATGGATCGTCATGAGGGAATACGATGGTGGAGCCATCCTCGCGGGCCAATTTTTTCATCGGGCTCTGATATTCCATCACCGCTATCTCTCTGGCCCTTCTTTTCCTTTCCGAGGATGGAAGCCCGGTTGTGATCGTCTGTATTACTCCTGCCGAAGGTGGAGGACGCCTTCTCGGACTTCGGTTCCTTCGCCTGTCTGAATCGTAATCCTCGTCATCGGGCTTTCCTTCTTCCTCTTTTTTCCCTTTCGGGGAAGGTATTCTCAAATAACGCCGAAGCTGGCCCTGCTTTATCAGTGATTCAATGTACTTTTTCAACTGAAAGCAGTCTTCGGTGTCATGACCGTGATCACGGTGGAACTGACAGAACTTCTTCATGTTCCTTCTGTTGTCAGCAGTCATGCCCCTCGGTCGTTGGATTTGAGCCCCCTGTTTTTCCAACGCCATGAGGACGTTAGCCCTCGTGGTGCTCAGAGGTGTAAAGTTTTGGGGCTTCCTTCCTCCTACTCGCATTCTCCGAGGTCGGCCTAACTGTTCCGTTGGACACCGGGCTTGCTGGCTGGACCCTTCGCCACGAGCGTGAATATGGTCAGCCTTTGGTCCGGTCATTCTCAGCTCTTCGGCTGTCATATGTTGTTCAGCCCTTCGGTAGAATTCTCCCAGCGTGTCCGGGGGATCTTTGGAGAATTCATAAAACAAGTGCGAATCCCTCCGGAGGCCCCTCGTCATGGCGAGGATGCGGATTTCGGGACGAAAGTCCGGAACACTGAGGGCCTCTCTGTTGAACCTCTCGACATAGTCACGGATGGTCTCCCCGTTTCTTTGTGCTATGTCAAACATCTGGACGGGCATCTTCGCCGTCGGCTTGCTCCCAATGAACTGTTGGGTGAACGCTGTGGACAGCTCCTGGAACCCCCTGATGTTTCCGGGAGGCAGGGAATTGTACCAGGCAGTTGCTGGTCCTGCGAGGGTGACTTCAAAGCACTTGCAGAGTGTAGCATCATCAGCCCCGTGTAGCACCATGCTGCGTTTGTACTTTGTTAGGTGGGCCTGGGGATCAGTCCGACCCTCATAGGTCTCTAGCCGAGGTAGCCTGAAGTCACTTGGCATGGCCGCCTCGACCACTGTTCGGGCGAAAGGAGTTTCATCTCCAGAGACGGTTTCAGTTAGCCTGGCCCAAACAGGCTTGCGTGCCACCTGCTGTTCCACTCTCTCCAGTCTTGCCAAGACTTTCTCCAGGAGGAGCGTGGCACTGGGCTCCTCTTCCTGGTGCTTGGAGGTTCTTGGGTAAAAGGACTGTTGCCGTCTCTTCGGGGAGCGACTTCGGTACCGAGGTGAGGGGGACCTTGCCTCTGGCGACAAACTTCTTCTGGACGGGACTTCGGGTCGTTCAGACCTCGCTCTTTCCGCCAGCCGTGCTCCGAGGGGCAAGTTATCTGTCGAGGACTCTTCCCGTGGCTCCCCACTTCCCGAGCTATGATGGGTTGCCCTTGGGCTTTTCTCCCGAGGTCGTGCTGGCGAAGTGGGTTTTTGCGCCTGGGCTGGTTGCGGCCACCTTCGGTCTATCTGTTGTGTCATTTCAGCCACAACAGACCTCTGAAAGTCTCGTAAAAAACCCATGGTGATGACAAGAGGGCGTTCCTCTTCAGGCAAGGAAGTCTCTGGGGGACTTTGTTCGGTAGCTGGTTGGGTCTCAGGCGCGGACGGGGACTTCGGGAGTCCTTTGTCCTTCGAACGCCGAGTTTCGACAACAGCTACCTGGGAGTAGTTTCCCACAGACGGCGCCAAATGATGCCCCGAGGCATCTTCGTTTGTTGTCATGTTGACAGGTGGGGAGACTTCCTGAGGAGGCGAGCGCCTGGAGCTCTGGTTTCCCAGCTGAGTGTGCCTGAAAAGCTCAAAGAAAAGGTTAGGAGGTCCCCGGTTTGCTTTTCCGGGGAGGACCCTCCGACGCCCAAGTCAGTTTTCTGAGTGAAAGTGGAGGAAGAACACTAAGGGATCAAGTGTCTTGCCTGTTTTGTGTTTTCTCAGAGGGAGGAAAATGCCCATCCTTTGCCCAGTCCCATTTCCTAGTATTTATAGGAGTAGCTGGTCTGTTCAGATCATGACACGTGTTCGGTCGGATTTGATCTGTCTCTTTGGACCTAGGGGACAGGCAGCCGTTTGCAGCCTCTTTTAGCCCTGGACCCGGACGGGTTGTGTCAGGACTGGGGCGGCTGCGGCGTGTCATTTCGCCGTTCAGATGTGACGTGTAGGGCTTGTGGGTGACATGTCAGAGGCTCCTTAAATGCTCATACCGTACTCCCGAGGTCCCCTGGGCGAGGTCTCCCTTCGGTGCGGGCACCCTCTTCGGATTCTATCCGTCCTTCGGTGCGAGCACCTCCTTCGGGATCTATCCCATAATTCTGGGAGCGCCCTTGATGAACACCTTCTTCGGGACTCACACCCATAGTTCGGGGATTCCCTCGTTCAGGTGTTTCTTGTTCGGGGAAGATCCTCTTCGGGGCTTCTGCCTTCGGGGAGATTCTTCCTTGCTTCAGAGAGATGGCTTTCTTACCCGAAAACGGTCAGTTTGGCCCCTCGATGGAGACGGTGTTATCCTCAGAATTCCTGACGAGCTAACCGAAGTATCGAGCTCATAGTGTTTGACTTCGCACCTTCCGAGGTCAGTAAAAAGATCCTCTCTTGGGTGACGTCAGACTCCTCGGCCAATATTCTGGCAGGGAGTTACTACCGAGGAGGCAATAGCCTTTGGCTATCAGGATGAATGCTAAGAAGCATTCTAGTAGATAAAGGATTATCTGCAACATCTCTTCACATTAAAATAATCAAGGCTTGAAGAGCTCCAAGTACTTTACTTTGTCATCACCTAAGGCTCAGTCAATGCTATCCTTGTTACCCTTACGGGATATGCTTATGGGATATCCTATAGAAATCAGATAAATCTAGCAAACTCGCTAAATGGTGCATTGAATTTGGGGAATATGACATGCACTATAAGCCCCGAAAGGCTATTAAGGCATAGGCCCTAGCAAATTTTATGGCTGAGATTATGTCGAGCACAGAAACCCATGAAGGGCAAAGCACAACTCCAACCTAGGAAATGTACGTGGATGGGGCGTCAGGTCCTGAGTGTCAAGGAGCAAGCATTGTACTAAAGGGCCCACTCAACTTAGAGGCCATGCTCAAAATCATATTTCATTTCCCCATAACTAACAATGTTACAAAATATGAAGCCTTCCTCACGGGACTATAGATGGCTGGTCGGGTGGCGGTGTGGAGGATACAGATATACAGTGACTCTCAACTAGTAGTGAATCAAGTCATGGGAATAGCAGGCATGAAAGAGCCCATACTTTGTAAATACCTTAACATAGCGAGAGAGCTGATGAAGCATTTGACCTTGTGCAGGTTTAGAAAAGCCCTAAAAGCCATAATACTAGGGTTGACACCCTCTCAAAAGGATGGGAGGAAGCCATGACAGAAGTACTTGCAAAGCTCTCAATCCACTTAACATATGCCATGACACCCGAAGATGATTGGAGGGAGCCATTCAAAGTTTATCTTGAGAAAGGTAAATTGAGCAGAACTCCTGAGGAAAAAAAGAATATCAAGATTCGGGTAGAACATTTTCTCATCATCGAGGGAGAGTTGTACAGAATAGGGTTTGCCTACCTGCTGCAGTGATGCCTAAGCTTGCTTTAGGAGCATCACATTCTCAAATATATTCACCAGGGAGATTGTGGAGCACATATCAGCGGCAACACCTTGGCCCACAAAGCCTCGAGACAGGGCTACTTTTAGCCTACAATCAAAAGGGATGCTAAGGAGTTTGTCTAGACTTGCCATAATTTCCATATCAACTCAAGAATACAAAGGTGGCCCTCTTGCGGTGCCTCTTTAGCAATAGACCCTTGGCCATTTGCCATATGGGGACTATATCAAATTAGAGTGCTCCCTATGGCCCCAAGGCAAGTCAAGTATTGTATTATGGTGGTAGATTACTTCATGAAATGGGTATAAGTGAAACCCTTAGCCTCTATCATGGCCCCTCAAATCACTAAGTTCCTGTGGACTAACATCATCTGTCATTTTAGATGCCCCAAAGCCATAATGACCAACAATGGAAATTTATTTGACAATCAGCAAGTTCACCAATTTGCTGAAGACAGGAGCATCCACCGGTACTTTGCCCCCATCTTTGATCACTAGCCAAATGGGCAGGTAAAGGTCACCAATAAAATGATAAATGATGGTATAAAAAAGAGGCTAGGTGACGCCAAAGGCAAGTGGGTAGAAGAGCTGCTGAGTGTCCTATGGGATTATCATGTGACCCTTTGACGGTCTATGGGAGAATCACTTTTCATAATAGATTATGGAACCAATGCCTTCATACCCGTGGAGATCTCCTACCCTACCTTACCAACCCAAGCCTACAACACTACTCAGAATGGGAAAGCCCTTAAGGGAAATCTAGATCTACTAGAAGAATTAAGGGACAATGCGAGGATTCGCATTAGGGCCTTTAGGCAGCAAACTGCCATAACACACAACCAAAGGATGAAAGGCAAGAACATTCAAGTAGGGTGTCTAGCCCTCATCAAAGCTAAACTAACTAATATGAACCCAAAGTACCAGGTGTTAAGGCCAAATTAAGATGGACCCTACCTAGTCATGAAGAAGCTTAGAGAAGGAGTTTATGAGTTAGCAACCTTAGAAAGGAAAAAGTTGCCCATGAATTATCATTTGGACGATTTGTCTCCTTACTTTGCCTAGATTAGCACAAAGATAATTATTTCACATTATGTACTTTGATTTGCTTACAAATAAGGAGGCACTCCCCTAATGCTTAGCATAAAAGCAAAGGCTTTGCGAGACTCTCGAGCACTTAAGAACACTCGATGGGGCCTGACCACGAAGGGCCTCTACTTGCGCCAAACACCACAAGGAGTTACTAAACGTTGTAGGCATATGAAAATATAAAAGGAGAAGGCATTGCAAAAATAAACTTCTCATTAAAAGGTAATTTTTTGACAAAAGAATTATTATAGAAGCAAAGGAGGCTCCTAAGGGAATAAAAGAAAAAAGGAAAGGGGGTTAACTATGAAGGCTTTTAAAACTCAGCAAGAAGAGGGTCCTCATCAAGATCCATTACAGACGCGTCCTTGTCAAAGGTAGGAATCCCAACTTTCCCCTTCTTTGGCCAAGACTCATAATCTGACCCCAAATCCTCATAAGCTGACAAAAACGAGAGTCAAGATTCAAATTCACTTGCTCGACCCAAAAGTAGCAGGAAAGAACGCCTTATTTAAATTCTAGGGAGGCAGTCCTTCCAAGTCCATTTTTCACCTTCAGAATAAGCGAGTTGGACTCATTCATGTGAGCATTAGCCTTAGACCGATGGAGCTGGTACTCTAGATGGCCCTCACGCCAAACGAAGCCAACTCGCTCAATACGCTTTACAAAGGGCATCGCAAAGGTAAGCAAACTTGAACTAGCCTCACCCGCGACAATTCTCAGGCCTAAAAGAGCATACTTGTCCATTAGCAGAGTAACCTCGACAGCATCTATCTTTGACTTTGACGCCTTTAGCAAGGCCACCACACAATCAACATCCTTATGGGCCCTGGCTTCCCTCTCCAGAGATTGCTTTAGGGTTCCTGTAGCTCTACCACCTTCAACTTTAGCTCCTTAGTGGCACTTTTCTTTGCCTCCTTGGCCTCATTCTTTAGTTTGAGGCCCTTCACAAGTGGCTCCTTGGTAGATCATTCCCTGCTCAGCTTCAGTTGAAGAGAGCTAGCATTCTTGAGAACGGCCTCAAACTCGGAACATAAGGCATTCTCTTGAGCTAACCAACATTTTCCTAAACTACAAGCAACGATGGCCTCCTACCAAAACTCAAATTTTTTAGCATGGGAAAAACATCTCAAGTACTAAATATAAACAAAAAAATGTACCTAGAGAAGGCTATTGTCCATGCTCATTAGTTGGCTCCTTTTTTATCGAGGGGGATGGGATAGAAACTGCCGATCCATGAGGGTCCTCAACCCCTTTAGGATGTGATGGCAAATGTCGGACTAATCCTTAAAGATAGATTCACCAATGCCCACCACCCACAAGGGGTAAAAGACTTGGCCAGGTGCAATCCCCTTTAGCGACAAATCCCTCTTCTAGGCTTGACTCTACACAGGGTTCAAGTTGTATGGCTAGAAGTGCTCATCTAGTTTCAGCTTCATAACCCCGTTCGAGCAAATGACGCCTTTTCAGGGATGACCCCCACTAAAATCCATGCAAGGTAAGCAGGCAGTGTAGAAGCTACGCCCTTCGAAGGCCACATGGCTGCCTTTTGCTTTTGCGACAAAATTGGGTCTTTGATAAAAGGCTCCTCAGATGACATCGCACACTTCCTCGAAGCCCCTAGATGGAAACACCCACAATTAGCACAAAATGACCATAAGTCAATAAAGTTAGCATAGAACATTGCTTAAATGATGTCCTACCAGTACCTTCATCATCGGAAACACTATCTTTAAAGGGACCAGTTAGCCCACCCTCTTGCAGACAAACTAAGCCTCCGAGGGGTACTAGGGGAGCTCCACCACTTTAGATGGCATCTTGGATGATCGAGACCCTACTGCATGTGCCGTGCTATCCTGGAGTATGTTGGCCTTGTAGGCATTTTCCAAGGCATTAGCAATGCCCTCACGCCTCTTCAAAAACTCCTTAGTGTGGCTGCTCAATTTTACAAAAAAGAAAAAATAATAAGGCATAGTTAAATACCATGACCACGCATGAAAGAGAATGAAAAATATTACAGTTGGGACACAACTCCTTCGCGGGGGGCCCTGTTGGACCCTAGCGGCCATACAATAGGCTTCAACTAGCTTTCCTTCCTGGCTGTCCTCCCAATTGCACCGGTCCTTCACTTCTGGATATGATCGATGGGCCCTACTAATCCCTACCAACCTAAGGGTGGTCACATCTATATATGTGTAATAAATAGGGAACAACTCCAAAAACTTATTGTTCCCCATTACTCCCTCTAGCCAGCAGACCAAGAGAAGGGAGCAATGGCCATTCGAGCCCTCTTATATGGGCAACATCCTGACCAAGGCATGCTGAGAGGTGTCGACGAACTCACATGGGAGCCCCTATGCTTGCTTCTTCACTTGAAGAAAAATCAATCCTTCAACAACAACCAAAAGTCCTTGCAGGATACGAATTCAAAAGACTTGTTCCCACCTCAATTAATGGCGGCAATATAGAAAAAGCTGGAACCTTTCTTCAGGTCCAACACATAAAATTAAAGGAAGACTTCCCATAGGAAGACACATTTACCAGCATGTAATAGATGATGAAGTCGTTAACATGAACAAACGAGTTTGGCAACAATTGTGATGGAAAAATTCGATAGTGCTCATAGATCTATTCTACCAGTGGGTGAAGGAAGAAGTGGTGCCCTACTTGAAGTTGATCTGTAAACATGGAAACCACATTTTCCCTTCTGCTTCCCCCTAATAGGCCCCTATCCGAAAAGGCTTATGCACGAGAGAGGGCAGCGACAACATCATTAGGCCTAAAATATTTGGTAAGATTCATCGCCAACGTGTCTTCGTTGGCATGAGTCACAGCTCCCTTTATGACCCCTTCATTGGCAAAGAAAGGCATCTTGGAAGAATCACTTTCGTCGGTGGTAACCCTGGATGACACTTTCGGAGAAGCCATCTAGAAAAACCAATGAGACACATTAGGGCTATTGCCAATGCAATGAGGCAGCAAAAAGGTGAAAACCTAGAAAAACCTAAAACCCAAAAGAAGTGAAACAAAAAACATAAGATAATAAGAAAAGAGAAGAACCCACTACCTTAATGCACTGAATAAGAATGAAAGCTATAATAAGAAGAGAAACTTGGAGAGACAATCTCTAGAGAACTGGTACTAACAATCAAAAAACCACAAAGGAAGTAGAACAAGCCAAACAGTGAAAAGGGCATGGTAGAAATCCTTATGACATATATAAGGAAACTTGTGACCTTTTAGGCTTCTTTTCAAAAACAATCACTACAAATAATGGGCCAATCACTGGAGGACATGTGGCCACTAGTAGATGCCAAAATAGCCACAGCCAGCCACTTTGCAGATGAACATTTAATGAATGTCTCCTTGCCTGTCATTTAGCTGATACACTTGACACATGTTATAACCACATAGGAGTGGCAAGGAAAAAATTTTCAAATGGTGATGTACAACCAACTTCCCCAGGAAGCCAATAGAGGAGATCGCATGTCATGCCCAACTTAGCCCCTAGCCCATTTTGGGCCCAATTACTTAATCATGCAGCGGAATTTCATAGAAGAGGCACTTATTCATTTCTAAATCATATGGGCATGTTCCCAGGACATTACTAGTACTAGCTCATTACGTATTTATTTAAAGGTTTATATTGTGCTCTCGGAAACAAGCTAGTACTTTGTGGAACTTGCGTGTTCATTTCAAGCTCGTTATCCAACATAGCTAAGTACATGCATGGCAACCAAAACACCAGATTCAAGTTTTGAAAAGGAAACTTGTTTATGATGCATACTTTTTGCATACTCATATGTGTCTTGGTAACCCACTATTACACATAACACCTACATGTCTTTAATTTCATTGGTTACCATTTTAGCTCGTTATAGGCATGCATTTCCTTTCTAATTCATGATTACTTAATTTTCATCTTTAAACATACATACAAGGTCGAGACATTCATGATTCCATATTTCAACATGTGTTTAGAAAATATAATCATGCACATCTATCAACTTTTACTTCGACCCAAAGATGACTATCAACCAAAATGTCCAAGAGTTCATATATATGCCATAAACATACTACATGGCTGAATATACTTAGAATTGAATTTAGCATGCCATTTTACTTAAGTACTGTAAAGGGTCCATAAACACTTAAAAACACAAATTTGGTTTTAAGACAAACCAAAATACATAGCACATGATTATACATGGCAAATCACACATAGAACACATTTCCACCTTAGAGACTTTGTTCCCACAATCTAGACTCCAAGTCCTGCACATAAAGCCCACACTTATTAGCTTGTTACACAAGCAACTCATAACACTTAGAATACTTAGAATATTGAGCAAATACCGCACATATGCATAATACCTTTACAACAGAAAGAGTATAAAATACTCTTGACTTAGTTCCTTTCAAGTACTCCTTTTCCTACATAAAGTAGAAAAGGGCGGGTGAGTAAAACTCAGTAAGGATTCTGTATGGCTCCTAGAGCCTAACATATGGCTTCCAAAGCCTAACATAGCCAAGAATAACATGGCAACAAATATTCCATGCTCCTGCAAAGAAAACACTAAGACAAAGAAGATACAGGTACATGCATATAACAATAATAATAATAATCGGGGGTTAGCATGCACAACCAAACATAGAAGCATACAACACACACACCACTTAACACCTTATCCCCTTGAAGGGCAGAGCAAGCATGATCCATATTTCTCATTTCTTAGGTTAACCATTTTATTAATCCATTTTAAAATCTGAGCTCTTTATGCTTGGGAATTGAGTTGGCCGACTCAATTCCTAGCCGTAATGCTTGCACGGAGCTAGCTAGCACGGAGTTGCCTAAGCAACAAAACATAGCCCTCTATAGCCTTCTTAGGATCACATGGCATCCAATATCCATCACCCAAGGGCCCGAATACTCAAAGAGTATAAGAATCCTTACCAAAACCGTTAGCAACTTTTGTTGCCCGGAAGCTTTAGAAGCTTGGCTCTTTGTTTTTCCTTGCTTGTTGTAACTAGAACTTGTATTCTAGCTTAAGATCCTACAAGGGCAGAAAGTTAGCAAGCCATATTCTTGCTTGACATAACTTGGAAACATAGGAAATACCAAGAACACTTGGTAGAACACACAATACCTCAACCAAAAGGAGGTATGGCCGAATCCTTCGGCTTGATTTCCTTAGAGCTCCCGCTCGTCTTTTCTTGAATCCACCACTTGATTCCTTGCCTTGGAAGGCCTTAGAAACTTATGTGTATCAAGAACACAAGTTTCAAACATAAGAATGCCAAGAACAAGACTTGGCCGAAACTTTTCCCGGTTGATGACTTCCAAAAACATCTCCTTTCTTTGATCTGCTTCTTGATTCTTGTTCGAGGTGTTCTTAAGAGTTTGTAGACACCAAGAACACTTGGTAAAATCTCAAGAATGCTCAAGAATGATTCTTGGCCGAATTTAGAAGGAAGAAGAAGTTTGGAAGAGTGTTTTAGAGTTTAAGGCAAAATTTGAGAGAGAAAATGAAAGAGTTTTAGTGAGAGATTGTAGAGAGAGATGGAGAAGAGTTAAATGAAGTAATTAGAGTGTTTTTGGGCATGTAATGGTCGTCCATATAGAGGGGAGAGTGAGGGAAATCATGTGATTCACATGGGGTGAGTGGGAGACAAAGTGGGAGACAAATTGGAAGACTTTGGTGAAAGTTGGGTGAATTTGTCAAAAGTGGGGGACAAGTAGGTGGAGGAAGGAATCCTAAGTCTTGACTAAGGATGGGAGGTGGATTAAAATAATAGGGGGTGAATAATGTGTTTGAAATGAGTGGGAGACAAGATTAAAACAAATGAAGACTAATTGGAAGACTTTTGGGTAAGTTTGGTAGAAAAAGTCAAAAGTAGGTGAAGAAAGAATCCAAGGTGATGACTAAGGGTGGGAGGTGGATTAAAATAATGGGATTTGGAGGGAGGTGACATAAAATATTGGGGAATGGAGGGGCATGGCTGGCCAAGGCATCCCAGGCCTTTAAAATGGCCTAATTCCCCCTTTAGTCCTCCATCTTTCTGATTTTGGGCAATTGAGCCCAACTACTAAAAATCCCCTTTGTGCAATTGAGTCTTTCAACTTTAAATTCCACCATTTTATCACTAATATTCTTGGTCTAAGCCAAGCTTAATTTTAAGAGTGTCCAACATTCACATAAATCCAATTCCTTACCTAAATAATGTCTCCCGAGCTTAATGAGCTCAATTCCTTTTTTTTTTTTTTTTTGGAGAAATTTTCTGAGCCCTTTTTATCTCCATAATCCAAGACTTAAATACTCGGGATTTTCGGGGCATTACATCGCACCCTCACACACTCAAAGCGACGTCGCCTGGATGCACCTGGGAACTTGGGGCCCTTAACACACATTCCCTCATAGGGGTTACCCATTGGTAAGAAATGTACCTGAAGGCCTAAACTTATATGTATAATGGTTGGGCCATCCCTGGAAGCTTAGGTAGGCCCCAAAGAGAATTTCCTCCTAGAAGAAAACTACATCATGCAAATACAGGATAAGCTACAACATTTCTATCCCTAGAATGAACAACCCGGAGCACACCTTAACTATATAAACCCCTCACCAACCCTAAGGTAAGGGATCCCAACTCTCATCATCTACTACTTCCTATCCTTTACTGGGAAACTAACTTAAGAAATAGAGGGTCTCCCTAGGAGCACATCCTAAAGCTCTGACACTTTCTTTGCATGCAGGATTCTGATCGGCTGTTCACCAAGCTCTTGGGCTTAGCTTACCCTATCACTTTCCCTACTACAAGCAATGAACTCTAAGAAATATTAGGCACTGGCCAATCCAAGAGCTCAAGAATGCGAAAATCATCCTGACAATCTCTATTTCAGGTAAAGAATGCGCCCCTAAATGCTATGTCCTCTAACTAACAATCAAAAAGAGGTTCTCTAAAGGCCACCATTTGAGAGTCATATCCATTATAACCACCATCCTTTTCCCAAGACCACAAAATTTCATTGAAATCTTTTGCCACTAACCACGCCTCTTACGGTTTAGATACCAATGAACAAAGAAGATCCAATCATCAAACCTGCTAGTTGGAGATTGGATCGTCACAAATCCTTCTAAAGTGAAAAAAGTGCAACTATAAATCCATTTGATAATCAATATGTAATGAAGAAGATGAGGACAGCTGAACAACCACCTCTGATGGCAACAGAATTACAAGTCCTCCACTTCTCCCAACATTCGACACAACAAAAAATAAATGGAAATAAAGAGAACGTGAAACCCTAGCCATCTCCTCCAAACACTTTTGGATTTCTATAAAATAAAGAGCATCAATGGGAAATGCCATATAACAATCCTCTATAAGGCTTGAACTATCTAGGATGTCCTCAATCCCTGATAGTTCAAACTAATTAGTCTTATCTGGTTAGGCAAGGTGAGTCACTACTCAACCTTTCCTTTGAATTGTCCTTAGTAGATTTCTATTTCTTAGTTAAAGCCAAAGTAATTTAGCCCTTCTCCCCCAACTTGCCTTTTCCTAGAACTTATAGTAAAATGAAAAAGAAGTGAACAACCGTGGCCCTTACTTTCCTGGCCACTCCTTAAAGTAACTTCAACAATCTAGTCTAGTTGTGTGGCCCTAAAGATAATGTTTGTTGGCCCCCCGCACACTAATCAGTTTGAATAATTACCTCTTTATCACTTAAAATTAGGACTGGAACTAGCTGTAGATGCTTTACCCAACAGATTAGGAATAACTTCTTTATCATCTTCTCTTCCCCCACCAATAAGCCCTACTTTGTGTACCAACAAGGAAGAAAAAAAAGATCACCCCTCCTTTTTAGACTATTGGGAGGTTGCTTGATGTCCCTCCTCATCTTTAGTGTACGAGCTAATGTGTTGATCATCTGGTAGGGATAGCCAAAAACAAAGAAGAAGAGAGCTAGGGGGAGTCTTCGAAGTGTTTCCAGGTGAAGGAGAACATTTGGCACTCAAGTCAGTCATATGAAAATGAGGAGTGTAAGCGTAAGAGAGAATAGGGGGAGTAGAGTCACCTTAGTTGGGCACAGGTCTCTAATATTTATTAGGCAAAATAGGGAATAGCATCGGTTTGGTACATCAATGAGCTTGCTACATGTCCAATCAAATATGGAATTTCAAAACCTATACCTTAAATGTGCCCCCTACAAACTAGCTTTCTAACACCTGCAACCACACCTTTAACACACCGCATGTAATATAATTGTAATGGCCTTGTTAGGGATCCCTAGGAGGACCTGCTCTTAGGTTAGTCAAAGTTCCCCATGGGAGTAGAGGTGCCGAGATGGTCCTTAGGTCTTAATTAGATGGGGACCTTGGCTTATAAACCATACAAAGGTCCCTCTTGCTATTATGAGATCATGAAATTGCACGTGTCCCATTTACAGAGATATTATTCTTCCTAGATGTTAGTGTTGTGCCCAAAAAGCCAATCATGAGATGATTGTATTTTTTGCACATTGAGTCATGATATTTTATTAAGGCATTAATCTAGCAATTATGTTTGTTGTTTTGTTTCTGCGTAACGTAATAAACATAATTGTAACCCTAGAATAATGATATTCTCAAACGTCCCTAGTCTAGTATTATTATGGAGCGGGTTGCAATAATACATAATGACTAGCATATGTGGAGACTAATATGAGATATGTAGTCTACATATGGGTACAAGTTGGAGAACTTGTGTACTAGACCAACCCACCATGAGAACACTACATGGCTCGTTATATGAGTGTCATAAGTGATTCTCATAGTGATCATGGTATATGTAGTCCTTCGACCTAAGATCATCAAGGTTCCCTACATGTGAGTCACATACTTTGATACTTTCCTTTGTTGCTCGTAACTGAGTGAACTTGAAAGAGGTCATTGGGTATGTCACATATCATGTGGAGGGATTTGTATGATCAAGATGGGATTTGTCCCTCCTATGTAACGGGAGTGATATCTTCGGGCCCCTTGATAGAGTGAGACTTAGAAAATGCATGGCCATGCTCGGATGAGTTGATATATGATATCAATGCCATCAGTTTAACTTGGTCTACTCAGAAACAATAAACCAAAGATTGGGCTATATGAGAGTGACACATTCAATGTCTCGTGCTTAGTCTTGATATCTTGGATAAAGGGACAATGGCATATATCGATGATGATCATAAAGGTTTAGTCGAATCACCGACAATTTTGTCACTTGGGAAGCAATGATGTATTGCTAGACACCGCTCATTGCTTATGATCATAAATGTGATTTATGATTATTGCCAATGTGGTAGGAACCTATTAGGTCGCACACATAGAGCTATTTGGATCATTATAGTGCATGGGCTAATAATTTGGGTTTTGGTTTCACAATAATTTCGTATTAATAATGGGCCCAATAGTTGAGCCATTATTAAGCCCAAAATTAAAGCCTAATTGGATTAGGGCTTTGAAACCCATTAGGCCTGGAAGTTGAGTCTCACTATAAATACAACTTTTAGTGAGAAATTTGCAGCTCTCCTTGCCCTAGCCTCCCAAAAGGACAGCTGCACTCTTCTCTTGCAATTCCTTGAAGGACGCAAGCTAGCACTGCGAGCGCAAGAGAAACGCATCTGCCGGGACGCGGTGAAAGCGTGGTGATCCCGAGAGGCTCGTGTGGATACCATAGAGAGCCTGAACACGTCAACTGTTCAGGTTTTGTTATTCGACTCTACAGTTGAGTGAGAGATCTCAACCGAAAATTAGGTATGAAAATTTTTGAACACCCGATTTACCCCGTTTCACTTGGATCCTAAAGGATTTCAATTAAATTTCACTGCGCTATTTGGCTCTCGAAACCCAACACTAGACACCTTTAAGTTTCTGCCACATAGATTAGTTTCTATGAGAAGAGGCATTAGTACTTTGGCGATCACATGCCCCTTATGAGCTAGAGGTTGTAACTATTTCAGGCTTTAGTTCTTAGTTAGTGTCAAATATTGAATGGATACTTCCACTAATGCTATAGGTCCAAGCTTATCGGTGAAGTCATTCCAACCCTTCATCATCGTTAGGTAGTTCCTAGCTTCGAGTTTTTTCTGATTTTTGCAAGTAGTTCCTAGCTTAGGGCAAATCCTAGCCTAGGGTTTTTCCCGCTCTTATTTTTTATGATTGCACTTCTTGAGGAAGTTTTTGATAAGTAGCCACTTCTTGGGTTCCATGTTGTCACATCATGTGACATCTTGGCAATCATTCCAATTGAACAGCCATGACCTTGCTTCGTGTTTTAAACGAACATGTGTCAGACTCTTATAGGCAATTTTCCTGTCGGTGTGTCACTTAATTAACCCTTGTTGGCTTGAATAAAATGTTAATTACATTACTTAAGTGATAAGGTGACTCTACCAAAACACAATTCGACCCAGACAAACATTAAACAAGTTTGGGCATTCCAACTAGAATTTCTTTCGTCCTTACTATCTAATGCTGCTTTAATTTTCCTAGCTCAAGTACCTTAGAGCTATGCTTCAGGCGGTGTTTTACACAATTAAAAACATGTATGCATGAGTTCAAAGATAAAACCACAAATTTTCATGTGTCGCAAACAATGTGTATGCCTTAATGAACTAGCTCAAGTGTACTACTTATGACTCATGCAAAAAAGCCAAACAAGTGTTCACACAAACATAAATTCTCATAAACCATTTTGAATACATATGTTTGTACAAGTCTTAGAGTGAATGCTCATTTACAAGCTAGGTACTACATGATCACATACTTAGACTAGGCAGCCTAACTTCCTAGGTTCAGAAGCCCTTCTTTTTCACCACAGCATCCTACACACGCTTGAACCATATTTAGTAATTAAGCTTAGGTTTCAACTACTAATTATACAGCATTACAAGGATCAAAAGAGTCTAGTAGTACCTGTACACACAAGCACAAAATATACACACTACTAGCCACACACATTACTATCACTCTTATTCTTCCTTTGCAAGCATCATTAATAAGGTGTAAGTTCCACATAACTTGGTAAGGAACATACTAGACTAATCATATAACAATTCCATTAAGATTAGCCACCACTAACATAAGCATAAGAACAAGCAAAACCCAGGTGAACCATTAAAAATCTGTAAGCTCTATCAAGGAATTTTTTATGTAATTTGGACAAACTATGGGGCCTATAAGCCCTAAATCCCCTAATCTCTTGCTAAATCAAATGAATTAACCTACAAAGCCATCTAGCTTTTACTTATCTAGCTCAATCCAAAGCCATGAAAGCTAACTTCTCATGGAATCTAAGCTCATTTATAATAGTTATGTCCTTTAGCTTCCTAAATCCCTTATCCTTCCTATTAAAGAGTTCATTTAACTATAGAACTATCATAGCAAGAACTTTAATGGGGATTCCATGTGTCCTTAACTAAAGATAAGCTAAGGAGTCTTGTGAATCACTCTTTTGAATCTTTATCCTAATTTCTTACTTATCTATTAAGAAATCACCAAATCCACTCCTGATCTTTGTCCCAACTAGAAACATATCTTCCTTGATTCAAAATAACTTTGGGAATAGGTTAAGGACAAATAACAAAGTTGAATTGAGGTGTTGATTCAGCTTGTTGATAGCTGGCAAACACATGAAAGAATGGGGACTTAATAAGGCTAAATTCCTTCACTTATTGTGCATGTTGCAAACCACTACCCACTCACCATCCTGATGACAAAAAAAACCTAGGTAGTTTTCTTAATACATCTTTCTAGAGACACACTTTGATTCTTGGTATTTTCACTTGTACAATATAGTCATCCAAAACTATGTTTAAGCTAACCCGAGGCAAAATTCAATACTTAACATCAACAAGCCTTTCCTTTAATCCACAAGTTCCCATATTACTAGCTAAGTTCACTAAGACAACCTTTTTTTTAATAACTTAGCTATCACATAAACAAATAAAGTTATGACCAAAACACTATAACGTAATCACCCATAAATATATGCTTATGCTAACTCTAATCTAGTGAAGAGGTCACATTTTCTCCTTACCTACAAAAATTTGGTCCTCCACTTTTTTTATAAGTTTATCGAACTCCTCAAGATACCTTTTGATGCCCTACAGCATCCTCGTTGTGTGACATGGTATAGCTACAAGCAGGACTTTCGATGTGAAGGTGTCTGGGAAAGGGACCTCCAGTGTGAAGATGCCTTAGAGAGGGACTTCCAGCAGGAAGGTGGCTGCAAGACTCAGTAAATCAGAGGTTAAAAGCTCTCGGGGTGTGATTCCGGGGGAGGAGCCTCCGACGCTCAAGTCAGTATTTTAGAGAATGAAGGTAAAAAGGAACAGAGAGCCAAAGATAGCTAGGGTTTTCTGTCCTTTGTTGTCCTTACCAAGGCTCTCTACAGGTATTTATGGGAGGTCATGAGGAGAAGGCCTCCCGCTACAGCTTATCTTAGATTATGACACGTGGTTGGCCGGATTTGATCCATACGTTCGGGAACAGGCGCCCTCAGCTGGCTGTAGCCATTCTAACCGGAGGTCAGGGGTGTGTGGGAAGGCTGTGTGTCAAAGGCTCCTAACCATTTTTGTCTCATCTAGGTGAGAACTCCTTTGGTGATGGCCCCTCTTCGGGGAGTAAGACCCCTTCAGTAGATAGGTCTCCTTCGGTTCGATTTTTGCTCTCAAGGGCCGCGGAGGGAGGCTCTTCGGCAGGGAGGAGGACCTTCAGAGAATGCCATATTCTACTAAGGACGGGGAGATGGCCTCCCGAGGTCGCCAAATCACTTGTTCGAGGATGGCGCGGTATGTCCTTCCAAGGGTGGTGACTACTTGCAGGGGGTGGTGAGGATCCATCTTCCGAGGTTGGTCAGATGTGCCTCTAAGGGTGCTACTCGTCAGTCATCCTCAGAAGCTATCCAAGTGTAAGCCATTTGGCTATCACATGCCCCCCTCGGAAAGCTGAAGTTGTAACTTCAGTTAGTAGAGTCTTTGAAAGCATTTCGTGGAGCTCGTTATGAAGCTAGCAGTCACCATAGATGTAACTTATTGGCCTTCTTAGGCAGGGGGTACTTTGTTCCCCGAGGGTGTGTCTTCTCAGCTGAGGTAGCTTATGTCACTCCTCCTTTTTTGGCTAGGCCCTTGGTATTTCTGAAGTGTGTATTCCCCTTTTAATTTTCTGCTGCAAGTCAGTGAATCGTCATGTCTCGTAATCAGACAGATGTGTCACTTCGAATAAGCTTGCCCAGGCCTCCGTGCTGTTAGGGGGCGTGCCCTCGTTTCCTGCGTCGGGTGACACGTGACACATGGTAATTGGTGGACAGTCACATTGGTTACATCAACCGCGTCTCTTCGCCTTCGATGGGTGATTATGGCGACGATTCGCCTACCCCCTTTCAGTCTATATAAACCTTCCTCTCCTCAGAATTCTCACTTGTTTTCTTTTACTTCCATTTTGCTCTCAAGTTTTTCTCTCTTTTTTGCGGCGGTGCAGGCGACAGAGCAATTTCCAGCAAGTTTTTGCAACGGCGTTCACAAATCCCAACTTCGGCAAAAGTTTTGGTTGGTTTTCCTTTCTGAAGTCCCTCATTTTTTTGTGTTTCTACTCTTTTCTATTTTTCCGAAGTCGTCTCCTTCTTCCGAGGTCTTTCGGTTTTCTTTTTCAAAGTCTTTTACTTCTTCCGAAGTCTTTCAATTTTCTTTTCCAAGGTCATTTCCTTCTTCAGATCATGTCTTCACCGGCCCCACTCCTGACTGTTCCTCGCATTCCTAAGAGTTGGGCTCCTCTCGACTCTCACACGTGCTACACCACTTCAGAGAAAATGCAGAAGTGGTCAGCTAAGTTTTACCTTCCTTCTTATGCCATTACCAGGCTACCTACTCCAAGCCTGGTCGGTTATATGTACTGGTCGGATGAGGTTACCGTCTTTCGAGCCCAACTGAAGACCGAACTTCGGTACCCTCCCCCAAAGACGGTTTGCAAGTTCTGCCAATTTCATGGCATAGCCATGAACCAACTTCCTCCGAATGCATATTCATACTTCAATGCCTTCCTCTACATGTGTGGGGTCTTTAAGATATAGCCCCACTTCATCATCTTCATGTAGTACTACAAGCTCTTCCCGGTTCCGAATGGTGGCTTCTATTTTTTTCTACCTCGGGGATCTGGGAGCAAAAGTATATGTTCACCTTCGGGACCAAGCACAGTTGGCGAGGGTGGCAGAAGAAATTTTTCTTCCTAGAGGTGGACAAGGCATTAATGTATGTGCCGACCAGGTGGGCCAAGGGGACGCTGGAGACGGATGTCGTTGACCCCAGGAAGCTACTAACTCCTAAGTTAGCAGCGAAGTTTGAGGACTTCGACAGCCGCATCCAAGATGTCGCCGACTGGGACCCCAAGGTCCCTCCACGCTCCTTGTACCCTTTTCCCATCAAGTGAGATCTCATGACCGAAGAGGTCCTTCGGGAGCTGGGGGTAATCAAGGAGCACAAGACTGACCTCAACATGCCCAAGCCAGCTAGTGACGGGAAGAAGGCGTGGCTGGTAATGCTCGTTCAGAAGGAGCTTACATACGAAGCCCCTATTGAGAGTAAGTCAACTTCCAAATTTTGTTATATGTACTCCTCTGGACTTACACTGATGTCTTTCCTTTTTCAGAGATAGGCGACCAATCCGCTACATTTTACAAGTCCCTCTTCCTCGGTCAAGCCGAGAAAGGGGAGCAGTAAAAGAAAAGAGCTACCCGAAGAGGAGGAAGACGTCGGGGGGAGGCCCATCTTCGGCAAAAAAGTCAAAGAAGGACTCTCTTCCTCCCCCTTTGGAAGGTGACGTGGAGGTGTAGAACCAGCCCTCAGTTCATGCCGACCCACCCTCAGAGTCGGCCATCAACTCGACTCCACGAAGCCCCATCATTTTGGCGGATATCTTGGGGACTTCGACAGGGGGCCTTTCCGCTGAAGAGCTCAAGGAGCGCCGAAGAAGGAAGGGCAAATAGGTCTCTGCCGATGTATAGGAGGTCAGCGACTCCGAGGAGGATGTCACCGAGGTTCCTCTAGGTTTGCCCCTTAGCCATTTTTCTATGAATTTGGTAATTTTTGGCATTTTAGATCTTATAGACGAATGGCTAAGGGATAATGTGCTGACGAAACTTCGGCATGATTTTACAAAGGAACAGGCACCCGCTGCGTGGATGGTGGAGCACGCTCGGAAGCGGGCCCTTCGAGAGTCCCACATCCCGAAGGACAAGGTGCCGAGGGAGCCTTTCTGGTCCTTCACAGAGGACATGAACTTGTTCTCCGAAGACATCCAAAAAATGGCTCCTCAGATGGCGCAGGGAGTCCTCACCAACGCCACCTTTAAATCCCTCGCTAAGGAGTGCCCAAATGAGGAGGTCCTTGCCGCGAGGATGTCTGAACACGCTGCCCAAGTGAGTTTTGAGCTTCTCAGGACTTAGAATATTTTTCTAAGCTTTTGTAGCCTTTTGACCCTTATTTGGAGTCTTTCTTTTTGCAACTCTTGGCCTATAGTGGATATTTCAGAGCTTGGGCAACGAAACAGTCTTCGGTTCGATCTCGAACCGAGGAGTCCTTGGCATGAGCTAAGGAATTTTGTGCCACCTCGGTCCTTAAGTATGGCGAGCTCAGCAAGATAGCCAAGGACGAGGTGGCTAAAGTTCGGGAGGAGTTCTTGAAGAGCTAGGAGAAGCTCTCTCAAGACTTTTCCAAGAAGATGTCTGACCTCGGCGCGAAGGTTATCGTGCTATCTTCGGCTAACGAGGCCTACCGAAAAAAGAAGGAGGAGGACTCTGCGATCCTAACAAAGGCCCTCGCAGACAACGCCAAACTTCAAGCAGAGGTCAATGCGCTGAAAAATGAGAAGAAAAAGAAGAAGATGAAAAAGCTGGAGAGGGAGGTCGCGGAGCTGAGGAACAAGCTAGACGACTTGTCTGTCGAGAAGGACAAGGCCGATCAAGCAACCAAGGTTGATTCCAAGACGGCTTCTGTTTGGCTCGGCACTAAGTCTTGGCGAAGTACCCCGACCTCGACCTCTCCTTTTTGGCGGGCCTATACATCCCCGAATGGCCTCGCTAGGCATGGTCAAAGATTGAGCATCTCAATCTTCCTTTGTTACTCCTCCAGCATTGAAGGTTGTGACAAAGGAGGTTGGTGGTGAAGTAGCTCAAGATGATGAGGTCCCCTAGGCATCCAGGACCTCAAATAGGCTTTCTTTTTCCTTCTTCTTTTTCTTTGTAAACTTCTTCTTGTAAACTTCTCCTTGTTGTAGCAAGGCATATATTAATGAAAATTCTTTTTTTCCTCCAAATTTTGGCTAAGTCTCAAGACATATTTCTTCTATACTATATTTGGTACCGAGGGTCAGTTCAGCCATTTTCGGTCTAGGTCCCTCGAGAAGATAGTAAGTATCCTCCATGCTTGTTATTCAGATAACCACCTTTGGCATATATAGGACCAATTTCGGCTAATATCTTTCGGCAAAGTTTTGCCTATTTTTATCAGCCATGTTTAGTTGTTGCTTCTTCGAAGAAGATGTATCACTTTTGTACATAGGCACTTACACCTTGTTCGTCTAGGCTCCTTTGGTGGGACTATTTTCCTCAGAAAATTTTCTAAGTGTAGAATTTTTTCAAAGAATCTGAGTGCCATGTGTTCCTCAGTTCTCCACCTTTGATATCCCCGAGCTTGTACACTCCTGGCCGAACTTCATCAAGGACCAAATAAGGCCCTTCCCAGTTTGCTCGAAGTACTTCGTGACATGGTCTTCGGGGCTCAAACTCAACCTTTTGGAGGACAAGGTTCCCCTTCCTGATTCTTTTTTGCTTGACATTCGAGTTCGCAGCGAGAGCTACCCTTTGCTGAAAAGCTTTTCTTCTAAGCTCAGCCACTTCTCTATGTTCATCGATTAAGTCCAACTTAGTCCTTAACCTGAGGTTGTTTCACTCTTCGTCGAACACTTGTACCTTTATCGATGGCTGAACCACTTCGATAGGAATAATGGCCTCCAAGCCGAATACAAGTGAGAAAGGCATCTCACCTGTAGCCCTTCGGGGGGTTGTCTTATAGCTCCATAGCACACTAGGAAGTTCTCCTGGCCATTTTTCTTTTGCTTCCTTCAATCTCTTTTTAAAACCATCCTTTATGGCTCTATTGGACACCTCCCCCTATCCGTTGTTCTGAGGATGAGCTACCGGGCAAAATGCATTTTTATCCCAAGGTCATTAGTGAATTCTTGGAACCCCTTGTCAATAAACTGGGAACCACTGTCGGCCACTATCACCCTCGGTATGTCAAATCTGCATACGATGTTCTTCTAGATGAATTTCTATACGTCCTTCACCGATATGGTTGCCAGAGGCTCTGCCTCAATCCATTTAGTGAAGTAATCTACTACGACTACGCAGAACTTCACTCCTCCAGGTGCAGTTGGGAGAGGCCCGATGAGTCAATACCTCATACCGCAAAGGGGCAAAGGTAGTTAGCCAGAGTTATCATTTCCGATGGTAGCCTCTGGATGTTAGCGTGTCTTTGACAATTGTTACATTTTTGGACAAACTGCCTTGCGTCCTTCCTTAAGGTGGGCCAGAAGTATCCCTGGCAGAGTAGTACCCTTGCTAGAACGTCAGTTCCTATATGGGAACCACAGGCCCCCTCGTAGACTTCCTTGAGGACTGTCTCTACATCCTCTTTGCTAACATAACTTTGGAGTGGACTCGTGTACCCTTGTCGGTATAACTCTTCTCCGATCAGGAAATATCGTCCGGAACATCTTCGCACTTTTGCCACTTCATTAGGGTCTTCAGGGAGCTCCGAAGTCATAAGGTACTTTTTTATGGGATTTTTCCATCCTCTTTCCAAAGTTGATATGCTCATTATTACTATGCTCGGGTGACTTAGCACTTCGGTGGACTTTTTTGACTTGACCAAAATATCTGCTTCAATATTGTTTCGACGAGGCACGTTCTCGATGTGCACTGCATCGAACTCTTGGATGAGCTTTGTTGCGAGGTCATGATACTTCGCCAAGGTTGAGTCCTTTGCGTCGTAGTCCCCTGCCATCTGTCGGACCACTAGCTGAGAAACGCTGTGGGCTTTTAGATTTCTTACACCAACTTTTTTGGCCAGGCGCAAACCTGCTATGAGGGCTTCATATTCCGCCACATTGTTGGTGACATTAAACCCAAATTTGATGGCCTTCATGGTTTCCATACCTTTAGGACCACGAAGAATTACTCCAGCTCCTTGATGTTCAAAGCCGGAGGCCCCATCAACAAATAGAGTCCACTCAGGTTCATCTTTTCCGAGGTTAGGTGGACTATCTTCGGCGACAGGTACCTCAGCAATGAAATCTGCCAATGCCTGTGCTTTTATTTTCTTCCTTGGCTCATAGGTGATATCATACTCACCGAGCTCGATGCGCCACTTCGATAGCCTTCCCGAGTGGTCTACCTTCTTCATGATATCTCGAAGAGGCAGGTTACTTTGGACGATAATGGGGTCCCCTGGAAATAGGGTCGTAACCTTCTACTTGCAAGTACCAGGGCATAAATAGCCTTTTGTAGCAAAGGGTACCTGACTTCAGCACACTGTAGAGACTTGCTCACATAATATACTGGCCATTGTTTTGCCCCCTCTTCCTTTACAAGGACCGAACTTACCACCTTTTCGGTGATGGCGAGGTATAGTATAAGGGGTTCTTCTTCCCGTGGCTACTAAAGTGTCGACAGACGAGTTAGGTAGACTTTAAGCTCTTCCCAGGCCTTTTGGCAGTCTTCGTTCCAAGGGCGCACCTCGGTTCCGAGGTCACCCCCCTTTTTTCTGCTTTAGTGAAGACCTTGCAGAATGGTCGGCAGCGATCCCCATATCTGGAGATGAATCGTCTGAGGGACGTGATTCTTTCTGTGAGTCTTTGCACATCCTTGGTCGTCGTGGGAGTTCGGAATCCCAGTAAGGCCTTGACCTTTTTCGGATTGGCGTCAATACCTCATTCTAACACCATGAATCCGATGAACTTATCCGCATTCACCCGAACACACATTTCTCAGGGTTGAGACGAATTCCGAATGTCCTTAGCTGGTGGAATGTTTCCTCTAAGTCTATGATATGACTATTAGGTAGTTTGCTCTTAACTATCATATCATCGATGTAAACTTCCATGTTTCTCCCGATTTGGGAGTAGAAGACTTTATTTATCAACCTCTGGTACGTGGCTCCTGCACTTTAAAGCTTGAAGGGCATTCTAATATAGCAGTATGTACCAACTTTGGTGATGAAGGCGGTTTTCTCCTCATCTTCGAGGTCAATCCTGATTTGATGATATCCGCTAAACGCGTCGAGGAAGCTAAGTAGGTCATACTCAGCGGTTAAGTCCACCAACTGGTCTATTAACGGCAAAGGATATGAATCCTTAAGGCAAGCATCGTTCACTTTTTGGAAGTCGATGCACATTCGGAGTTTGTCACTCCCTTCTTTTGTGGTAATAACCATGTTACTAAGCCATTCGGGATATTTGACTTCCCTTATTACATCCGCCTCCATCAACCGCTGGATTTTGGATTTAACAAAGTTGTTCTTGTGTACCGAAAGGCTTCTCTTTTTTTTGCGAACAGGCTTCACGTCAGGGCGTATCTTAAGACTATGCTGAATTATGCGAGGGTCTATCCCAGGCATGTCCTTTGGCAAGTAGGCAAATAATGGTAACTTCTGTTATTAGTAACTTCCATTTTTTTGTACTTCCATATTTAGTAAGTCTCATATTTGGATATGAGACTTTCATATTTAGTAGTTTCATTTCTTTTTTTAAGATATTCATGTTTAATAATTTTCATCTTTTGAGAAAGGATTTCCATATTTAATAACTTCTATTTTTTTAGGACTTCTATATATTACAAGTATCTTATTTGGGCGAAAAACATACATATTTAGTGAATCCCAAATTTGGATTTTTCCAACGGAAGTAATTTTTATATTTAATAAGTTTAATGATCTTAATAGGTAATTATTAAAATTACAACATTCAGCCCTAAACTTTTAAGTATAGTGCAATAAGGTACCTAAATTTTAAAAAATTTCATTTTAGTCACCCATAATAATTACAACATGGATCCTAAAATTTTTGAAATCTTTGCACTTTCACCCAAAATTTTTTAAATTTTACAATTTAGTCACTGATAATGAACTTGATTTGCATTTCGTTGCAATTTCAAAGAAAATTCATTGAAACATAAGCATAACAAAATTGTCGTTGTGTATGTCTGAGTAATAGCTGGGTGAAGATCTGAATAATCTGTACAATGATAGTTAAAAGGTATGGGTTTAGAAAAACAATCAAATATTATTATCAATGTTAAATTACTTAAATATGTACTAAACTATAATGAAGAAGATTTTTATGAATATTTTAATTAAATATACTAAAAAATAAAATTTAAATTAAATCACACAAAAAATTGAATTATTTGATTTAAATTAAAAAAAAATGAATAGATTCAATCATTTTGACTTCACACCAGTAACCTACATGAATACAAAGGTTGACCCGAAAGCTGGCCTGAAATTATCCGAGACTAAAATTACCCGACCTGAAGTGAACCTAAACCCAAATAAACCCGGCCCAACCCAACCCGAACCCAAAATCAACTCAACCTGAAATCAACCCGAACCCAAATGACCTGACCTGGACCTGAATTCATGTTAACCTGAGTAGACCCAAACCTAAATGACCTGACCCAATCCTGATCTAACACACCCAATTGCCATCCTTACGGTCCCTATCTTTAGTCTCCATGAACTCTGCCAGCAGAACGGCGAAAACTGTGTAGACGAGGTCAGATCTATTCTACTAGAACAGCTAGGTGAAGGTGATGCCACCATACCCAGATGAATCTCTCTGTGCACACCGTCCCGCCACCACTTGATGCTGGCCCATGACCCCTAAATCTCCGTTGACGGTCATTTCCATCCCCAGGCGGACTGTTTCATCCCACTCTTCTGCGTCTTATTAACCCTCTCCCTGTGAATCGATTCCCCTGAAAAATACAATTGATTGAACCATAAAAATAAGAAAAAAAAATCAGAACTTCATTCGAGTCCCAGCCACCTTTGACCTAACCATAAAATCAGAACAATATAATCAATTGAACCATGATGAATTTTGTAGCCCCTCCAGGATTTTCTCTCTGAGGAGGGACTGCCTTGGCACGTGAAACTAGGAAACGAGTACATGAAGCCTGATGCGAGCCCAATTTGGACACGGAAGTAGGAAATGAGCACATGAAGACATGAAGTAGGCGCTTGATCGGTTCACTATGAGGAGTAGGGAGCGCCAATAAAAAAAATTTCGAAATTTGTTTTATACGAATCATAAGACAAGGCTGCGGCTAGCTCACTCACTTGGCCACTTTCAGAACCACCAGCGATGTGGCGGAGCTAATTCTCTTGGTCACTTCCAAAACCACCAGCAATGCGGCGGAGCTTCAGCTGCAGCGCCACTCGGGCTTTCAACGACAGGAAGTGGGACGCCGTCGTCATCGGCGGCGGTCACAACGGCTTGACCGCCGCTGCTTACCTTGCACGCGCTGGCCTCTCAGTCGCTGTTCTCGAGCGCCGCCACCTCATCGGAGGCGCCGCCGTCACCGAAGAACTCGTTCCTGGCTTCAAGTTCTCTCGCTGCAGCTACCTACAGAGCCTGCTCCGCCCCTCTGTCATCAGGTTTCGGTCCTCGATTCAGCGTTTGTCTCTCTAATTTTGTCTTTCATTTAAGTGATTTTTTGTCTTCTTTTTCCCTGTAATTGAAGAGAATTGGATTTGCCGAGGCATGGACTGAAATTGTTGAAGAGAAATCCGTCGTCCTTTACTCCTTGTTTGGATGGGAGGTATCTTTTGTTAGGGCCTAGTAAAGAGCTTAATTATTCTGAGATCTCAAAGTTCTCCAAGCGCGACGCCGATGCTTATCCAAGGTAGTTCAGTGGGTTCTCAGCTCTCATTTTTCAGGTTTTACCCGCTATTCTGTCTCAGAACTCTAATCCTAAGCCCGGCAATCTTCAATTGATTATAGGCCGGCATCTATGGAAAGGAAGTACTGATTAAATCAGATGAACACACTAAATTGTTTTACATTGCAATATGCTGTTCATTTTTGCACGTTCAATTGCATTACAGGTATGAGCATCAGTTGGAGAACTTCTGTAAGTTCATGGATCCGCTGATGGATTCACCAACTCCCGAATCGTTGCAAGATTGCGCTTCTTTTAAACAGCAGTTAAGGAATAAGATGCAGAACTCAGCTTTCTGGGCTGGGTTTATGTGGCGAGCTTTGTCCTTAGGTCAGAAAGAATTGGTGTAAGCATCCCTTTTTAACTTTTATTGTTTTTCAAGGATTGTTGATACTCAATTGATGCTGCTTTGTGATTCACATGCTGAAATGTACATATTGTGGTGGTGCAGAGATTTCATGGACTTTCTGTTGTCCCCAGCTTCAAAGGTTCTAAATAACTGGTTCAAGGTATCTTTTTTATCCTCGTGAACTTCTTTATGGGCCTTCGATGTTATAATCATTTGGCTTTAAATTGATGAACAGGCCTTTTCCATAGTAAATGGCTTGACTATAGTAAGGTTATCGGTTTACTTTTCAATAGAAGTCATAAAAAAAGCTCATCCATTCAGAAATCTACCGATCTTACATTTTTTAGGTCAAATGCAACATAGTTTGACTTGAAATGCAAAATGTACGGGCAGGGAAAACCTGTGCAGGAATCATACAAAATCCTATGTGTAATCATTTGTTTAGTGGCTTCTAAACTTGTCTGTACACATTAAAAATTTATATTGTTCTTTTGGAACAAGCTTTGAATTCACTAAACCTACACACCAAGATTTTCCATGATAAAATATATGGGTAAATAGGATACATAGAATTGAAGAGAACTTACATATCTGCTCATACTTCTGTTGTTGGTTGTGGTGCAGACAGATGTTCTGAAGGCAACCCTTGCGACTGATGCTGTGATAGGGAGTATGGTAAGAACTTTCAGTCATGGCCACGTTGAGTATGGCAACAACTTTTGGTTTCAGTTACAATATATTGAGTTGAATGATTATACAACACGGGTAAAAAAAAAAAAGGAAAATATAGAATGTTTTAATATGGCTACAGTATCCATATTGTTGGTAGTGGTTGGAATTAGAGTACAACTAGTTTACTAAGGTCATTTTGAGAGCACCAACTAACAACATTTGGTCATTCACTTTTGCCCTAGGGTAATGTCTCTACACCAGGGAGTGGCTATGTTTTGCTACATCATGTAATGGGGGGAACGGATGCCGATCGTGGAATTTGGTCGTAAGTCTATTTCTCCAAAATTGTGATGTAGCTATGCAGGGGAAATTAATTAGTGGATAGTTTGATTATTACCTTCCCATGTTATTGAGGTTGTTAGGACATTTTATGCGAACAAAACCTGCTTTTAATTTCTTGGAACTACGTAATCAGCACATATGTAGCAAGATTTGATGATGCTGATCTACCACATTGTGTCAAAAATGATTTGAGTATAAAACTATGGGAATTGCCTACTGATTGATTTGTTTTGGAAGTTCACCCTCTTTTTAGCTTGTTCTATTTGTGAGTCTTCAAATGCCTACAGTTAAAAGAGCAATAGATTTCAAGTCCATTTCGGCTTTGGGTTTGCCAAATCCATCCTTCCATGTCCATTTCAGCTTTCAAGTTCATTCACAATTCTGTGATGTTTGTTCCCAATTGGACTGTACTCCCTCTTTCCGATGCATCTCTTTCTTTTTCTCAACTCCCTTTATGTTTTCACACACACACACACACACATATGCATTTGATTTAGATAACATTTTCTCAACTATATATTTCTGTTTTAATTTCCATGTATGAACTATTTTATCAGGTGGCAAGAATCATTGAAAAACTAATACTTTGTTAGATATGTTGAAGGTGGAATGGGCTCTGTATCTGCAGCTATTGGTAATGCTGCAAGAGAAGCTGGAGCTCATATTTTAACAAATGCAGAGGTACATTTTCTTCAAATTTTTCCTCTAGCTCCTATAGTCACTTTTATGGTTTAGACAAAGTAGAAATTATTCGTTCAACTTTCTTGAGATTGCTTGCAATACTAAAAGTTGGGTATAAGACACAGTCTCTTAATCGCTAGCTTTTTAGATTAATAGAGCCTTTGCCTTTCGAGCAGTGATCATGTGCTTCTTTGACTTGTTCTTGCTTCTTATTTTTCAGTACAATCATTCTTTCACACTTGTTTCTTACCTTTTCCACCAACAATTTTTTGTCAACCCTCATGAATCTCCCTCTTTCAACATACTCTGTCCTGCATGGAGAACAAAAGTGTTTCTTTGAGACAAAGATCTTGCAAGAGAATCTTTACCCTAGAGAAATCCCTTTGAAGGTTTGGAATCTATTCTAGCTGAGCTGGGCATGTCAGATTAGAATCACTTTGCCCTTATTACAGTATTACAATTTCTCAATTTTTCTTGCATTTTCATTGAAGTCCAGCATAATTTGTGTTAAAATTATTAATTTTGGTGCAATTTTGGTTCAATATAATCTATTGGCAAAATGAAAGAGATGAATTCTGGCTGAACTGAATTTCAAGTTCTCCGTACACTTCCCCTAATGCTATTAGTTTCTTTTTGATTTAGGTGTTCTATTATTCATCTGGATTTTTCTCTCTGTTCTTAATATAAAAAATATTTCCTTAGGTCTCACAGCTGATGATTGAGGGATCCTGCAAAGTTACTGGGGTGAGCTTTATTGCCATTTGTTTGCTGAAAAGATACAGATTGTGCAGCTTATGTTGAACTAACTAGACAGTACATACTTCAAACGTTTTAGGTGTTACTAGCTGATGGTACAAGGGTTCATGCTTCTGCCGTGTTATCCAATGCCACTCCTTATAAAACTTTCATAGTAAGGTTTGGTTTATGTTCGTTTAATAATATATATATGATTTGAGCATTAGGAACAAATTGTTACCAACATTAACAGGAAGTTCTTTTCTCTTGTTGCAAGTATTAAGCATGCAATCTAAAAAATCCCCATCCTTGGGAAAGAAAATCACTCTCATTTTTTTGCAGGCAGCATGAAACAGCATATTTGTTAAAAAAGCTGTGTCTGGTGAATTTATTTTTTCATCACTTATTTACTATTTATTTGTATTTTCAGGAGTTGGTGCCTAGTAATGTTCTTCCAGAAGATTTTGTTGGCTTCATTAAATATTCTGATTACAGCTCTGTAAGGCTTATGCTAAGTTTTGTTTACAATCTCTTGTAAATTGAATAATGGTCCCATGCCTTTATCAAGATGTCTTCATTTTGTGTATATTTTGTGTGGTTTTCTGGTATAAATGTAGTGGCATTACATGATTGAAAACCCGGTGACCTGAGTTTTTATTTTGACAATTTACAAGATTTGATCCATATGGGGTTGTTGCAAATACATTTTTCCTGGAGATAGACTTGACCTCCTTTTGTTTTCTAACAGGGAACTACAAAAATAAACCTAGCTGCTCATGCATTACCTGATTTTTGTTGTTGCAACCGGAGTCAGTGTGGTGCAGGCCCTGAACATGTTGGCACTATTCATATTGGCTCTGAGAGGTTCGCCAAACCATGCCTTTATCATCATTCAGATGTGAGGTTACCTTTGTGTTTTGGATAGTTGTCTAAAGAATCTTTTACATGATAACCTTTTCTCCAATTCTGATAATGTGGAAAGCATGAGGCAACGGGCTTGTCCAATTCAGTGGAAATACTTATACAAGATGACGTCCAGTGGTTGCATTTCATCTTAGTGTCTTCTTTTTCTCTTCACCTAATGACATGGCATGCATTCTTGCTGTTGGTCTATCCCCTTTAAGCTTGGAAGAGATTGACTCAGCTTGGCAAGATGCAGTTAGTGGATTACCATCAAGGAGGCCAATCATTGAGATGACAATTCCATCTGTATTAGACAAGACTATATCTCCACCTGGTAACTACATTATTTTCCATTCATATATTTGCTAGTAGTGAAAACTCTTTCCTTGTCTATTTTTTGTCCCTTCTCGAGAATAAATGGTGATACAAGAACTATGTTTCTTGTTTTACTACTGTCACAGCATGCCAAATGCAGCTGTCACTATGTTCTAGCCTCTGTTAGGCTATCTTTATTATTAGACATGCGTTCATAGGATAATAAGCATATAACAAGTGGGTTGTAAAATGATATCTTGGAAATATCTCAAGTTGCAGGTGGCAGGATCTAGTGGGTAAATTTCTTCATAATATGAAAAATGTTCTTTATGCAGTGCTGAGCAGTGCTGAAAATTTCTGCTAACTGCTATTTTTAAATCCAATGGGTCATTGTATGGTCAAGTCTTGTCTCTATAGGTTGAGCAACAAAAATCATGAACAGAATTAGTTTAGGATGCCAGGTGCCATGATACTGCTATTCTCAACTACTTGCTTACTCATTTATGGAACTTGGAACTTATTCATTCCTTTTTTGTAACTTTTTGCGTGAAGACATTTCTTTTGCTTTGTTTTCAGTTCTCTTTGTATCATATCGCATTTGACAACTTCACATTGACATGATTTCTTTTTTTAGTTTTCAGTCTGACCCTTTGCTAGCAGACACTTACTGTGGATTTATTAATTTTCCTTGTAGGTAAGCATGTCATTAACATGTTCATTCAGTACACACCTTATAAACCATCGGATGGCAGCTGGGACGATCCTACCTACAGGGTAAGTGAATCTGATGTGGCCGCCCAACAGTGAGATGCGACAAACAATATTTTGTTTTTGGTCCCGTCTTCTGCCTCTCCTTTTTACCTTGTTTTGCTAGCTAGCTGTTATTTTAGTCAAGCATAGACTTGTATTTTTTATATTGTAGTGTAATGGATAATGACATCATTTTCTTGAATCTCGAATAACATCTTTTCTGTCCATGTAGGAATCATTTGCAAAAAGATGCTTTTCTTTAGTTGATGAGTATGCTCCAGGCTTCAGTTCTTCTATTGTTGGCTATGACATGCTAACCCCACCCGATCTGGAACGGGAAATCGGTCTAACTGGTAATCCCATATTTGTAAACCCTCTCCAAGTGTGTGAAATTACCTTAGACTTGCCTGACAAACTCACAATTGAACACAGTTCTTGTCAGTATGTTGATACCAGTAGTGGGACTTTGGTTTGATTTCGCCTCAAATACTGCAGCATGGTTAAGAGGGAAACTAATATGTTTATGCTGGTTTCCTGTTTCGGCTGCTTCATCTCAGAAACTCACTTAGGCTTCATTTGAGAATAGCGTTCAAAATTAGCGTTAGAGATCAGAATAAATTATCAATGATTGTGATAACTTTTCCAAATCTCTAACGCTAAAAGCTACGGTTGAATGGCTTTTTCAACCTCTAACGCTAAATGCTGATGTTATTCCCAAATGAAGCCTTACTGCAGGAATGTTAGGAAATGATGGAAACAATGAAAGATTTCACAAGTATATGAGACTGTACTTCAGTAATATTTTGAGTGTTCCTTTCATTAAGTCAGTGAACTTACGTCCCATGCCTATGTAATTTACAGGTGGAAATATCTTTCATGGTGCCATGGGGTTGGATTCCCTCTTCCTCATGCGACCTGTAAAAGGATGGTAATTTATATCATGTCCTACCATTTGAGTTCATGAATACACATATCTTGTGTAACCACTAATACTTTCACTATGACATATGATGCTAAGATGATTTGAATCAATCTTCATATGTTTGTTTTTCTGATAATTAGAAGATTTGATATGAAATGAAGCGAAAATACGAACAGGTGTCCAGGATTTGATCTTGTATCAATCATTTGGTTGCAGGTCCAGACACAGGACTCCTCTTCAAGGCCTGTACTTGTGTGGGAGCGGGACTCACCCGGGCGGTGGCGTCATGGGTGCACCTGGTCGTAATGCTGCTAGAATGGTTCTTGAAGACTTGAAGAAAACGTAAAATAGAAATCTCTATTATTTTCTGTGTTCACGCTTTGCGCTGATTTATCGGTCATTAGGTTTGCTTGTGTTAACCAAGATTATATTCCCTCTGTCCAGGGCTTCGTAGAATATTTGGGTTTGAGATGAAGATTAAGGAAGGAAAAACTTTGTATTGTTTTCCCTTTTATTCTTTATTTTTTGCATGTAAATCCAGAAAGATGAAAAAAAAAATTGATTATTAAAATGATAATTTAGTAAAGTAATTTATTAAATATGAAAATGCTTAAAAATTTTAAGATAACCTAACCAGTAAATATTGTAAACAGAAGTTGATGTTAATGGTTATTCAGCTCATCTATTTGCTTTTAACCAAACAAGGAAGTGACATGAATTATTATTATCCTCAGAGTCCAAAAGGGCCAGAGCCAGACGTGCGTGCGTGCGTGCGTGTGTGTGTGTGTGCGCGCGCTTGGGGGAGGGGGGGGACGATGTATATTGTTAGTGGAGGAGGGGGACCTGTGAAAAGGGTGTATATTGTTAGTGTTGTGCCCAAAAGCCAATCATGAGATAATTGTATTTTTTGAATATTGAGTCATGATATTTTATTAAGGCATTAATTCAGCAATTATGTTTCTTGTTTTGTTTCTGCGTAACGTAATAAATGATGCGGTTCGCGTGAAGCCCGCATCTGATGTGGTCCGGTTAGGCGGAGCCAGCATCTCCACTGTGCGCAGTGGTGTGGGCAACAGGGGGTCCCGGAGGTGCGAAAGGAAGGCGTCCAGGGTGGATCGCCTTAGAGGATGGCCGGCAGCTTCTTGGTCCCGTGGTAGGTGAGGACGGGAGGTACCTTCGGTGCGGGGGACAACCTGGAACAGTGGTTCCTCAGGGAGACCTGGCTGAAACACTCAGAAAACAAGGGTTAGGAGGCCCCCAGAGTGATTTTCCGGGGGGAACCTCCGACGCCCAAGTCAGTGCTTAAAGAGAGAGAATGGCGTAGTAATAAGCACAAGAGGCGCTTGCCTGGCGGAGATCCTTCTAAGGGCTGGAGGGAAGAGTATTCAGGCGGAGAGAGGAAAGCGTCCTCTGTTTTCCAGCCTTTCTGTCCCTTTTTCTCTTCCAAAAGAGAGCCCAGCCCCCCATTTTCTGTGACCATTTTCTTTGTATAAAAGAAGGGGGTGACCCCTTTGGATTATGACACGTGTTCGACATGTGTATGGTCGGATAGTGTACTTCTGGGCGCGGAGGACCCTAGCCACCTGTAGGCTCCTTGGGCCTCGAGCTGTAGCCCTTTATGACAGGACATCAGACTGCGACGGCATGCCAGAGCGTGCTTGCGATGGCGTATCAGAGCGTGCCTGAAGGTGGCGTATCAGAGCGTGTCTGAAGGTGGCGTGTCGAAGACGTATGTGACCGGAGTGTCAGAGACTCCTTAATTGCTCTTGCCATACAACTGAGGTCCCTCTGGTCGATGTCTTACTTCAGGATGAGGGGCCTTCTCCCGGAGTCAGGCTAGTACTTCGGCAGTTCCATCTTCGGGAGGCTTTTCCCCGCGGAGGGTGGTCGGTCCTTCTCCCCCGAAGCTGGTTTGGTCACCGTCCCTAAGGAGGCGATACGCTGGTTCCCGAAGCTAGTTTTGGCGAGCTACAGAGGTCGTATGCCCCAGGTGTATGACTTCCTTTACTTCGGGGTCCTTTCCGAGGTCGCAGACCTCAGGTGTCTGGCTCCCTTTTTCCCGTGGTCGGTAGGTGGTCAGGGTGATAGCACTTTGGCTATCACATGCCCCCCTTGGAAAGCCGGAGTGAAGACTTCGGCAAATAGCCCTTCTGGTGTCCGTCTTGCGCTTAACTTGGCAGTTTTGTCAGGACGCCCTCATGGACTCCCGGAGATCCACGTAGTAGGATGTCCGTTTTTGGTCGAACAGGGCGGCACGGAGCCTTGAACCCCTGACCTCTTGGACTTCATGCTCGGAGTACGACGTCGGCAGGGTAGGCACTTCGCTTTTTAGGCGATAAGCGCTGTTCGGACAGGTGTCGCCTATCCGGCTTTCGGTATTCTCGAGATTTTCAACTCGTTCACTTTTCCCGCCATAGGCTAATGGATCGACGCGTCTTGAAACTAGGAGTGTCAGTCTCGAGCAATGTGCTCGAGTTTTCTGGGTGCTAGAAAAATGAGACCTTGTTGCTGACGATGGGTGACACGTGGCAGGCATCAGCTGGGATGGGCATGTCTGTTCATGCGCGAGGAGCAATTATGGCGACGCTTCGCCTTCACGCAGCATTTATGACGGCCTCTTGGCTGCCTTTTCTCGATCTATAAAAGCCTTCCTCCCGTCATACTCTTCACTTGTGTTTCTTTGCTCTTGCTTTCCCTTCCTTTTTTGCGGCAGTCTTAGCGGCGGAGTGATTTCTGGTGATCTTTCACGACGGCGTCCTCAAACCCAGACTTTGGCAAGTCTTTTGGTGGGTCTGACTTCTAGAGTTCCTTTCATTTTTTGCTTTTCTTTTCACTTCCTGAAGTCGTTTTTCTGTCTACCATGCCTATTCCCGAGAGCTGGCAACCTCTTATGTCTCACCCTTTTTGCACCACTCCTAAAAAATTAGGAAAATGGAAGACCAAATTTTTCCTTCCCTCTTATGCCATCACAAGGTTACCTCGCCTTGGCCAGTTTTGCTTTATGAATCGAGGTGACGAGGTTACCGTTTTTCGAGCCCAACTGAAAGCCAGACTTCGGTTTCCTCCCGTGAAGATGATTTGCGACTTTTGCCAATTTCATGGCATAGCCATGAATCAGCTTCCTCCGAACTCATACTGCTATTGTAACGCCTTTCTCTGCATGTGTGGGATCTTCGGGGTAGAACCCCATTTCATCCTATTCATGCATTACTATAAGCTCTATCCGATTCCGAATGGTGGCTTTTATTTCATGCTACCTCAGGGATCTGGGAGCAAGAAATTTATGTTCACCTTCGCTACCAAGGATAGCTGGCGAGGGTGGCAAAAGAAGTTCTTCTTCCTGAAGGTGGCGGAGGCCTGGTCGCACGTCCCGACTAAGTGGGCTCAGGGAGAGCTGGAGGCGGATGTCACGGACCCCAGGAAGTTGCTGACTCCTGAGTTGGCAGCTAGGTTTGGGGACTTTGACAAACGAATCCGTGCTGTTGCCGACTGGGATGCCGAGGTCCTTCCACGCTCTCTCTACCCTTTCCCGATCATGTGGAAACTCATGACCGAGGACGTCCTTCGAGAGCTGGGGGTGGTTGCGGAGCATAAGACGGATCTCGGCATGCCAGCTCCTGCTACCAAGGGGAAGAACTCTTGGCTGGTGAGACTCCTTCGGAGCGAGCTCACTTTCGAACCCTTTTCTGAAAGTAAGTATCTTTCAACATTTTTTTAGCATAAGTGTCTGTGGACTTACACTGATTTTTTCTCTTTTTTTTCAGAGATGGGCAACGAGTCTGCCTCCTACTACAGATCTCTCTTCCTTGGTCAGTTCGATAAGGGAGAACAAACGAAGAAGAGGCGCAAGGCTTCTGGGGGTGAGCCGTCTTCCGCCAAGAAGACCAAGAAGGCTTCTGGTGGTGGATCATCTTCCGCCAAGAAGAACAAGAGGGACACCCCTCCTCCCTCCCCGAAGGACGTTTCGAAGGCGAGCAATGTCACTGCAACCTCGACCGAGTTTGCAACTTTTTCCCAGGCTGAAACGGCCGGGGAGGTTTTTGCCGAGGTGGCCATTCCTGCCCCTCTGAGTCCCACCATGTTGGCGGATTTGTTGGGCTCTTCGGAGGATCTTCCTGTTGAAGAATTAGAGAAACGCCGAGGAGCCAAGGGCAAACATGTTCCTGCCGACGTGGAGAAGGTTGGTGACTCTGATGACGACTGTGCCGAAGTTGTGGCAGGTTTGTCTATTTTCTCCTGCAATCTCACATTTTTTATAACCAAGGAAAATTTACCTGATGAGATGTTTCTTTTTGTAGAGGATTTGGTGCCCCTGCCTTGGAAGATTGAGCACTCTCGAAGACGGGATCTTTGGGATTCCCACGTCCCGAAGGGCAAAGTCCCAAGGGAGCCGTTCTGGTCTTTCACGGAGGACATGAACTTGTTCTCCGAGGACTGCCGGGAAATGGCTCCCCAAATGGCGAGGGGCGTGTTTACTCAGGCATTCTTCCAGGCAGTCGCTGAGGAGTGTGCCTCCGAGGATGCCCTTGCTGTAAAAGTTTCCTAGCATGCTGCTCAGGTAACCCTTCGGGCTTCTCACTTTTCCTTCCACTTTTCTACGGAAGTGCTCTGGCTTTCCTTGTGCAAATTTTCACTGACTACCTTTCTTTTTTGCAGCTTTTGGGGTATAGTGGATACCTCCAAGCTTGGGCAGCAAAGCAGTCTTCGGTCCGAGCTTGGGCCGAAGGTAAGTTGGAAAAGGCCAAAGTTTTCTGCGCCAACTCGGTGTTGACGAACACCAAGCTGAGCGAAATATGCAAGCAGAAGGTTGCTAGTCTTCGGGAGGAATTCTTGAAGGGCCAAGAGGAGCTCTTGAAGGATTTTTCCAAGAAGATGTCCGACCTTGGCGATAAGTTAATCAGCCTGACTTCGGCCAATGAGGCCCTTCGAAAGGAAAAAGAAGGGGAGTCTGCCCTTTTGGCGAAGTCGATGGCTGAGAATGCCGAACTCCAGGCCGAGGTCGGCTCGCTGAATGAGAGTTCGAAGGAGAAGAAGAAAACCGAGGAGCTAGAGAAGGAGATTTCCGACCTTCAGCAGGAGGTTTCGGAACTTCAACATGAGGCAGACGAGTTGGACATTGAAAGAGGTAAAGCCGTCCAGACGTCCAAGGTTGCTTTTCAGGACGGTTTCTGCCTTGCTCGTTATCAATTTCTGAAGAAGTATCCGGACCTCGATCCTTCCTTTCTGGCTGCCCTGGATATTCCCGGGGCGCCTTGGTGGATGTGGTCAAGAGTTGAGTTCCTCAACTTGCCGCCGCTTCCTCCTGCACCGAAGGCTGTGGCGAAGAGCTCAGGAGTCAAAGCTTCCCATAACCCTGGGGTCCCTTAGATATTCTAGGACCTTTGCCTTCTTCTTCTTCTTTGTACTTTCCATTTTGTAATCTTCTCCTTGTATCAAGGCCTTCTTTAATGGATTAATCTTCATAATTTTGGCTAAGTCTTTGTGAGCTTTTTTGTTTCCCAATTGCCCCGACCACTCTCGGTCAAGGGACTTCAGTACTTTCTTTGCTCGCTTCGTCGGCCATTCTTTGGGCAAACTTTCATAGTGAACGAAGTTCCTTTCAGGCAAATTTCAGTCAGTCCTTTGCCAGCCGTGTTCGGTAGACTTGCCCTCTTTTGGGCATATAACCCAACTATCTTCAAAAGGAACAGGAGACTTTCGGGAGTCTATGCTTCAGCTTTGTTCGGCAAACATTCTTATACAGGGGAAAACTTTCTGTACTTAAACAAATTTCTGACTTGCACCATTTCTTGTCTAAAAATTCTAAGTATAGAATTTCTTTAAAACGCCCGAGTGCCTTGTACTTTTTCAGTTTTTCTCCCTTTGGTGTTGCCAAGCTTGTATGCTCCCTTTTGGACCTTGTTTTTAGGACTGAACAGGGCCCTTTCCCGTTTGGCCGAAGTACCTCATGAGGTTCTAATTCGGCTTTTCGGGGGCGAGGTCTCTTTTTCCTTGTTCTTTTTGGCCTATCATGCAAGTTTGCACTTATGGCCACCTTTTGCCGAAAAGGCCTCCTTTCGAGCTCGGCCGTTTCTCAGTGTTTGACAACGAGGTTACTTTCTCTTTCATCAAACATCTATATGCTGGCCGAACTACTTCAAATGGATAATGGCTTTCTGTGCTGGGGATAAGTGAGAAAAGTGTCTTCTCCTTGATCCCTCGGGGAGTTGTCTAATAACTCCTTGGTACAGTAGGAAGTTTTCCTGGGCACTTTCCCTTTGCATCTCTCAGAGTCCCTCTTTTAAAGCTCTTTTGGCCACCTCTGTCTATCTGTTGCTCGGGGGCTGAGCTAATGGGCTGAAGTGCCTTGTTATTCCGAGGTCGGTGATGAATTCTTGAAACCTTCTGTCCTTAGACTGGAAATCATTATTGGCCTTTGTCACCGTCGGTATGCCAAATCAGCATACCATGTTCTTCCGGGAGAACTTTCTGTGCACCTTTGGCCGACATGGTTGCTAGAAATTCTGCCTTAGCCCACTCAGTGAAGTAATTCTCTACTTCACATCTTTGGGTGCTGTCTGGAGTGGCTCGGTACAATCTTTCTGAGGTTATCGGCTCCGAAGGCAATCTTCAGGTGTTGGCGTGTCTTTGGCCATTTTCACGCCTCTCGGACGAGTTGTCCTGCACCCTTTTTACCGATATATATTCTAATAACGAAGTTACGTACCTTTGCCTGCACAGTTTTTCCTTAGTCAGGAAATGTCGTCCGGAACGTCTTTGCACTTTTCTGCCTCTTGATGAGGATTTTCGGGACTCTTTGGTTGCGAGATTCCCCTATGTAGGATCTTCCCACCTTTGGTTGCGAGTCTCCTTTGTTGGTTTCAGCCTTTCTTACTTCTGGGATTTCGGCGATCTAGTCTACCGGTATTTGGGCACTTATTGCCCGTCTAGGCTTATACGGGATGTAGTACTCTTTGAGTTCAATACACCATTTTGATAGTCTTCTTCCGAATGCTCTACTTCTTTTCGCGACATAGTGCAAAGGGGAGTCACTTCGGACAGCAATAGCGCGTCCAGGGAAGTAGAGTTGACATCTTCTGCCCATACGTCAAGTTGTAGACGACCTTTCGGGGCAATGGGTTTTGACTTCGTTGCCGAGGAGATGGCGATTCTTTCCTCGGGTGCGGAACTCTTTCGACGGGGAGATCTGGGTCATCCCGACCCTGCTTTTCCCGTAGGTCATACTCCGGGGGTTATGCTTCCCGTTGAGGACTCATCTCGTTAGCCTTCATTTCCCATACTTTTGCGAATTGACGCAAGACTCTCTTCTTATCGAGGTACCGATGGAGAGCGCGTTCGGTCCGAATTTTGCTGCGGCCTTCTTTGGCTTGACTCCTGCGTCTTTTGGACCACGCCAAAACGTGGGAATTCTCGCAGGAAGCCTATGGCGATAGTCAGGGGGCTTTTGCCCTTGGACAGGGAAATTCCTGCTGTCGTTATTCGGTTGCCGGTTGAATTTCTGACGGGGACCCCGGGAGTCCCTTTGTCCTTAGAACGCCGAGTTTCAACGACGGCGACCTGGGAATGGCCTCTCACAACGGCGCCAGAATGATGCAGTTCGCGCGGAGCCCGCATCTGATGTGGTCCGGTTAGGCGGAGCCAACATCTCCACTGTGTGCAGTGGTATGGGCAGTAGGGGGTCAAAGAGGTGCGAAAGAAAGGCATCCAGGGTGGATCGCCTTAGAGGATGGCCTGCAGCTTCTTGTTCCCGTGGTAGGTGAGGACAGGAGGTACCTCCGGTGTGGGGGAGAGCCCGGAACAGTGGTTCCTCAGGGAGATCTGGCTGAAACACTCAGAAAACAAGGGTTAGGAGGCCCCCGGAGTGATTTTTCGGGGGGGAACCTCCGACGCCCAAATCAGTGCTTAAAGAGAGAGAGAATGGCGTAGTAATAAGCACAAGAGGCGCTTGCCTGGCGGAGATCCTTCTAAGGGCTGGAGGGAAGAGTATTCAGGCGGAGAGAGGAAAGCGTCCTCTGTTTTCCAGCCTTTCTGTCCCTTTTTCTCTTCCAAAAGAGAGCCCAGCCCCCCCATTTCTGTGACCATTTTCTTTGTATAAAAGAAGGGGTGGATTATGACACGTGTTCGACACGTGTATGGTCGGATGGTGTACTTCCAGGCGCAGAGGACCCTAGCCACCTGTAGGCTCCTCGGGCCGTGAGCTGTAGCCCTTCATGACAGGACATTAGATTGCGACGGCATGCCAGAGCGTGCCTGCGATGGCGTATCAGAGCGTGCCTAAAGGTGGCGTATCAGAACGTGTCTAAAGGTGGCGTGTCGGAGACGTAAGTGACCAGAGTGTCAGAGACTCCTTAATTGCTCTTGCCATACAACCGAGGTCCCTCTGGTCGATGTCTTACTTCAGGATGAGGGGCCTTCTCCCAGAGTCAGGCTGGTACTTTGGCAGTTCCATCTTCGGGAGGCTTTCTCCCGCGGAGGGTGGTCGGTCCTTCTCCCACGAAGCTGGTTTGGTCACTGTCCCTAAGGAGGCGATACGCTGGTTCCTAAAGCTGGTTTTGGCAAGCTATCGAGGTCGTATGCCCCAGGTGTATGACTTCCTTTACTCCGGGGTCCTTTTCGAGGTCGCAGACCTCAGGTGTCTGGCTCCCTCTTTCCCGTGGTCGGTAGGTGGTCAGGGTGATAGCACTTTGGCTATCAATAAACATAATTGTAACCTAGAATAATGATATTATCAAACGTCCCTAATCTAGTATTATTGTGGAGCGGGTTGCAATAATACATAACGACTAGCATATGTAAAGACTAATATGAGATATGTAGTCTATGTATGGGTACAAGTTGGAGAACTTGTGTACTGTACCAACCCACCATGAGAACACTATATGGATCGTTATATGAGTGTCATAAGTGATTCTCATAGTGATTATGGTATATGTAGTCCTTTGACCTAAGATCATCAAGGTTCCCTACATGTGAGTCACATACTTTGATACTTTCCTTTGTTGCTCGTAACTGAGTGAACTTGAAGGAGGTCATCGGGTATTCCACATATCATGCGGAGGGATTTGTATGATCAAGATGGGATTTGTCCCTCCTATGTAACGGGAGTGATATCTTCGGGCCCCTTGATAGAATGAGACTTAGAAAAATGTATGGCCATGCTCAGATGAGTTGATATACGATATCAATGTCATCAGTTTAAGTTGGTCTACTCGGTAATCAAGAAACTAAAGATTGGGCTATACAAGAGTGACACATTCTATGTCTCGTGCTTAGTCTTGATATCTTAGACAAAGGAACAATAGCATATATTGGTGATGATCACAAAGGTTTAGTCGAATCATCGACAATCTTGTCACTTGGGTAGCAATGATGTGTTGCTAGATACCGCTCATTACTTATGATCATAAATGTGATTTATGATTATTGCCAACGTGGTAAGAACTTATTAGGTCGCACACATAGAGCTATTTGGATCATTAGAGTACATGGGCTAATAATTTGGGTTTTGGTTTCACAATAATTTCATATTAATAATGGGCCAAATAGTTGAGCCATTATTAAGTCCGAAATTAAAGTCTAATTGGATTAGGGCTTTGAAACCCATTAGGTCTGGAAGTTGAGTCTCACTATAAATACAACTTTTAGTGAGAAATTCGCAGGTCTTCTTGCCCTAGCCTCCCAAAAGGACAGCCGTACTTTTCTCTTGCAATTCCTTGAAGGACGCAAGCTAGCACTGCGAGCGCAAGAGAAACGCATCTCCCGGGATGCGGTGGAAGCGTGGTGATCCCGAGAAGCTCGTGTGGATATCATAGAGAGCTTGAACATGTCAACTGTTCAGGTTTTGTGATTCGACTCTACAGTTGAGTGAGAAATCTCAACCAAAAATTAGGTATGAAAATTTTCGAACACCCGGTTTACCCCGTTTCACTTGGATCCTGGAGGATTTCGGTTAAATTCTGCTACTCTGTTTGGCTCCCAAAACCTAACACATATCATATAGGGAGTGGGCGGGAGATGGGAGCATCGGAGGGACAAGTTGACGGGGGCATGTAGAAGAGAGTTTTTATTGGTTGGAATTTAGGGGGAGATTATGTCTACACTTAATTACAATTTAAATCCTAAATTATGTGTTCGTGTAATTGCCATCCTAACATTTTAAAGTTATGCAATTAAGTGGTATTACTGTAATGAATTTGACTAAATAAGTATTAGGTAATAATGTAGTGGGACAAATAATCAAAGTATCATATTGGATCCAATTCTGATGGAGCACTTGTATTGGGCTGGAGACCGCAAAGATTTCTAACCCAGGGCCCTCTACGGCAAGTTGTCGTAGCATAAGTACCAAAAGATGATTAAAAAAAAAGAATGGGGAAAGAGGAGAACAACCAGTTAACCTGTTTAGGTGGTCATAGGATTGTGGGAGAATAAATAAAATGAAAAAAAATGATGATGAATAAATTGTAAAAAAAAAAATGAAATAAGTTGCAATTATTTTGATATGCCATTAAATAATTTGTTATCAATTTTTTTTTGGCAAAAAGTTGTTTGTGAAATGTTTGTGAAATAAATGAAATCAATGACATTTAAGACAAAAAAGAGAGAGAATGACTCAATTAACATAAAAAACTGTTAAAATTAAAAAAATAAGAAATGAGAGTTAATGTGAAAAGTATGAGTTAATGAAAATATGAAAAGAGAGTTAGTGTATTAGTAGTAAGTACATTCAGGGGCGTATTTATGTGGGACGGGGGTGGCAGCCACCCCCTCTAGAATTTTGGAAAATTTTATGGGGTAGGTAGTATATGTGATGTAATTGTAGGAAAATTAAAGTTAGGTACCCATATATAAGTTTTAAAATTAATGGAGCACTTTTATATGTTTTAACTTTTTTTAAAATGATTTTAATGAATCCGGATCCCGTGCGTTTCTTTTCTTTGCCTTTTAGTTTGGGATATTTGCAGGAATCCCCCTAGGGTAAGCCTTAACCTACGCTTACCTCCTAGATATTCCAAAACCTACACTTACCCCACTCTTTGCTAACTCTGTAACTGTTCACATTGATGTTGGGCCCCATCATAACTTACAAGTTTTGTAAACCCGAAACTACCCCTTGCTGATTGTCTTTCTCTATCAACCCAAATTTGTCACCCATCTGCTCCAATCCCCAGACCGTACATGAGCATATGTACCTTGATTCCCTGAAACACTTTCAAGGAGAAGTCATTCCACGCACACCTGCAAGACCTGCTTTCCTGCTCTAAAATACAAGAACTGGGCCACCAGGCCCACCACAATGAACCACCATGATTCATTGAGCATGACGACTCTAACCGCCAGTTCCTAATCCAGCTCCAGTATCAGCAGCCAGCTAAAAATTGAGTGCAAAGCCACAACTACCACCGAACTTGGCAATGGGGAAGTTTTGTGTGTAAGCGAACAACTGTAGGGTTATCTATATCGAGAGCATCTATACATTTGACTTAGATCTAAAAACCTTTTAGAAGCAATTCCTCCCCATTTGGACCAAGGAGCTCCACTACCTCGTCAGAATCTTGCTCGGGAAATCGAAATCCGATGAAAAAAGAACCTCATTTCATTGGAATCCTACTCGGGAAATCAAACTCATGGGTATGATGCTTGATGTCCTGGACCATGTCTTGACCCTCCATTTGTTTGGGAACAGATGCAATCACCCGGGTCTTGAATTTGGGGATTGGAATGGATTTCGGTTTAATTTAGTAGAATTTCAACAATAGGTCTTGATCATCCATCATCTCTTCCCACCCTTTCATTCTCTATCAAAAGCAAGAGGCGGACATGGTGTGCCAATTTCAGATAAGCAGCCTTAATTCCTTTGGGGGAGACAGATTTGAGGACGTTGAGAGTGCCATAATAGACTCCAGAAGCAGAGACTGATGCGGAACCTAGAGGCAGAAGCAGAGGAAGACCAAGGGCCAGGGAGGGAAACTTCCACTGCCCGAAGAGAAAACTAAACGACTATGAAACGCAATGGAAGAAAGCATTAAGGGGCAGTTTCGAGTTTACAAATTTTAAGATGTTATGGAGCCCACAATCAAAGTGGGTCCACCATCAAAGTGGGTCTAGTCACTGAGTTAGCTAAAAAGGGGATAAGTGTAGATTTTGGAATATAGAGGGGGGTAAATGTAGGTTAAGACTTACCAGATAGAGGTTTTTGTAAATTTCCCCTTTAGTTTCACAGAGACAAAGTGTCAGTATGCGACGTGATTCACTCTTCTCTTTTCATTTTCAACGGCAACTGTCAGCGGCCAGCCCCCCGCCCCCTAGTCTATAATCCTGGCGACGCCCCTGAGTACATTTGTTGGTAAAAGTAAATACAAATTGAAAGGGGAGATGATGTAATGGAAAAATGTTATTGGTGTTTAGAATATGTAAAATTTTTCAATAATGTTCATCAATCTGTTCCTACAATATTGATCAACACATAAAGAGAAGAGTATACAACTTTGGTGTTTTTGGTGTGGAAGAGGAATGCAAAGTGAGGCGAAACCTAAGGATTAAGGGCAAAGGTCTCTCAAATATATTCAGATCAGTAGCTGTATTGTAGGATTTGATATTTTATTAATTTTAAGAGATTAGAAAAAAATATATTTAAAATGTGTCCCATCAAAACACTTTTCTTGGCAAGTAATCAGTTTTTACAAAGTGGAATCACTTTTTGGGAAACTAAATCATCTTTATATTGACTAAGTTGAACAAAGCTAACATGAATTTTTTGCAGTGAAATACAACAAATAAGATGTGAAGAACATTAGAAAAAATAATACGATGGATGAACATGCAGTTGAAATGACAGAAAAACGATTGATGGTTGTACTTAAAAAAATATTTAAATTTGGTGAAATATAATTTATATTTAGCAAAAAACGTTTTAAATTAGGAAAAGCCTTTACGAGATATAAAAAAGCGATAAAGTGGAAAGAGATGCGTTGGCACCATCATTTTTGAGAAATTTACACTTCAGTCCTAAAACTTTTAGTCTTTTGCCGAATCAATCTTAACACTTATCTAGGTTCTAATTGTGCCTTAATTCCCATAAAATGCACTGGTTTAAATTCAAGGTGTAATTGGTTCACCCTCAGGTCCCTAAAAATTGAACTAGTGACCCCTTAATGTGAAGCAGTCCTCAATGGTTCACTTTTAGAGGGTCAATAGTTTATCATCAAGCCCCCAAAAGTGAACCAATGACCCCCTAACGCTTTGTTTGGATATGATCATTAAGGGAAACGGAGGGGAAGGACGGGTGTCATAGCCTTACCCTTGTTTGGATAGAGTTAGTAAAAGGAAGTAAAGGAAGTATATCCCCTTTGTTTGGATACATTCATTAAAGGAGGGGGAGGGAAGGAATTTAATTATTAGTACAAATTTACCCTTAGTTAGGTTGTAAATTCATTTTATTCTTTTTTCTCAATAATGCAATAAATTTCTTGTACGAACAAAATTTCCGTATATACATCTAATAAAGTTGGTTGATTTAAGGAACATATTTACCCAATAAAAAAAAGTGAAAAATTTTTGTTAATCAAAATTGTTGAACTAAAAAAATAAGTGAAACTTTGTAAAGTATGGAAACTTTTCATAATTATTCTCCTAAGTATAATATAACTACAAACTTATTAAAAAACATAACCAAAAATTGTTCTAACTTATTCCATCTAACTAAGAAATAAACAATTTAGGAACATTATGGACCAAAATGTCCGAAGACTAATCGCATGACAATGTCCTTCCTTCCATGTTGAGGACATTCTAATAATGCTCGTATTTTCTTGGGATGTGCAATTAAATGAACATATGGGTCAGTTAACACATGTGGCTCAAGCGATATTTCTTCCAAAAGAGTCCACAATTGTTCTTTAGAAATTGGAAGTGGTTACATCACCTTCTCAAGTACTAAATTTGCTTATTCTATGACTTGAGCAACATTATCAATTACTTCTTTAATTAATATCCTATCATCGTTATCCTTCTTTGCTCTCTTAGCCTTCTTATTTTTACGAGCTTGTATCTAAAAAAAATGTTGCTCTACATCATCAGACGAATCACAGCTTTTCAAATTCACTTCATTTTCTAAGGCAAGATGATCAATCTCATCAATAGTCTTTGTCTGCTCAAAAGCTTGATGATACCTTACTTTTTTTGCAGTTCCACTTTCATCACCCGTAACTCTATCATTTCTATACAATATTAGCATCTTACTATAATAGGGAACAAGTTTTTTCATCCATTCACAAGTTGCAGGCCTTTCCTGAAAAAAAATAATAACAAACACAAGAATATCAACACTTTTCATATAAATAAATAATAAATTAAAAATAAGTTTTTGGTATTTATGACTAGAAGATATTAATCTTGATTAGATTCTCTCAAACTTCAGGTTCTGCACTCCAAAGCTTAGTGGTAGGGTTTCAAGCAAATCCACTCATATCGTTCCTATAAAAATCATAGCACTTTGCAAAATTATTTTTCAACGTCTTCCATCAATTTTTGACCTTATTCTTGGTTATATCTTCTCTAATTTTTTCTCTCAGTTCTATGATAATATTGTCATAGGTTTGTGAGATAAAACTTTTATTTTGCTTGAAGTCTTTCTCCTGCTACTGCATTAATGCATCCAACAAAGTCTCATCCATCAAATGTGTCTACACCACTACATTTTTTCTACCATAACTTTCAGCACCACTCAAACTTCCCCCTTTTTCATTCTAATGACATGATTAGAACAATTAATTACAAAATTCAACAAATTAATCAATGTGATAATAGTAAAAAACTTCAAGTACTTTTAAACAACAAAGAAATGTTTCGTATTATGGTAAGCAATCCTTCACTTTATTCAACAACGTAGTCATAGAAGTCTATCTCATAAATCAAATCTAATGTTAAATAATTTAGCTACAACGACTATAATCACTCCACATAACATTAGCTAAAGAATTTCTAACCAACATTCCCCTATGTTCATCACCTTCATCTGCTATAGGACAACAATGTCAACATCGATTTCTAATTTATTGGTCAACCTCTGCTAGAAGGCTCTCATCTGGATAAATACTTAACAAATAATTATGCAAGATACAATATACTAAAACAATCAATTTATGTATTTTAACCTCATATGTTAGTTCACTGGCACTTGATATAATAAGGACTCTTTTTTTAAGAGCCCAAAAGCTTAGTTAATTATATTTAATAGAGATGCATGACGGTGGTCAAATAACTCTTGTATGGTTCTCGAAAGGTTACTTGAGAATTTATTTAAATGATATCGGACTCCTCTATAAGGTGTGATAAATTCAGCTTTCAGCCCGAACCCAGCATCCACAATATAATATTTTTCTAAAATAAAATAAAATAACCTATTATAAATTGAAATAATAATAATAATAATAATTAATTAATTAAAAATTTAATATTTCTAAATATATTACTTTCCGGAACCTTAAGTTATCTTCTCTAAATAGTACATCTTTCAGAATTCAAGAGTCATATGCAGCACCCTCCCATCTAGAAAGAATATAAGTAAACTTCAAATAAAAAGAACAAGCGCATAGTACATTCATTGTTGGGTTGTCTTTTCTTTCACAATACCGTAGAGTAAATCTAGTGGGCACTTTAGCTTGAATATGTGTGTCATCAATTGCCCATATGCAATCCTATTGTTTTATAGTCAAAAAAGTTAAATGTCAGTCAACCGTTATTTGTAAACATGCTATAAATATTGCAACCTTAACAAATTTTACCTTAAAATATTAGAAGAATTAACTATTCGACTCAATTTTTGGTAGGGTTACAGATCCATTAGGCTGTTTTGTTCTTTCCTCTAACTCTATAATAACTTTTAAAATCTGATGTAAATGATGATTTGTTGTTTCTCCTAAATGCTTAAACCAAAAGTTCACCGCATAATTCTTGGCATGATGGGTCAAAATGTATAAGGACTTGGCAACTTGTTTCTCGACATAATTATGTAAAAGCCGGAGGGTTCATTCTAACTATATTACGACTACCTTCCATTTTGAGTAACTCACTTAATTGTGTAAAAGCTGTAGGGTTCATTCTAACTACATCACGACTTTGCAACACTTTTTCTCTTGTCAAATGCTTTTGTACTCACCCCAAATGCCTTTGCTCTCCCCTAAACGCTTTATTCACCATAAATATCGCTTTCTCACTTATGAAATCACTTTTCTACAATAAATGTTATTTCTTCACCTTTAAGGCTTTTGTTCTTGTCTTAATGTTTTATTTTTCTCCTCTTAACACTTTTGTTCTCTCCTAAACGCTTTCTTCACCATAAATATCGCTTTTATTGTGTTATAATGTTTTTTCACCAAATTAAACTCATTCTATGCCTTTTCAATGATATAACTTTTATTATGGCTTTTTCATCTACCTTCTTCAATCACTTTTCCTCATAGCATAACCAGTTTGCTATGCTTTATCTCCAACTACCTTACTTGATGTTAATTAGAAAATCATCGGATAAGATTAATGGGAGTATATTGATGATTTATGCACAAGATTTATACCAATAGAACAAAATTGGGTCTCGAAAAAGATTAGTCACCTCCAATGGCTGGTGATTGCCAGCAACAGTGGCAGAGTTGTCCCAGTTTGATATGTGCAAACCTGGGCAAAGCTAATAGACACATACGATAATAGAAGGGCTGGTGGTCATAACCCATATCGGACATGAGGAAGGGAGACAAGAAAAGTTTAAGAACGGGAGGATAATAGAAGGGCTATCGGTCATAGCCCATAGCGGAGGGGACAATGGTGTCGAGCTCGACCAAGAGAAGTTGCAAGGCAGATGAGGACAAACAAAGGTCTTGGACAGGGGCCAACAGGTTTTAGGTACACTTTAGATGAAGTTGTTTTGTCGTTTAGTGGAAAAACTTAAAAGTGCTATGGCAACATACCGCCACAGCAATATAGAATCTCTAATGCACCAAATCATAATTTATTGCTGATACAAACAAAAAGAAAACGAAAAATAAGATAATTATTCTACGTGCCGATGGTTTGATATTTTTCTCCCCTTACTAGAGATTATTGTAGTAAAATAATGAGACCGCACCTCGTAGGAATATTTTTATTAATAAATTTTAATAATAAAAAATTTAAAATTTTCACCTATAAGTTTATGTTAATTTATTAAAATTTTACTTTATTTTAATTTTGAGTTGAACTCCCTTGGTTACAAAATGAAAGTTTTTCATTCTCTCACACTTAGCCCTTAGTTATCTAGGTCATTTACGCTCCTTAGGACTCAATACCTCAAATTTAATACTTAGTATATTTTAGCCATTCTACTTTCACTTTTGATTCAAATGGCTAGTAACAAGTATGACCTTAATTTACTTGGTCACAAACAGTTACATGACCCTGATTTCATTAAAATTACCTTTCCATTAATTGAGATAAAAAAAAATTACTCCATTCATTTCATAATATTTGGTCTCTATTTTTTTTTTTTAGTTTCAAAATGGTTGTCTCTTTCTTATCTTTCCAAATAATGTAATTTTTATTATTATTATTATATATATATCAAACATTGAAAGGAGAAAATTTGAGAAAATTAAATAGTAAAAATACATGGGACCCATTAAAAAGTACAAATGCTAGTAATTTTGTTTAGATAAGTACATGTACTTTATATAAAAATAAATAAATTAATAGTTTTATATTAAAAAAATAAATAAATAAATAAAGAAATATTAATTTCCGTGCATTATCAAATATGACAGATTTTATGAAACAAATGGAGTATTATTTTACCTTTTTTACCCTTAGGTATTATTTCATACTTAAAAACTCAATTTAACCTTACTTAACCTGCTTTTCTTACTTAATAAGAAATTAATTTGAGAAATTTAACCAGAAATAATTAAACTTTACTTACATGACCAAATCAAGTCATCCACCGGGACAGCTGCCACACTGAAACGGAACGACAAGACGAGCTTCGTCGCACCAGGCAATGACGGTGTTGGCAGTGGTCGGAGAGGCTGGGGTGGTTTCTGGGGTGTGCTGAACTGCGTTGGAAGAGAGGAACTCCGAGCAAAAACAAGGGAGATGGAGGTTCGGGCGACTGATGAGCTAGAGGATATTGTTTTCACAAAATGGCTGTAAATTTTTGGGCTGGTAAGTTGGGCGTATCCAGTAGAAGATGAGGGTGAGAGACAAAAAGGAGAGTAGATTGACTCGGTCAAACACCTTAAAGAAGCTGCCTTAAGGCAAACAAAAGTAATCGGAACTTGGTGTTACTCTTAAATAACAACAGAACATAAATAGGGCCTTTATTGTTACAGCCCTCCCGATTACCGCGGTAACTAAGGTTATTTTGATAATTATAATATTTAAAGTATTATTTGTAGGATAAAGTTTAAGTTTATTAGGATTTTATAGCCTAGAAGGGCAAACTGGGCTAGGAAGGCATTTTGGTCATCTACAAAGTAGCCCGTTTATTTAATGGATGAACAAAAGAATGGAAAAACATCGAGTTTAACATATCACGGTTTTTCATAATTCTTACTCTATCCTCGAGAAATTGAGAACTGTTTATATTGTCCTAGGTGGTTTAACTGTGACCCTTCGAAACCTCGGAACTAAATTGCACGTCTGGGTTACTTTTGGGCTTGTAATTAAAGAAATCAGAGGCGACTTAATGCTGAAATACCCCTTCGAGCCTCTGCCTTGTTGCAAACTGCGACAGAGGTTGAAATAACACCATGTAAGGGAATCATGTGTATGGATGGCAATTATGTGGGTCGGGTCAAGTTTGGGTTAGGTCATTTAGATTCAGGTTTAATCGGGTTATGATGTATTTGGGTCCAGGTCGGATTCAAGTTTGGTTATTTGGGTTTGGGTTGATTTCGGGTTTGGGTTGGGTCAGGCTGGGTTTATTTGGGTTCGGATCCAATCAAGTCGGTTTATCGAGTCTTGGACCAGATTGAACTTGATTATTGAGTTTACTCGGTTCATTGATATGTAAGCCGAAATAACTGAATTGATTCAATTTTTTTGTTTAATTTTGATTAAAATTTAATTTAACTAGATATAAAAAATAATATAAAATTTATGAAGATATATTAATATATAATTTATTTAATAAATATTCCCTCTGTACCAAGTTCTTTATGACATTCACTATTTAACAATTAATCTATAATTTTTTATTTTCAATATTTTAGTATATAAATGAAAAATTATATTACTATATAATTTCTTTAATAAAATATTCCTTCTGTGTCAAGTTTTTTAATAACATTCACTATTTAACCATTAATCTATGATTTTTTATTTTCAATATTTTAGTATATAAATGAAAAATTATTATATTAAATAATAAATAAAGATCTATAGTTCCTAAATATATACTTTTTAATTTTTTTTTCTAACAAATAATCTCCCCCTATCCCATTTTCTTTGCTCCATTTAACTTTCTAGCTAATTTGACTTGAATTTATTTATATTTTTATTTATTAACATTAAAAAAATATATTTAAAAATTATAAGTCTTGATTTATCATTCATGTATAAAACATTTTTATTTATATATTAAAAAGTTTAAAATAAAAATATATAGATTAATTGTTAAAATATGAATAGTGCAAAGAATTTGAGACAGATTAAGTAATATGAATAAATTCAATTCAAACTATTAAAAAATGTCAAATATTTCAAAGAATGTAGGACGGAAGAAGTACTATGATTTTTAAAACTTAATTATTTTTATTTCTCTATCACCGTATCACCAATTGTTTACTATAACTCTCACTCATTTGCTCTACAATGCAAAATAAATCAACAGAATAGAAGAAATTCATTGATATATATTAAATCATAAATTTTCTAAAGTCTTTACCAATCATATATTTTATACTGATTTAAGTTAAAATCAGGTATTGTCGGATTTAATCATCGAGTCATTTCGGGTTCAGACTCGAGTTTTCTCGGATTTCATTTCAATCGGGTTGAATGCAGCTGAATTCAGGTCATTAATTTTTTTAATCAAATGGGATCAGGTCAAACTTGGATTCAGGTAAATCAAACCAGGTCTTCGGCCAAATTTTACCATTTCTAATAATGTGCGACGAACACGGGCCATTTAAAACAATTACCCGTTGACCAACCCATTCCTTCTTCCAGACCAGCCACGAACGAACGCTCACTCCCGAACTCCATGATCGAAATCCTTCAGCTGGATTCTAGCTCAACCTCTCACCAAATTCATGATTTTGAATAGAAAACGTGGAATTGGGCACGAGAGGCATGGATTCGTGTGTGGGTTTGCGAGGTGAGTTTTTTTTTTTTTTTTATATATATATATGGATTTTTTTGCTGGGTTTCAGCTGGAGAAGGACCAGAAATAATAGTGTGTCATTTCTTGGTTAGATGGTCACTAGCAAGCAAGAAAGTGCGAAACCTAAAATTTTGTGCAGTGAAAGGTATGAGAGGCTTTGGTTCTCTTTTGGTCTGTTGGTTCGGTTCCAGCTGAGAAGAGAGCTTGATTTACATAGATGATCTTGCTTCCTTTCCTAGTTGCTAAGAGGATACGAGAAAAAGAAAAAAAAAAAAAAAAGCAAAGGAGCAGGAAACGTGGTCTTGATGTATCAAGACTAGAGTTTGGTTCTGAGAAAGGTAAGGAAGGTCTCGTTCCCTGTTTAAATTCCTTTTTATTCTGTTCGGTTTTGGTAATTGTGGCTACGGAAAGAGCTAGAATTAATGTTGTTTTATTCTTGCTAAATGAAATTGATAGCTAGAAACATAGAGAAATACGTTAAGTGTGTGGAAGGGGTGAAGCTCGATTGCATGTTTAATTTCCTGGTTTGCTTGCGGCTCTGTTCTTTTCTTGCTTCGTTTTCTTTTTCCTTTTTTTTTTTTTTTGTAACTGGGAGGGGCTGGTGATTGATATATTTACACTGGTTATATTTGCTTGTAGCTGAAAAAAATGATATGAACCAAACTTGGAGGTTAAGTTGGTACATGGTCCGGTTTAGTGAGGGTTGGTTTTAATCACTTAAACCATAGGAAGTTTATTAATCCTGGCCTAGGCATGTTTAGTTATGTTGTTGAATGGTCAACTATAGGTAATTGCTAAGATACTATAGGAAGACCATAAGGAGAAGCTAGAACCAAGAAAATTGGCAAAGTTATGAGACCTGTATGTATGCAAGTGGCCATGTATGAAAAAGAGTAAGTATGATTATAGCCTCTATGCTAACTATGAAAATTGTGACTACGTTAGACTAAGGCAAGTGCACCTATCGCTCCGTAGTAAAGGTGTGGTGAGTGTTGGTTGGTTGACTCAAATTCAAGAAAGTTAAAGATTTTAATTTTTTTTAGAATTTTGTTTTATTTTTACTATTTATTTAGGATTTGGGTTTGTATATGATCTATGAAAAGGCTTCTTGTGCTAGGTTTTGAGTATTAGAAAAAATTCAATGTGGTGAAGAGACAAGATGTGAGGGTTCCATGAGAGAGAAGAGGTCTTGAAGCCAGAAAGAGCTAGGATGAGAAGCCTTTTGTAATTTTCATATTTTGTAATCGTGTGAGGACAAGATATTTGGATTATCAGTAGTGTGGAGGGGAACTGTAAGCCAATGTGAGCATTAAGGACATACTTTTGCTATAATCTCTGTATTTTGTTCAAAGGGTTTTCTCTCATCTGTTGATGTAACTTAGTTAAGAGCCAAACCACGTTAAATTCGTGTATTTGACTCATGTTTGTTATTCCGCTGCGCATAATAGGTAATTAGGGAATTTTTCCCAACAAGTGGTATTCGAGCTAATGGTTTGGTCTTGATACGGTGGACCGTGTGGTACATTTTTTGTATGGTAGAGCTTGTGGTGTGTTCCTAACATGGTGGAGCCCTAGGGAATTGTCTTAGGGATATTTGACAATGATTACGGCGTGATACCGATGACTCAGTACAAGTTTGAAGATTGAAGATTTTGTTTGTGTGTGTTGATGCTCATGATGTTGATGTTTGTGATGTTTTGTTTGTGATCGTTTCCGTTCGTTGTTGTTCGTGTTATTCATAATTGTTTGCATTCGTTGTTGTGTTCGTGTTTTAGTGATTTCATGGTGTTCATGTTTGTGATCGTAATCGTGTGTTCGTAATGTTGATATTCATGGTGAAGAATTTGAGCCAAGGTAAAGATTGTTGGGTTAGTTGGCTCAAATTCAAGAAGGTTAAAGATTTTGATTTCGTTTAGGATTTGGTTTTATTTTTCCTATTCATTTAGGATTTGGGTTTCATATTTTGTTGTAGTTTGGATTTTTATGTGGCCTATAAAGGCTTCTTGTATTAGGTTGAGTATTAGAAAAAATTCAGCTAATGGTTTGGTCTTGATACGGTGGACCATGTGGTACATTTTTTGTATGGTGGAGCTTGTGGTGTGTTTCTAGCATGGTGGATCCCTAGGGAATTGTCTTAAGGATATTTGACAATGGTTGCGGCGTGATACCGACGACTCAGTACAAGTTTGAAGATTGAAGATTTTGTTTGTGTGTGTTGATGCTCATGATGTTAATATTCGTGGTGTTCTGTTTGTGATCGTTTCCATTCGTTGTTGTTCGTGTTATTCATAATTGTTTGCATTCGTTGTTGTATTCGTATTTTAGTGATATTCATGGTATCCATGTTTGTGATCGTAATCGTGTGTTCGTAATGTTGATATTCATGGTGAAGAATTTGAGCCAAGGTAAAGATTGTTGGGTTGGTTGGCTCAAATTTAAGAAGGTTAAAGATTTTGATTTTGTTTAGGATTTGGTTTTATTTTTCCTATTTGTTTAGGATTTGGGTTTTCTATTTTGTTGTGGTTTGGGTTTATATGTGGCCTATAAAGGCTTCTTGTATTATGTTGAGTATTAGAAAAAATTCAACGTGGTGAAGAAACAAAATGTGAGGGTTCCAGGAGGGAGGAGAGGTCTGGAGCCCGGAGAGAGTTAGCACGGGAAGCCTTTTGTGATTTTCATTTCTTGTAATTATGTAAGAGCAAGATATTGGTATTATCAGTAGTGTGTAGGTGATCCATGAGCTAGCGTGAACACTAAGAGTATACTTCTGCTGTAATCTCTATATTTTGTTCAAAGGGTTTTCTCTCATCCATGGATGTAGGTTAGTTGAGTGCCGAACCACGTTAAATTTGTGTGTTTGCCTCACGTTTGTTATTCCACTGCACGTAATAGGTGATTAAGGAATTTTTCCCAACAATGAGTATCAATTGTTGTATTTCCCTTGGGGTATTGTGAGTACTATTACTCTCCTTTCTATTATCTAGCTTACCAATTTGATTGCAGGTTCAAATTAACTACATAACAAAAGAAACTAAGATGGTGAATGCAAATAATTTAATGAAAGCAAAAAGAAAAAACAGAGAAAAATCAACAATCGGTAAGAGACATGTTTAGACCCGAATGCCCCTAGAATTCTCTTAGTACTGCTTGAGCTGTTGTTGGATTATGATGTGCTGGAAATGACGGAAATCTTGCTGCCTCGCTTGTTCCCTAGTGATTTTATATGGTTGACAAGCGTAAGCAAAGGTTAGGAGCTAAGAGGAGGTTATGGTTTTAAGGGTCCTTTTGAAGCCATAAAACTTATATTAAGTGTAACAAAAAACGTCGCTGGCCATCACTAATTGAAGGGAAAGTGGTAAAAGGTATTTATGGGGTTAATGCATCTATATGTGATTATGTGCTGGGTGAATGTTTGAAATGGACACATTATTTGAACAATTGTTGACCATATATGCATTGCCTTGATATAGATTGAACAATATGATTAAGTATGATAATTATGATGATTTTTAAGCTTTGGTACCTTGGTTATGAAGTGAGGTCCACATGATGATCATGTTTCTATTTAATTATCTAGCAGAATTGTTTACCTTTGCAATGAGGGATACGAAATGTCAAGGGCTAGTTCCCAAGGGCATGGGAAGGCAAGGGCATGGTGGTGGCATTGGGGTGCTCAATGGGACACTATGACACACATGCAAGATGCCCACAATTAAGGTGCGTGCGGGGTGCTCACTTTGGCGCCTATGATCAATTTAAGAAATCCCACCAAGGCAGAGTCTTCTAAATTCCATGAAATAGCAAGACATTCACTAAAACAAGTTAAATGTGTGAACTAAGATGCTAAGACCCTAAGAAGCCCAGGGCTGCCCATGAAGGCGAATTGGTGCATGGATGGGCCTCAAGGGGGCATGGGTTCTAATAGTTCATTTTGTAAACATAAAGAATCAAGAGCAACTACTACTAATCCTGCACATAGAAAAAAGGAAACGAAATGAACAGATGTTAGGATGCTAAGACCCAGTTTAATTTATGCTTCCTTATCATTTTTAACCTATTAAGTATTCTCTTTTAGTTCTCAATTTTTTAAATTATTTCACAGTAGTTCATATTGGATGAAATCTATTAACTCAAAGTAACAATATCTTTAAAACATCAATTTTTTTAAAATTTATTTTAAATTGTCTGATAGTTTCTCTCTAAGAATTTTGAACTGGGAAATAATCTTTCTACAATTAAAGAAAATTTTCCATTATAATTTTTCCTATGTATGCGAAATAGTTATTGTGCACAATATATGCACTTAATATATAACAACTATTTGTTGGATTAGCAAATTGCATCAAGTGGGGACAAATCAAACTGTTTTTAATTGGTCTAGAATGAGAAAAGAACATGCTTATGATACATTTCAATGCTATGCCTTAGAATCATTTAAATAAATATTTTTTATTTTTTATTTTTTATGTACATTATTAATTTAAGGGTGTATTGGTTACAAAAGTCCTACTCGACTAATAACTCGTGGATTAGAAAGACATCATTTAGCGCATAAATGATTAATCGCACACAATTCTGATTTTTTTTTTCAATTTTAAATCCCAATACTATGTACAACACTAATTAAATAGACAAATTAATGAGTTATCTGTTAATTTTTCTACAATATTAAATTGCACTTTTAAATGTTAATAAAAACATTTCATTGAAGTTAAAGGATAATGAAATTGATAAAATATTATGTTTAAGGTCTTGTTTAATAATAATATGAAATAAAGGAGAAGTTTGTTCCAAAAGTTAAACTTGAACACCTCAATGATCAATAAAAATGTGATTTGATAGTTTAATGTAAAAGGTTAAATCTTAAAAGAGGCTTAGTATCTAAAATGTTCACCGCAATAATATTTAAATTTCAATAATAGATTTATTCAAAGTATTACAATAAACTAAATTTTAAGGGCAAAAAAGGTCTTCTTCATTTGAGTGTATATATTATTTTTATTAATGTTCTCTCTCTCTTTTTCCTACACGTAACAATATCTTTTATTAATTTTTCCACTATTTTTCTTATTTATTAATTATTTTTCTTTTCATCTTAAAAAAATATGCCATCTAATAAAATTCCAACAGGTAATGTGATACATTGTTTCGACATTAGTAACTAAGTAGCAAGCTTAGGCAATATAATTTTTTTTATTACTATAATAAATAAGTAGTTGGCCCATGTAAGAAACTTGTTCAAGCTCCGCCACTAGTCCAACATGAGGACAGGAATTGATTTTACTACCCTTTCTCTCTTCCTTCATTTTTCTGGGCAAAATTTCTCTCTCCAAACGTCTAAAATTTTCTCTTTCAATTTTCTAGGTGAAATTTCTCCATACAAACATCTAAAATTTTCTTTTGTTCTCCCTTTATCTCTCTTTCTCTTTCTCCCTCTATTTTTTTGGCGATATTTCTCTCCCTTGACATATAAAATTTTCAAAAATGTTCGTGTGGCTAGAATGATCTGCACCCATCTAAGTTTCTGAAATTTCTGAAGACTAGTTTAACAATGGAGGTAGTTTCTCTCACAAATAGTACTCATTTGCAATTTTCATTTTTACCTTCATTTTGTTTTAGAAGCAATTGCCGTGATTTTTGAATTTCCAAAATGTGAATGGAAAGATGGTAAATTTCACCATATTAGAAAGTTACGAATTTGATTTTCAAAATAATGCATTTAGGTTTATGCAGGTTCGGCAAAAAGAGCTTCGATTTTAAGTGAGAGCTGATTTTTGTAACAAAAGTTTATGGCCCTAAATTTTGCCCAGAAAGAGGACATTCTTTCTGAAGAAAGATGAAAAAGTTACCACTCATTTCCTGATAATTATGATAGTGATTTTTCGTTATGGATTCCTGTTTAACATTTTCCTCTTTAGTTTCGGTAAGATGATGAAGAAGGATTTGGCTACACATGTTACAGTCTTATTATTTTACAAAGATTACTGCTCCATCCATGTCAAAAGGATGAAAAGTATTCTTTATTTGGCGGTCCCAAAAAGGATAAAGTAGCATCTAATTTATCTTATTACCTTATTTATATTCTCATTCCACAAAATTAAAAAAGAATATTTTCTTTTTTTAATCTTATTAAAACTCTTTCTACACAAAATCCTAAAAGAAATCTTTTCTTTTGTTTTTTAATTATAAATTAATCTCTCGCTACACATAACCCAAGAAAGAATTTTTTAAAAATTTTAGTTTCAAGCACAAAAATGAAAAAAACATCATAAACTGCATACACTTTAATCTCTGTATATAGAAAAATGCATATCATACTTAACAATCTTTAAAATAATTGAAAGAAGGCATTTTCATCTAACAATTATATTTCCATGCATTAATTCCTATGACTCATGTTCTATAGGAGAAATTACATATAAAAGTATTGGACTTGTGTAAGAACAAAACAAATTATATGCGTAAGTGAATCCTTATTCTTACACGATATGCTTTTGTCACAGGAGGTGATATTTGAGGAATAGTTTTCCATAGTTCGTGGGTATCCAATTTGATTTTTTTTATTTTGTCAGCTTTTGGTGAAGTACACGTACCATCTAGTGTTGTACGTCCCGTTTGGTATTAGCGTTAGCGATTAATATTAGAGTTTTGAAAATGCTATCTAATGTTAACTTTTAGCTTTTAGTTCCAATAGTTTCATCTTCACTGTGAATAAATTATCCAAAATTCTAATGATAATTACAAAAATTGTTCCACAGGTCCGTAATGAGTAGTATTATGTTGCAGGGTACTTCAAATGACAGGGGAACCTTGAGTGTCAAGACATTGTCAGATGACAAGGCACCACAACAGGATGGTAGGGCAACTCAGGATTTGAGTGCTCATGAAATTCCAGATGTCAAGGCAGCTCCAGATGTGAACTCTCCTACAACTCCAGAAATGAATTCTCAGCAGATTCCTGATGCCAAGGTAACTTCAGAGGATGAGGGAACTTCAGGTGTGAAGGCAACAGTGGATGGCAAGGCAGCAGAACAAGTTGTCAATGTAACTGTGAATGAGAATACTCAGGAAATTCCAAATGTCAAGGCAATTCCAGAAGAGGATTCTCAGGTGATCCAGAAAGCAACTTTGAATGCTAAACCTGAACCAATTCTAGATGCGAGTTCTCAGGCGGTTCCAGATGCCAAAGCAACTCCAGATATGAATTCTCAGGTAATTCCAGATATCAAAGCAACCACAGATATGAATTCTGAATTAGTTCAAGATGTCCAGGCAACTTTGGATGTGAACACCGAAGCAACCGCGGATACGAATTGTCCTACAACAAATGCAGAACCTACACCAGAGAAGATTGAAGATGGGAAAGAAATAGGCCCTTCATTCCACTGTGATCTTTGTGATGCAGAGCTTGTTCACAAGGTAGCTCAAGCATTCTTTGCTGGACTCGCTACTGCTTGTATTGATAATACAACAGCTGATATGTTCAGATCAGCAGGATCAGTGGCTGCTGATATCAGGAAAGAAATGATTGATTATCTCAACAACAGAAGTGAAAACTTTGTTGCTGAATCTGTTGTCTTGGAAGGTGGTGGTGAGGGAGAAGTATCAGATCACCCTTTTGACATCCTAACAGAGTTCATCGATGACTTTGCAGCCACAAAGAGGAATTTGATGAGTAGGGTCTCTGGGTGGCTGCTCAGTGAAAAGAGGGAAGACAAGATAGATGATTTTGTGCAGGAAATGGAAATCAGTGGGTTTTGGCCTTTAGACAAGAGAGAACAAATTGCTCAAATGTTGATTAGGAACGTGGATTTCAAGAATGGATTCCATTGTGACCTGAAGTTTAACTCTTCCGAAGACCTTGCTGCTCATGTGATATCTTGCAGCTTTAGATCTATTAATTGCACGAATGAGGGTTGTAGTACCAAATTTTCAGCCAACCAACTGGAGAAGCATGACTCTGTGTGTCCTTTTAAGATAATTCCATGTGAACAGAACTGCCCAGACAGCATCATGAGACGAGAGATGGATAGGCACTGTATAACCGTCTGTCTGATGAAGCTTGTGAGCTGCCCTTTCTTCCCAGTGGGTTGTCAGTTAAGCATACCTTATTGCAAAACTAGGGAACATTGTTCAGAGAAGCTTCAAGTTCATCTGTTGTATATTCTTAAAGGTATTCACAAAGAAGTGCATGAGGAGGACCTAATGCAGCGGGTAAATCAACTAGAACAGGTACTTAATGTTTAAGCATGCTTCATTTTTTTTGTTTGCCTGCTTTTTTGGGACCCGAAAAGGCCCCCGAACCAGCATTGTAGAGGCACCATGTGGAGTACCCACTTAATTTTCTTATGAGCGATCAAGTATTTATGACTTGTTGCATGTCATTTTAAGATGGATCATCATATGGCTTGGTTAACTCATAAAGTCGTCTAAATATGCAAAGACAATCTGTAACCTCCTATTGCTAGACATTTCTGTTTGCTCTCAAGTTATATGCAACTTTCGGGAAGTTTTTGCTTCTTCATGATTTGCTATTCTTTGCTCAACCAACACATTAATTATTTCCTTTTTTTTCCTTTTTTTCTTAAAAACAGTCATCTTTTGATCGGCTCGAAAAAGCTCAGGATGTTCTGAGATCCCTAACATTCACAGTCAAGGACCTTGATGCTAAGCTTGGTCCTATTGAAGTTAAGCCAAGAAACAAAGTTGATGATGATTCCTCACAATCAGCAGACAAAGCTGCTGAAGAAGCTACAGATTCAACCAAGAAAGTTGATGGTGAACTTGTAGATTCAACAAAGAGAGCCGACGATGAGTGCCCAGAATCAACCGGAGGAGCTGTTGATGAAGCTACAGATTCATCTGAGAAAGTGGATGCTGGAGCTGTACGCTCAACAAAGGAAGTTGATGAAGCTGTAGAACCCACAAGAAAAGTTGATGATGGCGAATCCAAACAACCAATGGAGAAAGTTATGGAATCCACAAACTCTCCTGAGAAAGTCGATCATGAAGATATACATTCAACAATGAAAGTTGAAGATGAAGCCATAGATTTAGCCATGAAAGCTTCTGATCAAGCCAACAATTTAACAAAGGAAGTTGATGAAGAAGCTCCGCGTTCAACAAATAAACTTGAGGACAAAGACAGAAGCTCATCAGACCAATCGGACGAAGCCGCAAAAAGTGAAAATGACCAAGCAGAAGTGAGGGTTGGGGCTCGAGCAGTTCCTAATACAGACTGAGATAGGAAATGAAGTTGCATATGCTCTTTTCAAGGATTCGGGAAACCTGAATCTTCTTGCGGTTAGTGTTAAATAAGTCATCTTTTTTGACCCCCACATTGGAGCATTATTTTGAGATTTAGTGTAAAAACCCGAAAAATAAAATTCAGAAAAAAATAGAATTAATTAATCAAGTCAACATTTCATTACAGATCAATTACATTTCATGAGTATTTTCTTTGCATTTTAGATTATTTCTTTTAAGTTTTGTGTATGTAGTTGGTATTTTAATTTATTCGACGTACATTGCGAGTGAGCATACTTGGTGTTTCATTCCCTTTGTTATTGTGATCTATTAATTATTTTGGTATTTTATGGATGAATAATTGGTACAGTGGTACTTTCGCTATTTTAGAATTGGATTAACTACAATTTGTCCCCTGAAGTTTAGGTGAAATTATATTTTACCCCATTTTTGTTTTAACAATATACACTTTACCCCCCACCTTTTTAATATAGTACAACAGTAACAAAGGATGTCAAAAAATACCCCACCCTCCCCGAACCTGGCTACCCAAATCCGAACCGAACCGAACCTTACCCTCAAAGTCATGGGGAGGGTATGAGTTTAACTTATTCTGTCCGATCCTACCCACATCCCTCTTAAATTGGTATATTTATATTCAAAATATGATTTTATTTCAAAAATAAAATTATAATTTAACATAAATTATCTTATATTACTTTAATTTATGATTTTTTAAGTATTAATTAATTGTAAATGTACACATTCTTTTGAAAATATATGTAAATATATAAAAAGAAGGTTGAAAAAAGTCAAATATATACCTTAAAATAGGCATGTGGGTAGTACCCACTTACCCATAGGGTGAGTACTTCCAGAACCTGATTAATTGAGGGGAGGGTTTGGGATTAGTTATACCCGACCCAAACCCTACCCATTGACATCCTTAACAGTAACTTCTGAAATCTTAATTTAGATTGTACGGTTATCATGTTCAAGCAATTTCAATCTATATAGCATTTTTTAATAATTAATTGACATTTAAAAAATATTATTTTAAAAACTAGGAAAAAAAATACAGAAAGAAAAATATGATAATTTAAAATATCCATTAACTATAAAAAAAATTACCATACTAATTGAAATTACTGGAACATGGCTGCCATAATATATAATTAAGATTTAAGAAGTTACTGTCAGAGTGTATTAAAAGACAGGGGGCAAAGTATATCTTTCTGAAACATAAGGGGATACAATGTAATTTAAGCTAAACCTCAGGAGGCAAATTGTAATTATCCCTTTAGAATACTTGGAAGGGCAGGTGGTAATTTGGGCTATGGGTTAAATTAGGTCTTTTTTTTTAGGTTTTTAGCCTAATTGATAGCATAAAGGAAGTTTAGAAGTTGTTAGAAGTAGAGAGTTGTAATTAAGCTAGGTATTTTTAAGGCAAGATTACTAGTTTATACTATGGGTGGAAATAAGACTAGCTGAGCCCAAATATCTCAGGCTCAAAACTTGGCTCATTAAGGTTTGGTTTGACTATAGCTAGAGTTTAAGTTTGACAAGCTTAGTAAAGAGAGCTTAAAGCTCAACTTGAAAGAACTTTGACTCAATTCAATGGTTCGATAGATTCAAAGCTCCATTCAAGGTTCAAACTCAATTTAAGGAATGTATTAAAATTTTTAGGGTAAGATTGTTTTTTCTAATTATATTATATTTATATTTTGATATTGTATTATTTTTATACTAGACTCATCAGACTTAATAAGGATTCAAGCAAAACATTATCTTACGTGAAGATCAGCTCATTAAGCATTTGTACCTTGCACGCAACTCGAGTTTTAGCTCACAACTCATTAGACTTGATTAGATGACCAAAAAAAAAATCAAACTCAAGCTTAAATAATTTGATAAAAGACCCAGCTCATTTCTGCCCCTAGCTTTTAGGTTTATCCTAATATAGTTCACCACCTCAGTTTTATCCTCATAAAACCCTAATACCATATATCTTGTCATAATCGTGATCCTTCCACAGCTTTATCTTCTGTAGAAGTTGATTATGTAATGGTATCAAAGGCCCTGCTAGGACCCACATCACCATTGTGGCGTCTTTATTACAATGAATAACCATATGGTATGAATACTGAAACTAACAAAAACATAATATTAGGAGTTTTAAAACACAAATTTAACAAAAGCTTCATATTCTTCCGAAGATTATAGATCAACTGTGGTCTTCGCTCTTTTAAAAGAAAAAAAGAAAGAAAGAAAGAGAAAGAAAAACTCAATTTAGATAAATTGATCCTGCAGCTTTTTCTATACGAGACAAGTTCTCTACCTTTCCTTTAAAACTAGTTTCATAACTCATCTAATGAATAATATAATAGTTTATAAAAAAAATGCATCATCTACTTGATGATTACACAAGATCTTAAACATTAATTATTTACAAAAGCATAATTAAACTTTTTAATAATGAGTACTTCAATAAAGGTTTTTATCCAAGTAATTAAGCACGTGAAAAGACATATGTTTACTAATTTGAAGACGACCCATGTACATTACATAATAAAACAGGGAAGAAAAAAATTAAAAACCAGAGGAACAGTAAAAAATAACAAAAGTTTTGGACAACAATAGTTTTTAGACCACCCAAACCCTATGCATGTTAAAAATTAAACCAGGCCTAATGCAATCTGATTGCGGGCCCAAATAATTTCGGATTTGCTAGAAGAGAAGGAAATTCACACGGGCTAAAAACGAGGAAGTCTAATGTGCACTTTATCCTTCATGTTTATATATATATATATATATATATATATATATATATATATATATATATATATATGAACGAGAAAATTTAATGTGCACTCTATCCTTCGTGTTTGTGTGTGTGTGTGTAATCCAATTCTATTTTCATAGCATAACATAAGCGTTAATACATCAAATTCTATGTCTCCACAAAATTAGAGTTATGTACAAACTCGATATATAAAAATTAAGGAATCTATACAAATAATGTGCAACATGTGTACCAATGAGATCATAGATATGTTGCCGCTACATTCAATAGCATGCACAGGTGTAAACTCTCATAAACAAGTATGTTTGAATACATCAAATCTTGTTGTTCTCCAAAATTAAAGATATATACAAATTTGGAGGCAGCTATGTATGGAACTTAATGTTTACAGCAAGTGCTGGATACATACAAAACATATGACACATATATATACAAATGATATCATTAAACTGTTATTACTATATTGCTTTCCGATATACTCTCTCTGTTTCAAATTCTTTACACAATTAACTTTTTAGCAATTAATCTATATTTTTTTATTTTCAACATTTTAACATATAAATTAAAAATCTTTAGATATGAATGATAAGTTAAGATTTATAGCTTCTAAATATATTTTTTAATTTTTTTCTAACAAGCAATAATATAAATAAATTCAAGTCAAAATAGTTGAAAAAGTCAAATGGAGTAAATAAAATAGAACAGAGAAAGTATATAATTGTATTACTTTGTAGAAATTATTTACTACTTCTATATATATATATATTAAAAACTTTAGGAACTCAATGTAAAAAACATGGCAGAAGGCAAAAAGGGTTTGACTCAAAACCCTTTTTTTTAGTTGAACAGACGCTGTCGTTGTCGAGGCTTTCACCTCACCCCTCCCCCTACCCCAAAAATCTGCCACCACTCCATCTCATGAGCGATACGGGTCAGAATCTCACGTTGACAACAGTGACTCCTCCATCAACCATTACTCTAAATCCACAAGCGACACAGGCCACAACCCCTGCCTACGAATCTCCTCCATGTTCATATTCAATCCGGCCAGTAGTGAAACCAGAATTTTTAGTTTTGGGGTGAGTAAGAGTGACTGCGTTGCGGTGAGTCAAAGCTAGAGATTGGAATTAAGTTGTATTAATTCAAAGATAAAGGAATAACTCGTACGAGTTGAAAAAGTTAAAAGACTAATGGTGCATTTAGATTATGCTAGAATATCTATCTAAAGCTAAAAGAAATAATCACTCATTTAGTCCCTAATTTCTTTAGAGTCTACCTTACTGACTCCTCATCTTTATATTCTTCCATTATTTTTTGGGGGTAATAATGCATTTAACCCCTAATTTCTTTTAATTTGGCCAATTAAGTACCTATTAACTAAACCTTTCCAAAGTTTTCGCGGTTTGGGGGGGGGGGGGGGGGGGGCCCTCTGCCCCAATGGTGATACGCCACTGAATCCAGCACAAAAATAATCCATATCCGCATACTAGCCAAAGATCAGACATAGTGATCGGACAGAAAGGACCTGATGGGCGTGGAGTTTAATCCTTGGCAGAGGAGAAGAGCGGATGGTGGCAGCCCGAGGGCAATATGATGACTTACGAGACGATGAGGAGATGATAGGGATACATTGGGTATTATAGTGTTTTAATGAGGGTAAAAGCGTAATGGATGCCAAAAAGAATGAAGTTGACACAAGCCCAAAGAAAATTTTAAATTGGCCCAAATAAAAGGAAAAATAATTTTATGGCGCACGATGACGTTTAGAAACAGGGAGAAAGGTCGATTAAAGAGAGAGAGAGAGAGAGAGTACTAAGAATGCGATTTTATAAACCAGAACTGAAGGATAGCCTAGGGACCTACAAATGTTTTTGACACTTTTAAGAATCTAGAACTACCCCATTGTCCGAACCCTGGGAGAGCGCCACAATCTCCCTACGCTGGACTCTTGAGTTTTCGCAAGCTGTCGCCGTCGCACGTCTGAGTTGGCTGGCCCTTTTCCAGATTTTCTACTTTTTTTTTTTCCAATTTTGCATTGCTTTCAATTTCCTCCACTATTCTCCAAATGCGTTTCCTCTAAATCTCAATAGTTTTGTGTGGATATGCGTTGAAGCATCCATTTTCTTTAAATCTATAAATTCCAGATTTGATATTTTTTTCAATTAATCAGTTCATTTTCGGCTTCTCTATTTTTCTCTAAAGATGTCAGTAAAAAACGCAGTTCCTAAAGAAGGTAGATCTACCCAGAAACCATCAGTTTTCTTTTTTACTCCCTCTCAGTTCCTAATCACCTCTATTTATCTCCGTGTGTAACACTTAAGACCTCTTCCACAAATAATCCTCACTCACAGAGTTTTATCAGCAAGCTGCATGGTAGAATTCTCAAGTCCGGTAATCATACAATATTATTGCCTATGAAGCAAACAAAACAAAAAATCCAAGATGGACTTGTTGAAGTCCTTCGAGTCTTGATCACAAGAATTCAAGACTGATGAATGCAACAAATATATTTCCGGGATGCAGCAACCGAGCCAAGTTATTGTGAGCTCTTATCATCTATTATTTCTGCAAAGTTGCCTTGTCGTCATAATAAGAGCAAAAGCCCGCAGACTTACCTTCTTTGCTTAGGAGGGAAGCTGCATCAATACACACGGGCCTTGGGCGGGAAAGATTCAATCTCGTCATCTAATGTATTCATGTGAACTGGACGGTAATCTAATCTCACCTTCTCATTCTCCCAATACCTGCAATAACCAAGCAGCATCGAGTCAGCAACATGTAAGAGATGCGCATGAATTTGGTCTCTAGACATGTTAGATAACAAAACACAATAACATGGTCTGGGCATAATTGGACGAGCTTTAAAAACGGTGCAGCATTTTTCATTTTGAACAGAGAAAGGAACAAACAAGAAAAATGATATGCAAGTGCATTTAAAACGTGTCGACTGTTTTTGTTCTTACCAGGCTAAACAAAACATGTTAGTAGCCACCTTCACCACAGTACGACACAAATCACAATCACCATGAGAAGATGGAACCAATATGTTGCTTAACGGAAAAATAAAAAACCCTCTTCAAGATCTTTATTCCAATCTCAACAACAAAATATACTAGAACTCCAATTCTCACGAGTCCATAAGATGTACTATTGGCTGCTACATAAAGGTGCTCTACTTACCCCAATGAGTGTTTCATCCAGTTCGTGTCATCCCTTGTCTGCAGAATGCAACTCATCAACATTATTATTTCAAAATTTGAAAATTAAGCAATGATGAAGCCCCATAGAAAAACCCTTTCCAAGTGAAAAGTCAAAAAGAAAAAAAAAAAAGGAAAAAACAGCAAAGCTCACCGTAAAATCTTCACGAGCATGTGCACCTCTACTCTCCTTCCGAGCTTCAGCAGAGTGCATGGTGATACAAGCATTTATCAAAAGGTTCTCCAACTCCAGAGTTTCTATTAAATCTGAGTTCCTGACAGAAAGTTCAGGAAATGAAAATTTAATACATCACGCTGCTCTATGAAACCATGCTAAAGACAGAACTAAGAGCTCATGCATGCCTTAACTTACCAGATTAAACTCCGATCTTTCAACTTAATGTCATGAAAACTATCCCATGCCTTGTCAATTAACTGGCAACCTACCAAAAGTAAGGACACGTAAACAATGCTTCTGGAAGAAGTGATGAAATATTGACAACATTGCTTTCCAGCAAACACAATATTTTCCACAAGCAATAAGTCCTTTCCCTGTCATAACACAAGCATATTGAAAAACACACGTGAATTTTGGAGACAATAAGTTACCTTCTTCAAGTGTTTCTTGGGTACGGAAAACAGCAGCATTATTTTGCATCACTCGTTGCATATTCAGCCGAATTTTTGAGGTTGGCAGCAAGCCATTTGAATGTCTAATCTTGTCGAGCCACGCAATTGTCTTCTCACCAGCATCTTTTTCCAAAGGTTTCTGTTTGTCCCCTGCAGTAGCGGCGGTGACATGATTATACATGACATGTGCACTATAGTTGCATTTGAGTAAGATTATTGGTAGTGATTATTAGTTATTATTTTTATGTACAGTGATTATTTGCTCAATTTATATACCAATTGAAGCTCTACACTTCAATAATAATATAAACCACTTTTTAAACATTCTTTGCAAAAAGCAAGTTTTTTTTATAAATCTCTTTTCTTAAGCTGTGTAAGGAAAAAAATAATAAGCATTATTTTTTAAAAAAATATGATTAAGGTGATTATTAGCTAAGTAAGGTATTAGCTTCCAAATAACATTGGTTCTAGACCAAAAAAAAAAAAACAAAGCATATTTTACAATACATGATTACATAAGTGATTTTTTAATTTGCCCACAGCGTATAACTAATAAGCTATAATAAGGAATGTAAACTCACCTGGCCTTTGGATCTCTGCTACTCTGTTTGCACAAGCCCGACCAAACACAACAATATCAAGAAGAGAGTTTGCACCCAAACGGTTTGCACCATGAACTGATGCACAGGCTGCCTCTCCAGCAGCCATTAACCCAGGAACAACAGCATCTGGATCACCGTTCCTAATTGTTACTGCCTGAAAAGAAACATCACAGACCAAGAGATTTAAGCAAATAAGATCAGAGATTGTCAAGACTATCTTCTTAGGAGAAGAAATCTCTCTCTCTCTCTCAAGGGGAAGGACCAAAAACTCACTGCCCACGTTATTATAAGAGAAATTACTCTCCTCTTTTTTATATTTTTTTTCAGTTTAAACTAAAATCAGCGCTTCTGTTTGCTGCTACAGACAACTCAGTGAAGGGTTAACTGCATAAAAGCAGCATCTCATTGTTCAGTCAAACCACTCATCTCTTGATGAGAAGAGAGAGAGAGAGAGAAGAGAAAGAGAGCCCGGGATAGCGGGGGGGTTGAGAAAATATAGTGAAGTGCAGTTGCTTAAACCTCTCCATGATGATTAGTTGGAATTCCACCCATATTATAATGTACTGTAGGCAAGACAGGAATGGGCTCCTTGGTAACATCAACACCAGCAAATATTGCAGCAGTCTCAGAAATACCAGGAAGTCTCTCTTTGAGCACTTCTGGAGGTAGGTGATTCAGGTGCAGATAGATATGATCCTTCAGGGGTCCTGTTTGATAAAGACACATAACCACCATCAATATGCAAACATATAAAGAAATGGCTGTAAACGTGACAAAGGAAATTAGATAAACACACTCACTAAAACACCCCCAGTTAGAAATTATTACTAAAATACAATACTCCAACCTATAATTATTGTCACTTTTTGAACCTTTTCAGACAGAGTTTGATTCATTTTTTCCTATATTAGTTGCTGTTAAAAAAATCTTGGAAAATTATATTTGAACTACAAGATCTTGTCTAACATTTGCATAGAAATTTATATATTTACGCATCAATGGTAAAAAGATTTACCAAGTCAAACACAATCTACTAAGTCAAAAAGCAACAATAACAATTGGATGGAAGGCAGAATAACTTATAACAGTGACAAACCCTGAGATAATTTATAGGCCCTACTGGGAACGTGAAGAAGTCCAAAAATTTTCCTTGAATAAGCCATAACCATGAACCAAACAAACCCAGTGTTTTCGACCTCGCCCAGGATGTAGTCCTTCCGGGCTCAGATGTATCTGAAAACACTTGATATGATCCAGAAAATTTAAAGGCAAAAATCTGAGAAAGCAGTCTAATTAGCTGCAGCAACTAACCATACGATACTAATTCAATTTGTTAAAAATTCATCATACCTACACCACGGCCTTCCCTGATTTCCATGGTCATGGACCTTGAAACAACATCTCTTGAAGCAAGATCTTTAGCTGTTGGGGCATACCGTTCCATAAAGCGCTCACCTTCACTGTTTCGAAGGATTCCACCTTCACCACGAGACCCTGGAATTCCATACAAAACCAGTAAGGAGGCACATCAAGTCAGCTGAAAAAAGCCTTAAAATCTTCAATGAAGGTCTAACAACATAATTCCTCACAAGAGTATTATGTATCAACCTTCAGTAATGAGGCAACCAGCTCCATATATGCCTGTTGGGTGAAATTGCACAAACTCTAAATCCTACATCAGAAGTACATCAAGAATCGAGAGAACATTTAGGACCACAAAGCAATCTGAGAATCTCAATGCAAAGCTATTAAGAAAACCTGGAGAGGGAGCCCTGCACGTGCAACCATGGCATTGCCATCTCCAGTACATGTGTGAGCAGATGTCGCAGAAAAATAGGCTCTTCCATATCCCTGGGAACAAAGAGAAATTAAAAAAAATGAATTATAAAGCAGCATTAACTTTATTGCTTAATTGGAACTATAAAAACTCAATGATATGAATTATAATACTTATTCATTTTAGATAGTATTATCCTGCAACAGTGTTCCAGCAGTCCAAAAATTACAGGGGACTGATCTAGTCATTAAATCCAATTACCTCAACTTCTTCAAGCTTATATTCCTTTTTCAACTTTCTTTCTTGCATCAAACCTGTTTTCTTATGTATTACTATGCATTGAAATTAGTTCCAGTAAATTAGATTCATTTCTTAAATATCTGTTAAGTATAGAAGCAAAATTATTTATGATGACTGTCCATCTCATACAGTCAGTGTTTATGCATAGACCTCAGGATGTGAACACTGGGGGCAGACTTTTATTAGCAATTGCTTCATCACTGCATGCTTTAAGATCAAAATATTATACCCCTGTTGCAAGAATTGTAGATGCTGCACGGAACCTATGTAATGTTCCATCCTCCATATTCAGGGCGATCACACCCTGACAACTACCTGCAATAACATACAAGTTAAATACACATGTACATTTCCCCTGTAAGCGGAGAAAAAACATGATGGTAATGATGGCCTGTCTCAAATGTTATAATCCTGCATGGTTTAAGACGCTTTGAAATGACAACAGAGAATGAGGATTTGTGCCCCCATCTATCTGTCATTAACTACTTTTTCATAATAAACATGATAGGCCCATTTTTAGTCATTTCACTGGCCTACATTTGAGGGGTGTGTTAGGTAACATAGTTTCCACATGGTCAAATTTACCGTTAGTTTGTGCTTCATAACACAGTAAGGAATAGAGTGAGCTAATCCCATTTTTCAGTTGCTTTAATTAGCTCATTTACAATGACCGCCATGCCCTTCCTGTTGCAATAAATGAGTGCATATAGGCTAAGAGATTTAGAAACGAGCATATAATGGGTAAAGTATCTCTAGCTCAGAATAAAATCAAGAGAGGTCGCCTTACGCGTTTTGGGTAGATCCAACACTAACCAATAGATACGCTAGTGCATAAGAGTGACATGCTAGACAAAGCAGAAAGGACAGGAGGTAAGGGTAAACCTAAGCTAACATGAGTTGGAATAGTACAAGGTCTTCGTTTTTATAGCTTCGGAAGGAACTTGCCTCCAACAAAGCAAAAAATTCAGGCATGTGATTCAAGTAACAGATCCCAACTAGTTGAGGTTAAAGCTTAGATGATTGATTAATTGAAAGAATATCATCATGCTACCTACCATCACCATCCATCAGTAGATCCAAAGCAAAATATTCCACAAAGAACTGGGTATTATGTTTCATGGCTTGGCCATATAGAGTGTGCAATAGAGCATGTCCAGTCCTGTCAGCAGCACAAGCACATCGATATGCTTGCCCACCTGTCAATAATGTTACAATGGAGAAGCAAAATCAAAATATTATCACGTAACTCAGTAACTGGAGTGCCTGAATATTATACACTGCTCAAGTGATTAAGCAACCAAAGTTGTCAAAGAAGTATTCACAGATCCAGTGATTCAGGAACCAAAGTTGTCTGTACCTTTTCCAAAGTTAAGGCTCTGACCACCAAATGCCCTCTGATATATCTTACCATCTTCAGTTCGAGAAAATGGTAAGCCATAATTTTCAAGTTCAATCACTGCTTCTGGTGCCTCCCTGCACATATACTGAATGGCATCCTGGTCGCCTGTGGATACAAGTTTCTCTGGTTAATACTCAGTTGAGCTCAACTTGGCAACACCTTACTACTAATAAAAAGATATGAATCTATATAAATAATTCAATATTGAAAATTGATGTAGCATATATGTGGATGCAAATGCAATAAGAACTGATTGTGCATTGCCCTTCCAAGGAAGGTATCCAAATAATTTATACCAGATACAAAAGCATTTACTTCCTCAAGAATACACAAGGCAAAAGAATAATTGTAGTTCTATATCCTTAAGCAACATCAATGAGAGATCACGTACCTAGCCAGTCACTTCCTTTGACTGTATCATACATATGCCACCGCCAATCATCTTCTGTCATATTTCCTAGTGCAGCATTGATGCCACCCTAGAAGAAATTTGGACAATCAGCAAGAATCCCAAGGACGTTAATATATTTGGGCCTTTGAACAGACAGTTAAACTATATGTTCCCAGACATCTGGTCTGGAATCAAATTATGTCACCCCACTTCATACATCAGAGAAAAAAAAGAGAGAAAAAAAAAGCTGAAAAACAACCCAACTTTTCCACTTGAAGTTAAAAATCACATTGTAAGATTTTTTATTTAAACAAAAAAATTCGGAGCAATGAGGCAGTTAACAATGATACTGCATTCATAAGCCTCAGAGCGACTCAAGGATTAGCATCCTCATACCTGAGCTGCAACAGTGTGTGATCGAGTAGGAAAAAGCTTAGTGATGCAGGCTGTGTTGAACCCATGCTCTGATAGACCTATGGCTGCCCTCAGCCCTGCACCACCTGCACCTACTACGACTGCATCGTATGTATGATCCACAATGGTGTAAGATTGTCTTCCCTGCAATAACAATCTCGAGTAATAATCCGAAGGCGATATAAACAAAAAATAAAAAATAAAAAATAAAAAATAAAAAGGAAAACCCCATTATCTATCTTTCGCTCTTCACTAGGAAAACTCAAAAGCCCGCAAAAATTATTCCTTTAAAAACGTAGTAGCTCAAGAGCTACAAAACAAACGAGCAGAAACTACATGATTTCAGGTAAGAGCCCATAAAAATTGGGAAAATTATAGTCTAATTCCCCAAACCAAACAACGAAAAGTTCGGTTGAATTGATGAAAATTTTCCACTCAAGCAAATTTCGATCTCACTTCCCCAGCCGCCAAACAGTTAGCCAATTCAAACATTGCCAAAATCAAGGATGAATCATGAAAATGCTGGAAAACCCTGGGACTGGGGGAGAAACAACATACCGAGCCGGTGGAAAAGAAGCGAGAGGATAGAGATCGGATAATGGAGGCATCGGCAACCGATCTCCGGAACGAAGGAGCCCGAAGGCCCCGAGAAACGCAACGCCACATGATTCACGAGGCGACTCGACTGGTTCTCCTCCTGATCCAAGAGCCTTGGGTTTATTCTCGTGCTCTGGTGCTCGCGTTGAGGCGGACGACTGGGAAAGCTTGGTTCATTAAGGCTATGGGGAGAAGGATATCAGTGACTCGCTCAGATTTGTGTAAATGGCCCGAGTTCTTGATAATAACTACAAAAATGTCCTCATAATGCTGTAGTAACTTTCAAGAAATACCAAATTTGCCACTGATGTTCAATCGGAAACAAATATGCCACTAATGTTTTTCCCTTGCCAGTTTGCTACTAGTATTATAGATTATGAGCGAAATATGATATTAAACTCACACCGTGGGAGTAGATATGTCATTGACCATTAATAAACTAAAGAAAGTTGATAGTTTTAAAATTTTAGGGGTGATAACAAAATGGTATTTTTACTTTTTTATTTTCTTGTGCTCCAATCAAAAAGAAAATAATTACTACAATGTTACTAATAAAAATCATTACTAAAAATGGTAAAATTAGAGTGATAAAAATAATAACTTTTCCTAGAGATAAAAGAATAGGGTCTTTCTATTTATTGAACAACAAGGATAGTTGCTTTAATAATTACCAAGGGAAAGCATACAGTAAGCATTACTCTGCAAAAGGGCAAAGCAGTGGATGACTATCAATTTGTGAATCCTGGACATGTAGAGCTCGATGCCTTCATGAAGAACCTAGAGTAGACGGAGGCTAAAATGGATAAGGCTATAGTGATTGAAAAATGCATGTACTTGATGAGATTGGGGTTCCTTAAGAAATTGCCCTTCAAAAAGGAGATTTGATAGGACCTACCCTACTTTAAAATGCCAAAGATATACCTGTATGATGGTCTAGCAGTCTTAGTACTCCATCTCAGGCAGTACATAAAGGCCATGAAGATGGAAGAGACAGATGAAACAATCATGTGCAAGTATTTTGATTTTACTCTAATTGGAGCGGTGATAACCTGGTTCAACATGTAACTAAAAAGCATAAGTTGGGCCATCTGTCAACCTAGAAACTGCATTTATTCAACTATTTCTATAAAGTAGCCCTTCTTCAAAGAATATCAGGTAAGGCCTAAATAAGTCCCTCTAGACTCCGTACGTATATTCAATGTTGAAGTCATTGAGGTATCAGACTTAATACTAAGATAATTGTTGACAACTAGTTTATATATCAGGCGTTGTCATGGGAACACAAAAAAAAAATCGCAAAGTAATCGCATATTTTTTGTCTAATAATTGATAAATTCAATGGACTTGTCATTTCTGATATTATACTGTAAATCGCACAATACTTTTCAATAGATCACCTTAACCATTGTCTTTTGAAATATTAATTAACAAAATGGTATTAGGGATTACAACAAGATGGATCGGGCACGGATACCCCCTATCTATCATCTATGTCCGCGGTTTTTATTATACCAAATACTTCGCAAGTATCTGCAAGAAGGTGAAGAATTTCACTCATGTCCACGACCCTTAGGTAATCCATACCCGCAAATAACCCGCAATTTAAACTGTGCTTTTTTATTTCATAAAAATAAAATATAAAACATACATACAAGTCATTGTTCACATATAATACAACAAAATCATAAAATACACAAAATCATGACATACATACAAGAAAATATTCAATGAGAACTAGTATAAAATATTACTTAAGTGTAGATGTAATTAAAAAAATAAGAAATTTACACTCGTGGGTATGCGGGGCAGATTTTACCCATGATAGATACCCCCTACCTGCCACATGCTCGTACTCGCCAGACAAGAATGATTTGTTACTCATGTCTGCCCTGTTGCTGGTATTTTTAACTGTTTACCCATTAATCAAAGCTGTCATTGTCTAAATTACTGAAATACAAACTTTTTCTCCCCATTTGTAAATGAGACACATATGTTTTTATATACTTCTGCTACTAGGTGTGTTTGGAAACAATATAATCGGCCATAATTGTAATCTTTTTATCTTGATTTCCTATTAAATTTTGCAAATAAAATAGTTAACTAAATTTTTTATTCTAGGTATATGTGGAAAGAATATAATCAATCATAAATTTAATATAATATAAAATGGTAATAAGTCAATCTTAATATTTTTTGTACTGATTATACTCAAAATTTTCCTTAATTTCGCATAACTTTTAGAAATTATAAACCATGATTTTGTGATTAAGTTAAGTAATATATAAAATGGATATTATAAATAATGGTATGAAATTTTGATAATAATTTTACAATATTTATAATTAGTTTAATTAATTTAATCTGGGGTCATAATATTTTAGAATTGATTGTAGACAATTTTATCCTAATTTCCTGTTAAATTTACAAATAAAATAGTTAACTAAATTTCTGTTTCTAGGCATATATGGAAAGAATATATTCGGTCAAGAAATTAATGTAATATAAATTAGGTAATAAGTCAATCATAATATTTTTGTACGAAATTAATCTATTTTTTATTCCTTAATTTCATATTGTGTATATGGACATTAAACTATTGACTTTACATTCCATATTGTATTGTTTGGTTATAGTATTGTGTAGTTAAATTATGGTACATTCTATTTCAAATTGTTCGGTTTATATGTTATATTACGTTTAATTGATTCTTTTCTTTAATTGTTGATTGATTCCAATTATGATTGCATGGTTCTGAATCTGAAATTCCTTTAATGATTTTGTGGTAACAAGGAACTATCCAAATAAAAAAAATCCATATGATAACAGTTACAATAAATTCTCTTTAATTACCATGCCATTAATCCAACCTAACGGTGTTAAAAAAATCATTAACTTTAATTAAGGGTAAAATTGGAGTTATAATTTTTATGAACGAATAAATAGCTATGCCAAAAAAAATTAAAAGATAAAAAAAGACACTTGTTAAGCAATAAGGGTGACAATTAAGGAAAAAACAAAAATCTCCCTAGAGATTGTCCTGTTATATATATATATATATATATATATCACAAGATTCCCATCTATCATGGGACTTCTACTATAACCCAATAGAGGGCATAATTTTTTTTATAGTTGATCATATTGGTTTTTGTCAGTAGAAGAGCTAGCTTATTTTTCTGAAAAGAAGAACAAGCATAATGACCCCAAAGTAGGATGCTAAGAGAAAAAAGGATAAGGGAAAAGAGTTTAGGTCACACTCTTTTGATGGAACACAAAGCTCATATACTCATGGCCCTAAAAAGTAAGGGGAGTTGAAGTTACCAAAACCTTTAGACCTAAAAATGACTAGAGGTTGGAAGAAATACTACTTATGGCACAAGGATTAAGGGAGTGACAAAAAGGCCGTAGGGAGTTTAAGAGGTTTCTAAAAAGCCCTATAAAGGAAGGAAACTGATAGAGTACATTCGAAGGCCTTTCCACCTTAAAAGAAGGACACCAAAAATTGATGAAATGATGATCATGATCATAATGATGGTAGTCATCTACATGATAATCTAAGGAAAGTTTAACTCTTAGTGATAAGAAAATCCTGAAAATCCTAGAAATGACTACTTTAGAGACTTATAACCCAAATAGAAGGATCCTCCAAGATGATTGAACAACTATCGTTGTGTCATACATATGTCCACTTATCATAACTACACAAATTAGAACTTACAACATGAATATGATTTATTTGGATGATGGAGCAACGTGAATGTCATTTTTCTACATCTATTGAAAGCCACAAACATCCAAAGGTCCTTGCTTAAGGTCTTCCAAGGCCTCACATATGACATTAGTATATAGGAGAATTGATCTTCTAATAGCAATTCCTAACATAGTGGATAGGTCTCATTTTTTTCATTTTGCTACTAATGTAATACAGCTTTCTTGTGTTATATGTGCCATCAACATACAATGCCATCATTAAGAAACTGGTCCAAGTACATTTTTATATTAGAACTAATGTATGATTTTGTAATAGTGCCCTTTTAACCCCTTTCGAGAATGTAAATTTTTGTTGCTTAAGCATTATTGTAAAAGAGTTAGTTAACGTCATATGTTGTGTCATTAAAAGCACTACCACTACCTAGTAAGAGGCCACCAAAAGACCCCAATAAATAGTCCCATGGAACCCAACAAATAAGGGCCCAAAAAGTTGGGGTTAACTTAAGGTAGACTCAAAGCTAATAGAGTTGAAGGAAGGACAATTCTAAAAGACTAACAAAGATTTGTTTTTTTAGATTAAAAAAATAATTAATCCATTTTTTTACGACCTAACAAAAATATTTTGCTTCTTGTTCTCTAGAATATGCAAAGCATAGACTTTAGCATTATTAACCATGCTCTAAGTGTTAACTTTTAGGCTTGCCCAATCATATCAAAAAAGATGATATATGCCTTTAATGAAAAGGAATTCATAAGCAAGAAGTTAATAAGCTTATAGCTACAGAGGTCATTCAAGGAATCCAAGATTTGAAATAGTTAGCTAGTCATCCAAGAAATCCAATGTTCAAAATGGCTACCTGGCCAAACTCTAACAAGAAAAAAAGGAGGAACCAGGCTATAGATGTGTTTGGATACCACAAATTAAAATGTCACTTATGCAAAGAAGTTTTAAAAAATTGATAAATTGGTATATTCAATAGTTGAATTTAAAGTTCACCTTTTTATAGACTTCTCCAATGGCTACCACCAAATTTGGATGCACTCTCAAAATAAAGAAGATGACATTATTCATGATAGACAAGGTGATACCATATTTGGTCAAAGTCAAAGTCTAGCAAGTCACATTAATCTTGGTATGCTAAACAATGTCATTAAATATATTAGACCAAGAAAGGGTCTAGATGGCATCATAATAAGTCAAGGTCTTGCCTACAGGCACCTTCACCCTCCAATTGGACCAATATAGGCCCCTTGTGCCCATTATGCTCTGTCAGTCTTCTTCTTTGGAAAATATACCGCAATCTAAGCTACATTTCCAAAAACATATCTTCCACTAATAGTAAGTTAATGATGATTAAAGTGATGAAGGAATGATCCTCCATGATCTTTTCTACATCTTTCATGTGACAGGATTCTTTTCAATCACCTAATGATTCTTTGAATCACTTATAAGTCAATCTTTATAACCACCACAACCATTTGGCTATTTAAGGCCATTTTATCGATCTAGCAAGGAAAGATAAAAAAACCTCTACACATTCGACTCTCAGTTTTTCCCCCTTTTCTTGGATAAAGACTGACTTGAGCATTAGAGAACCCTCTTTAGGAATACATTCCTAAGGAGCCTTCTAATATCTCCTTCCTTTGTTAAATGTTTGTCACTTTCCATATTAGCTCGGCGATAACTTCCCACAATAGTCAATACTTTGGCTATTAATTGGCGCCCGCCTATAGGGAATTCTCCCACATGATCATAAAATATTATTTTTCATAATGCGTCCATATATGTCCACCAAAGGCCTTATCCAATGGGAAACCATTATGGTCTCTTATTAGAGTGTTGTCTTCATTTTATTCAACCTTTAAGTATAGAATGCTATTATGCATAAGTAAGTGTACCCTAAATGAGAATAATATCTAAGTATATCAATGGAAAGTATCCATAATATACATGCTAAGTAAGTCAAAGAAAGATAATATTACATTTTAGGGACTGCCAAACTGTGAAGGTGATTCTCCATAAGATGGGACCAATGATGCAACCTTTCCTTTCAAGCCAATATGGGCTAAAACAGAGCCTCACCATTGAGTCCAAATTTCTTTGTTGTCCTCTAGGCACTTAAATCATTTATGGTCTTGTAGAGTATGTCCAAAAAAGCTAGATCAATGTCAAGCCTTGCATATTCCACCCGATACTGGTAACCGTAAAACCTCTCAATGTAGCCCATAAAGGCTTAGTTGACACTTTTCTTATCTAATTGCTCAAAGTCACTTTTTCCCCCTCCAAGGTTGCCCTTTTCCCATTTAACTTTAGGATCTCCCTCAGACGCTGCAAGTTGAAATAGCTAAAATGGTTTTGCCCTAGCAAAGTTTCTGCTAACATTGACTAAATGACCTATTTTCAGCAGCCACAACTTCTAATAGTGCCTTTAAAACTTAGTGGTCACTTGCTGTGCATATAAGTCTTTGGTCCTTCATTCTTGAGCATAAGTTAGCCCATCAGCGGCTAATGCTATCTTCTCTTCACCTTCTGTCATTATCCTCGATTTTTTTTACAAGCCCTTAATCTTTTTGTCCAATTAGTTCTTTTTGTTATCCTCTATTAAGACCCTTACTATAGGCTTGCCTTTATGATAATCCAACGCCTCTTTTTGCCTTGCAATCAAAAGAGCAACCTTTGTACACACTAGTGCTATTTAGGAAAGGAATTATTATTAGCAAGATTTTCACCCAAATAGAGGAGAAAGGTCAATTGATTTGTACCTAAAAGCTCTGAGCAACAACATGCTTTGGAGTGTCAATAGTAATGTTAGCCTCAATCTGAGCATTGACATCAACATGTTTCAGATCTCTTTCCAGATGTAGACCAATAATTGCTTTCATTGTTATCATACCACTGGCAAAGAAAAAACCCTCGATAGAAACTTCTTCCCCTATTGTAAGACATAGGTTGGTTTCTTTTTTAGCATTTATGCAATCACTTCTATCAATTCTCTTTGGTAGATAAAGCCTCTAAAAGGATAGGAAAAAATATAATCTTCTCTACAGAAGTAAAAGCAAAAATATCGATTTCTCTAATTACAAATCTTTAGCTAACTTGATAGTTCATAAGGATGAGTGGGCATTACAGCTCATCATCCAGGATCACTATGGCTTTCCTTAACATGTTCCCTATAGTATTCCTTTTTTTAAATGTCCCAATTCAAGAAGAATATATAAGTTCTTCTCAATGGTAGTAGCATCTAAATAAAGCACATTAGAAGCAACAACAACTTTAGAAGCCTCTGCTTAACTGACAATGAAGTCCTCCTTTAATTTGTTTACCTCAATAGTCATCCTAGCCTTCTTCTTCATCAATTTGAATCCTTTTATCTTGGAAAATGCTATAAAAGACAATCATATGTAGCTACTTGATAGATGATAATTTTGAGGTCAAACATGTTGACTTTTTGTCAACTTTAACCATCATTTTCTACCTTACCATACAATATTTTCTACAGATTCTAATTTCTTTCTTTCATTTTGTAGGTTGAAGAAGTGGACCAAGCATCGAAAAGGCATCAGGATGAGTGGAATGGAAAATGGGTATGCAAAAGTCAAAGTTGGAATATAACCATGAGGCCTAGGCCTTAAGAATGGTGCTTATGCGCCACAATTGGAATCCCCCCTACTTGAAAATTGCACCTTCTAGCGCTCAGGCACCTAGGCTCCAGGCATTGTGAGCCTGGGTGCCTGGGCACCAATTCTGGCCCTTTCTGGCGCTTAGGCATCCCTATAACCGGGAAAAAATGGTTTTTCACCTTCATTTTGAACCTAAGCATGTTATTGGCTAAGGGATTTGATCCAAATTGGTAAGTGAATGAAAGAGACATCTCCAAGACTTAGAAAAATTTGGAATCAAGCTTTGAAAAACATTATTCTTCTTTATCTTCTCATCTTAGACTTAGGTTTTTCATCACCATCTCTTGCATTTCTTCACTTTCCTTGGGAGCATTTGTGGATTATTACTTGGAAAAGTCTTGGAAGACTTAAAGACTTATGGAAGTATTGAGGAATCAAGCATCTAGAGTTCATTGGGTTCTTTCTTTCCTTCATTCTTCTTATATTTAGACATCAATGCTCTTTTATGTATATTCATGGTTATGTTTTATTTGAGTATGGAATAGTAGTCTTGACACTTTCTATGGTTGTAGCTACTTGGTTTGATTAAGTTATTTGAATCTATTGCTATGTGATGTTGGTTTTCTTTCTATTGCTTATTTCTTCCATCTCCAATGCTTATTGTGTGTTAGCTGATTGATGGCTACAATTAGTTACACTTTAGATTGTTTTTACTTTAGATCGCTTTTAAACTCTTGAAAAAGATTAAAAGTAACCGAACCTAGGAGAAGAAGTTAATGACAATGGGCTTGTTGGAAAACTAGTCTAAGTCATTATATGAAGGTAAATTGAGCACTAATGCCTTTATCTAATCTCGTAATTGGATGGGAATCCTTACTAAGCTTTGAATAAAGAGAGTCAATCATTTCATTTGGAAAAGTAAGGATTCGATTAATTAACTTCACAAATAAGTAACGAACGATTAATTAACTTCACCAATAGGTAATGAAAACTTACATCCTGTTCGGGAATTGTTGTAAGTTCAAATTAACGCATTTTAGTTGACTTTCTTTGCGGGCCCTGTTTCAATAAATGAAAGAAGTCGCCTCTGTTCGATTTAATTACAACAATGCCATTGCCCACCTAACTCCATATGGTTTCCTGTTGCTTGTCCATGGTGACCCCATATGGTACTTTTATTGCTTTTGAATTATTAAAATATTGTTATTTTGGGCATATAAACATGAAATGTAACCGGCTTCTTGAATGCAATGAACTTTCAACCATCTGGAGAGTAAAATAAGCCCAAAAGGTCTCATTCCTGTGTTTTATTCTTCGCATAATCCTACATGCTTAACAATGTCCGAGTCTGATGTTTATTCATGTCATTATCACAGGATTTCTATGGACAATAGAAGGATTAATGCAACATTTGAGCATGATTGGTCTGTTACACTGGATGAAGTAAGCATGCATCTCCAGGCTTGGTCTGAGGTTGATATTACCAACTTTCTTAATCTTGCCATGGTCGTGAAGAATTGTGGAGAATGGCCCGGTGAGCATCCTTCTCATTTAGGGTGATGATTAGTTGCATCCCAGATTGGGGAGATGATAGGATGTGAATGCAATGACCAACAAGTCAAGAACCTGTGGATTACGCTTTGTCATTAATACAAGCCCCTCCTTCTAGTAATGGGCCCAACTATTGATGGATGGAGTTGGGACCAAAGAATAGGGCAAGTGGTTGTATCAAACACCTGGTGGATTAGCAAAATTGTGGTAAGATTTAACTAGACGATCGATCTACGGGTTGCTGGTTTTTTTGTTGAAATAAACTCCAGTCCGTCGTCATTTCCAGTTTCATTATAACTTTAAATTGAGAATCTAATTCCTTTGTCTTCATTCATACTCCAGTACCATCCAGAATTGGCCACCCTCTGAGAAAACAAAGTTCCTAATATGGAGCTCATGGAAAAGTTGTTCCTTAACAATGCAAATGAAAATGATAGAGATGTCTACTGATGTCTATTCTCAAATTCCCACCAATAAGCTACTGACATAATTGAAATCCATTTTGATTCCACAGACGTTACAGCTATGTATTCGTCGGCATATACAGCAACGATAGCTCGTGGTCAACTGCCCATGTATAGACAAACCACTCCTTTTATGATTCCAGTATCCCCCGGAACCAGGTCTCAAATGTCTATTGTGGGGTCATGGAAACACCCATTATGTTGCGCCACTAAATGGAAGTCATGCGTTGCCTTCTGAACGTTATTGAAAACAAAGAATTTTACCTGAACATTGCATCTTTTCTTACGGAGTTGTTGAGGTGTTATGAGATGCTGCTGGAAAGATTTCGCAATGACCATGGTAGACTTACATGGTTACAACACGAGCTTTGAAGGTTCAGCAACCAGCATGGTAACTAGTGTGTTCATTTATGTGCATTAATATGGGTAGTCCTTGTTAGGTAATGTCTTTGTTGTTTCTTCAGTTTTGGTCAACGACAACTAGTACGTCTTCTTTGACTTTGTTTCTGCAATTTGAACAATTTTTTTGCAGATGCCTTAATGTAGCCATAATTTGTGCTACTTTTCAAATGTCATCATTATTGAATTTGTGTAATGTGGGCATTTCTAATTATGGACTTAATGTATTGCTTTAACAGAACTGGGTGTGGACCGTATCTTTTTCCTATGTTGAATGTATGTCATGGCGCCATAATTTTCATATTCCGACCCTTTTTGTTTTGTATATGATGAAGGTGTAAGGTGCACTGCAATGCATATGTATAAACAATTACTTGCAAAGTCGATGTTATATGCTAAATAATTAATGTTCATTATTCATTTTCATATATAATAGATGCAAAATAATTCATGTTCATTATTCGTTTTCATATATAATAGCAATGAGCCATTACCATTAACAAATTACTTACATTACATCAATGATCCCACCATTTGTCTATAGCCCTTACCATTTCCGAGCTGTTGTCTCAAAACAGAACTGAATGCACCATATGAGTTCGAGATTTGCTACATATTTATCCCACAATTTGTTCCATCAGTTTTTCAATGGCAAGTCCATACAATATCATTTTGGCTATCAGACGTTATATTATGCTTTAGGGGTTTAAGGAAGCATGTTCAACTCTGTTCCCCTTAGTGTTCCCATGAATGTTCTGTTAGTGTTGTGCCCAAAAGCCAGTCATGAGATGATTGTATTTTTGCACATTGAGTCATGATATTTTATTAAGGCATTAATCCAGCAATTATGTTTGTTGTTTTGTTCCTGCGTAACTTAACAAACATAATTGTAACCCTAGAATAATGATATTCTTAAAAGTCCCTGGTCTAGTATTATTGTGGAGCGGGTTGCAATAATACATAACGACTAGCATATGTGGAGACTAATATGAGATATGTAGTCTACATATGGGTACAAGTTGGAGAACTTGTGTACTGGACCGACCCACCATGAGAACACTACATGGATCGTTATATGAGTGTCATAAGTGATTCCCATAGTGATCAGGGTATATGTAGTCCTTCGACCTAAGATCATCAAGGTTCCCTACATGTGAGTCACATACTTTGATACTTTCCTTTGTTGCTCGTAACTGAGTGAACTTGAAGGAGGTCATTGGGTATGTCACATATCATGCGGAGGGATTTGTATGATCAAGATGGGATTTGTCCCTCCTATGTAACGGGAGCGATATCTTCGGGCCCCTTGATAGAGTGAGACTTAGAAAATGCATGGCCATGCTCGGATGAGTTGATATGCGATATCAATGTCATCAGTTTAAGTTAGTCTACTCGGTAATCAAGAAACCAAAGATTGGGCTATACGAGAGTGACACATTCCATGTCTCGTGCTTAGTCTTGATATCTTGGACAAAGGGACAATGGCATATATCGGTGATGATCATAAAGGTATAGTCGAATCATCGACAATCTTGTCACTTGGGTAGCAATGATGTGTTGCTAGACACCGCTCATTGCTTATGATCATAAATGTGATTTATGATCATTGCCAACGTGATAAGAGCCTATTGGGTCGCACACATAGAGCATTTTGGATCATTAGAGTGCATGGGCTAATTATTTGGGTTATGGTTTCACTTTAATTTCGTATTAATAATGGGCCCAAAAGTTGAGCCATTATTAAGCCCGAAATTAAATCCTAATTGGATTAGGGCTTTGAAACCTATTAGGCCTGGAAGTTGAGTCTCACTATAAATACAACTTTTAAGTGAGAAATTCGCAGGTCTCCTTGCCCTAGCCTCCAAAAAGGACAGCCGCACTCTTCTCTTGCAATTCCTTGGAGGACGCAAGCTAGCACTGCGAGCGCAAGAGAAACGCATCTACCGGGACGTGGTGGAAGCGTGGTGATCCCGAGAGGCTCGTGTGGATACCATAGAGAGCCTGAACACGTCAACTGTTCAGGTTTTGTGATTCGACTCTACAGTTGAGTGAGAGATCTCAATCGAAAATTAGGTATGAAAATTTTCGAACACCCGGTTTACCCCGTTTCACTTGGATCCTGGAGGGTTTCGGTTAAATTCCGCTGCGTTGTTTGGCTCCCGAAACCCAACATGTTCCCTGTCATCTATACACACTCACTTGTTCAAACACAAAGATAATGGACCAATCATGTTATTTACCAAATCTGAGAGCAGAGGAATATATTCTCTGCACTATCCATAAAGTAGTGGCCTTAGAGGAAGCACTGCAGCCTGTGTATGACCAAGTTCCTGAAAAATGTGGTATTCTTTCTTGGAAAAAGAAAATTATAAGCACTAGTAAATGGCACGGGAAAAGAGAAATTACTTGTTGTTAACTATCCTGAACTCTTTAGCCACTGGAGAAGGCTTGTCTGCATGTGGGCTCATTTGCCCTTTTTTTTAAAAAAATAAAAAAATAACTTTCCACTTGTACTAGTTTTGTTGATTTTGACTGGAGTAATATATACTATATTTTTCATAAATTAGGGCAATTTTGAATGACGCCTAAGGTTTAAAAAATAAATTCAATTACCCCTTAATATTTGTCATCCTCTTAATTTGCGCCCTTGTATTCATCACTTATTAACCCCATCCGTAATATTATTAGTACACATAGTATTATTAGCATTCATGATATTATTGTTTTTTGCTAATAATAATAATATAATAATAATAATATTATTATTATTATTAGTTGTTGTTGTTAACCCAAAAAATGTCCAACTCTAGTTACATATAATAGTGCCTAAATATAATACATAAATATCTCGCCTACATGTATTCTCACCTAAATACGTGTGTGTTTGTATTATATATCTTATCTTATCTTATATTATAAAAAGTACGAAGGTGCATAAATGTTGAATGACTTTTTTGCCCTTAAAGTTTAATATATTGTAATGCTATAAATAAACCTATTATTGTAATTAAACTATTTTAGGACAATGGTAAAATTCTTCAAAACACATCCATCTTTCAGTTCTTTTTCATTTAAGATCTTCTATTTTAATCTATTGCACTTTCCAATACAAGAATGTTAACAAAATTCCTCCATACTATACAACGTCTTTACGCATTTTTCTATTGGAAAATCATTTTTTAGATATTCGATACTAGAGGCTTAAAATTTTCCATCAAACTATCAAATTAAATTTTAATCCATCATTGAGATGTCAAAGTTTAATTTTGGAACAAACCTGGCCTTGATTCATATTATCATTAAACAAAATTTACCTACTTTTTATGTTACCAATTCTTTTAAACTTGGATAAACTATAATACTATATATTTTATTCCAAATAAAAACTAAGGGTATATTTGCATTAAGTTGCATTTTTTATGGGTATTGTGTTTTTTTTATATACTTATTAAAAAAATGATATTTTCATATATATTATTAAATAAATTTGCACTAATCACATGTACTTTATTTATGCTTGAAAGTTTTTTTATCAATTTCATTACCTTTTAACTTCAATGAAATATTTTTTATTAACACTTAAAAGTACATTCTTAGATAAATATTTTATTTGTCTATTTAATTAGTGCCTGCATTCAAGATGAAACCAAAAAGGAAATTAGATGCAAGGTGCCCCCATGAGAATTACCCGAAATATAATGGCCAATTTATTTACTCTTTAACTTAGATAAAATATACTATTAAAATAAGCCAAAAAATTACTAAAAAAATTAATCTCTTTCAATATCTATGACTTATCCGACCTAAATTTTATTCTAAATTTTGGTATGTTATCTTATCTTTCTAAAATAAATAAAAATATTTTAATTTGTCCTAGTAGGTTCGATTTGTTAACTAAACCAAAATTTGTTACATAATAAATGGATATATTGTACACAATAACTATTTCATATATGAAAAAAAAAATGATAATGAAAGAGTTTATTTAATTGTAAAAATAATATTTCTCAATTAAAATTTATAAAATAGAAATTATCAGACATTTTAAAATAATTTCAAAAAATTGATATTACATAGATACATTTACTTTGAATTAATAGATCTCATCTAATTTAGGACTCATGAAATATTTTAAAATATTTAGAATCAAAAGAATACTAATAGATTAAGAATGAAAAGGAAGCATAATTGAAGGTTAAGTTCTATCTAAAAAATCTACCCTATTCTTTACATTAGCAATTTGTTTAACGTGGAAAAAAATATAGTACTATATATTTTTGTTTCGAGTAAAAAATAACAGTATATTAAACATTAAGTTATACTTTTTTATATGTACGGTGTCAGTTTTTTTTCTTTTTTCTACTTATGCCAATTGTTTTTTTTTATAATTTTATCAAAACATTTAAAATTTGAAATATATTGTTAATTATTATTTATTTAATTATTTAAAAAATCTTAATATACTTTAAATATTTTTTGGAAAATAACCACATTGAAAATTAAAATGATTTATTGCAATAAATATAAAGGTAAATTTTGTGGGTCTTTATTCTTTAATCTACTAGAGACCCCATTTGGTATTTGCATTATCAATTAGCATTAAAATTTTAAAAATTAACTAGCATTTGAGTTTGGAAAAAAATTTATCTAAAGGTAGTTTTTAGCTTTTTCCTTTAACAGTTTAGCTTTCACTTTCAATAAATTACCTAAAGCTTAAATGCTAATTATAAAAATTGTTGCCCAGGGACATGACAACTAATATATTCAAGAAAAAGACCCAAAAAAAAAAACAACTAACACTAGGAAAGCTAATCTCCTTGGTCAATATCCTATGTGAGTTAAATTTCATCCTAATTTTTTTATTGTTATTTTTTTTATTCTAAACCATTTAAAAGCATTTTAATTTGTCCCCACTAGGTACAATTTGTTAACCCCAAAAAATGTCATTGTAGAATAAGTGCACACATTGTGCACAATAACTATTTTATATAAGGAAAAATTTGATAATTAATTTTTTTAAATTGTAAAAAAAATATTTGTCAGTTCAAATTTCTTGTAGAGCAATTATTAAATAGTTTAAAATGATTCAAAAAAAATTGATGTTACATAAATATAGTTATTTTGAATTAATAGATTTCATCCAATTCGGGACCAATATAGAATATTTTAAAAAAATTAGAACAAAAAGAAAATATTTAATAGGTTAAGAATTATAAAGAAGCATAAATTAAAGGTTATGGACTATTTAAAAAATTTATCCTATCTTTTATGTTACCAGTTTTTTTAAACTCATTTAAACTATAATACTATATATTTTATTTCAAATAAAAACTAAGGGTATATTTACATTAGGTTGTATTTTTTATGCCTATTATGTTTTTTTAATAAACTTATTAGAAAAATCTATTTTAAAATATATTATTACTAATTACTAGTAGAAATTGAAGTTAAACTAATAAACTTCAGTTACATAAATATTAAACAAAAGTTGAAATGTAGTTAAACCATTAGATATGTAAGCAGAGATGTCACCTTCCTTAGTCCAAGTCTACTATGTCATCCAAGCATTCATAATGTCCATGGTAGTCATTACTGTCATCTACTAGCCCTTACCCGCCTTCTATTACCCTGCCACTCAGTTACTACTTCTGCGATTCTATCTCGCATATGGGCCATTATTGCTAATTCGACACGAAGGGCCTCAACATCCGACATCTCCACTTCATTTGACATCCCATTGTGAACATATTCTGGACCCTGGAAAGTACTAATGTCCTCATCACACCAATCATGGTATCAAACATAGTTGTGTAGTGCACAACATGCAATAACGATGTCCGCTTGGATCTCTGTTTTGAATCGACCCATTCCCATGATAATCTTCCACTTTATCTTCATCGCACCTATAATGCGCTCCACTACATTTCGAAGGCCAACATGAGCATAGTTGAAAATTTCCTTTGGCCTCGAGGGTTGCCACGATCCATAGTCATTGTGGTGATAATCCACCGACCGATAGAGGGCTAAAAAGCCTTCTATGTTTGCATACCCCTGAATTTACCAAATAGTAACAACCTTACACAGCACACATTCATAATTAGTCCTAACATAGTATATATTTAGCAATTTCATAATGTAATATCCATACCTGGGGGTAGGTTTGGGAACCATGATCCAAGTGCTTTGCAACATTCGTGTAATATACAATTATGATGGGCAGATCCTGGGGTATTAGCATATACATGTGTATACATCATATTAAAATCACAGGGCACCATGACATTTTACAACGGTTGGCCGCTCCAACCACGGTAAAACTCCCAATCTGAAAGAGGGAAAATACCACCAACATGGGTACCATCAATGGCCCTGATCGCACCTGCAAATGCACCCCCCATGCTCGGGCAACATGGGGTCCACGTTAGTCAATGTTCCTTTAGATGGGGCAATTATGACTATGCCAAGTGAAAGGACTGAGTTAATAATAGTCTGAAACCAGTGACATATTGTGTTAGTCGAATGGGGGAAAAGTTGGTGTACGTCTCGATATTTGAATCCGTGCACACATACTGTTAAGAACATTGCCAATGCCTCTACACTGGATATCATAGTTGACGATCTGAAATAGTGATGGTGTACTAGGTCCGCATGAAGGCACCAAAAGCATTGTGGAGACACACGAAACCTCTTATAAAACTCTCACCCATTTTGGCCAAGGTGACACAAGTATTGCATACAATAAAAAAGAGGCTCCCTATGAAATAGGGGTGGCAGTGGATCGCAATCAAATGAAAACGATGTTGTAGCTGCAGCCAAATGTATCACATGATGATGGATGGCTTCTTCTAAATCAGAAAACCTGTTCTGGGCAAAGTTAAATCGTGGAAAACTTAGAGGCAACGATGGAGGTGTTTCCCATGGGATGTCTGTTTCCACCCCCAACCTGGAAGAATAGGCCATGAACTATAAGGAGAATGTAATGCAAGCAATCAAGAAATGATGTTAGAAGGGAAATTAATGTAATAATAAATGGTAACAGCTTTAGAGGACAACACATAAGACATAGAACATTAAACATCAGCCAATACTTGATGAATGTTAACAAGTGAGGAGAGGTCACCTTAAACATGCAAACATGACAATTAAGAAACAAGTTTACAAAGCATATCACACATGATCTAGAAAGCCTTCATAATCATATCCCAGGGACTCTTTTGAAAAACCCCACCTCTTTTGCACGGCCTATCTCAGCTTGCAACCACACAACTTGAATTTCAGGCATCAGACATGCATGTACAAAGCACTCCTACAACGCTTCATCTTGTGTCAACAACATAAATATAGTTATCCATGTCTGGTCTCCACATACTAGACCAAGCAACTCTGAAATCATGGACATGAAAGATCCAATGCTAATATGTGAAGGGTGGGACTGAACGGATGATGCTAAGAACTCACTAATACGATCTTGGCTATGATATAAAATCTCAAGTACAACACATGAGTCATTCGGGTCATGTGCAAAATCACTCATACGTCGCTTCACTGAAGTACTCCTTGGTGCCTCAGTCAGGGCATATCCAGACATACTGATGGGAAAGTTAATGGGCCTGGGTTGAGATGCTGAAAGGGCAGGGAATGAGGCATCATCGTTACATCTTTGTACTTAAGATTGACCCCTATGACGATGTGAGGACAATTTAGTGAAAAACACTAGGCTAGCCTGACAATCTCGTGTGTTGGAGATACAATATCCATGAACTAACATCTAAATGGGGGAGTATTCTGTGATGCACGACATTCTTCTTGTATTCCTCACGGTGTTAGCTGAGGTGGTGGCGTGCCCCTTTACTCTACAGGTGACACATTTTAAGACATCATATGAGGCACAGCTAATGACAACGCATTGCAAGGAATGATAGAAGGAATGGAATAAGACAATGGTGGCTGGGAGGAATGCCCATATGTAGAGAAATCCAACATACAACATAAGTCATCCCAGTTCGGTAGAGGTCAACTTTACAGATATGCAACTTCGAGACTCGCCTGCATAATGAGTGAAATTATAACACCAAATTAGTAAGAGTCGATGAAGTAGAATACTTTGGGGAATTAGTGGATATGGATGAAATACACGTACCTGAATTTGAGAAGCCCACCAAGCATCATCGACAATGATGGTACTAGTTTCTAGGTTCTAGCCAAGTCCAAGTCATCCCCAAGAAATCTTTCCAATGATGCCATTCTATTTTCAAGGTTCAAAAATTTGTTCTTTAGCTGATCAAGTATGTATGTTTGTCCTGACTCGAACTGAAATTAGGTTAGGATTTCATCACCCTTTTTTGGACGGGCTCCCCCTATCTATGTGACCAAGGTTGATGAATTGGGCAACAATGTGACAAAACAGAACTGTGGCCTCATGATCCTAGTGAGCACGATCTTATTCATTCAATCCTTGAATATATGCCATTTTTTGTCATGGAACCTTCTGTTTTCTTCCCATACCTAGATACTAAGAAACACTATAATCCACTATATGCACCTCTACACCGCATGCAACAGTTAAACAAAAGTACCACCCAATTGCTTAACTATAGCATAGCGCAATATGCTGTAAATGTAGTAGAACAAATGTAGAACATGTAGTAATAAACATAAGTGCCCAAAAGTCATTGCCATCACGCAGCATAAAGACGAACATTGCTATGCCGAATATTATCTCAGACTTAGATATAGACATATGAACAGAGGACTGCCATAATTTCATGGCTGTATATATATAACCAAGTAGTTTAAAAAAAGGCATGAGTTGGATGAAGCCTTTCATATTGAATTACAAAGACAATACTTAGTTGAGTTTATAAAGATGTAAATATTAACAAAGCCATTACAGCTTATTACACTAGATTATCTACCGTAAAGTTTTACAAGTATCCATAGCTCATTGTTGTACAAACCATAAATACACATTATATAATCAAATTACTTGCAAACCTTTCAAACATGATCAAGAATTTAGCCCATACAAAATATATAGAAGTATTTATTTCTTGGAACAAAAAGACCCAGTATTCTTTCTAGCAATACTAATTATCCTTGTTCAAGATATATAGAAGGTTATAAACACCAGAACATGACTTTTTTTCCACGTACATACTTATTCTCAGCACATATAGTATTATATGAATATATATAAATAACACAAGTTGTCCCTAAATTGGCTACAATCAAACTTCAAACCATTGAATTTCAAACCAACTATTTCCAACTGTTACAAATGTGTATTGATTATATTAATTCAATATATATGATTTAAATTTATCTATATTTTTGTAATGTGCAAGTAAATATATATGTTAATAAAGTATAGCTGCTTCTAAAATATTTTATCCACATATTGATAGTGTAATTCAATACACAAAACAATACAATTTGCATTGATCCTAAGCAAGTATCCACTTTTATTTATTGACCCCAAATTTATTGTTTATATGAGTTAGACACACAAGTGAAACATCATAATAAATCTATTTCATAATAAACTTTAATTACTTATAAAATATCCTATCTATATATTCATGTTATAATTTACTATATTGGAAAATGATAACCAAAGGGCTATTACCCTTGGAGAACTCCCAAATCAGTCTGATGAACACCACCCTCGGAAAGTACAAGTGACCAACCTCGGGGAAAAAGGGGCCTCACCATCCTCAGAAATGTAACATGACCAACTTCGGGGAAGGGTGTCTTTTACCACCCTCAGATTTTACAAACCTACCGACCTCGGAAAAGTAATTCCCCATCCTCGGTAAGGGAGAACGTCTCCCAAAGGTGCCCCGCTCCACCGAAGAACTTATCCTGATGGCCCTCGGTGATGATATCTAGCTGAAGGGGGCCTTTTATTCTGAAGGGGTCTCATACCCCGAAGGGGTCTTACGGAGATAAGACAAAAACGGTTAAGAAGCCTCTGACAAAGCGACCTCGCACACGCCCTTGACACAAAGACCTCCCACACGGCCCTAACCTCTAGCCAGAACAGGCTAGGGCCAACAGGAGATACTCGTCCACAGAGGTACGAATCGCATCCGGCCGAACACGTGTCATGATCTAAGTGGGTTATGCCAAACGGTCTCCTCTCTACGCCCTCCTATAAATACCTAGGAGTAACCTTGGTAAGAGGGACACAGAACTTTATACTTTTTGCTCTCCACTTTCTGCTCCTTAATACTGACTTAGGCGTTGGAGGCTCTTCCTTCGGAAACACACTCTGGGGAGTCTCTAACCCTTGTTTTTCTAAGTCTTGCAGCTACCTTCATATTGGAAGTCTCTCATTCAAATGCCTTTATACCGGAAGTCCCTACTTCAGGCCACTATGTCACACAACGAGGATGCCATTGGGCATCATTTGGCGTCATCTGTGGGAACTCATTTCGGTGCTTGTAAAGGTAGAGGGAGGAAGGCAGTGGCCGGTATACTATGTGAGTAAATCCCTACATTACGCCGAAGTTAGGTACCCTATTCTACAGAAGGCTATTTATGCCTTAGTATTGGCGAGCAGAAGATTGCGACCTTACTTCCAAGGACACCCTATTACTATTCGGAGTAACCTACCTCTTCTAGGTGTCATGAGGAGAGTAGATCACTCGGGAAGATTATCAAAGTAGTGTATTGAGCTTGGTGAGTACGACATCACTTATGAGCCAAGAAGGGCAATAAAGGCTCAAGCACTAGCAGACTTCATCGCCGAAGTCCTAAAAGCTGAGGATACTCCTGGGGATCTCAGGAAGAATGAACCTGAGTGGACACTATTTGTTAATAGAGCCTCTGGTTCTGAACATCAAGGAGCCGGAGTGATCCTTTGTGGTCCCAAAGGTATGGAAGCCATGAAGGCCATCAAATTCGGATTCAACGTCACCAACAACGCCACAGAATATGAAGCCCTTATAGTAGGCTTGCGCCTGGCAAAAAGAGTTGGTTTGAGAAATCTGAAGGCCCACAGCGATTCCCAATTAGTAGTCCGTCAGATGGCAGAAGACTATAGCACAAATGACCCAACCTTGGCAAAGTACCATGACCTCATTAAAAAGATCATCCAGGAGTTCGACACGGTGCATATAGAAAATGTACCTCCGTGAGATAATATAGAGGCCAACACACTTTCCAAATCAAAAAAGTCTACTGACTTACTGCATCAGCCGAGTATAGCAGTAATGTGCATAACAACCTCGAGACAAGGGTGGAAGGACCCTATAAAAAATACCTCTCAACCTCGGAACTTCCTAAGGACCCTCTTGAAGTAGCCAAAGTGCGAAAGCGTTCAAGAAGATACTTCCTGATTGAGGAGGAGCTGTACTGGCAAGGGTATGCAGCTCCATTACAGAGGTGTATCAGTGAAGAGGATGTTGAAATGATCCTCAAAGAAGTCCATGAGGGAGCCTGTGGTTCGCACATAGGAACTGATGCTCTTGCCGGGGGCCTCATCCGGCAAGGATATTTCTGGCTTACTTTGAGGAAGGACGCAAGGCAGTTCGTCCAAAAGTGCGACAATTGCCAAAGACACGCTCCTGTCCAGAAACTACCCTAAAAAATGATAACTTCGGCTAACTACCCTTGCCCCTTCGCCGTATGGGGTATTGACTTTATTGGACCTTTCTCAACAGCTCCAGGAGGAGTGAAGTTCTGTGTAATCACAGTAGATTATTTCACCAAGTGGATCGAGGCAGAGCCATTAGCGGCAATCTTGGTGAAGGACATACAGAGGTTTGTCTGGAAGAACATCATATGCAGATTTGGCATACTGAGGGTGATATTAGCCGATAATGGCTCCCAATTTATTAACAAATGGTTCCAGGAATTTGTAACTGACCTTGGAATTAAAATGCACTTCGCCCCAGTGGCCCATCCTCGGAGCAATGGACAAGTTGAAGTGTCTAACAGAACAATAAAAGATGGTCTGAAAAAGAGGTTAAAAGAAGCGAAAGGAAAATGGCCAAGAGAGCTTCCGAGCGTGCTGTGAAGCTACCGAACCACTCCTAAAAGGGCCACGGGTGAAACACCCTTCTCACTCGTGTTCAGCACGGAGGCCATTATTCCTGTCAAGGTCATACAGTCATCCTTGAGGATACAGGTGTTTGACGAAGAAGGAAATAACCTTGGATTAAGGACCAAGTTGGACCTAATTGACGAGCATAGAAAAACGGCTGAACTCAGAAGAAAAGCCTTTCAACAAAGACTAGGCATCGCTACAAACTTGCACGTCAAACAGAAAGGGATAAAAAAAGAGGACCTTGTTCTCCGAAAAGCTGAGTTTGAAGCCCGAAGACCATCTCATGGGGTACTTCGAGCAAATTGGGACGAACCCTATTTGGTCCTCAAGGAAGTTCATCCTGGAGTCTACAAGCTCGGCGATACTGAAGGTGGAGAATTGAAAAATACGTGGCATTCAGATTCTTTGAAAAAATTCTACACTTAGAAATTTTTTCCAAGGAAAAAATTGTATAAATCTCCCCAAGCCTGACTGACCGAACATGATGTAAATATCGAAGGAGCTTCTTTCCGAAAATGCCTCCAAAATTATTTCCATTTTTTACCGAAGGCATACTTGACCGAACAGGTTCGCTTCCGAACGAGAGTAAAAAATGCCCGATTTTGAGGGGGAAGACCGAACATGGTCACACCAAAAGGGTAAACTCATGGAAATGGTAAGTCTTCGCTAAATTATGCCAACCGAACATGGTTGAAGAAAAAGGGGTAAAACTATTATGGAGGTTAAGTTGCGCCAAAGATGGTTAGCTGAGCATAGTTGCTTATCCCCTAAAAGCCCCTAAGTGCACACTTAGAAAAATTTTCAAGTAGAAAGTCATGCAAAAACACCGAGAAGGTATGACCGAAAATGGTTACTTCCGAAGATGAATATCTCATTTGCCCGAATGTGGTTGTCGAAGGGGAGTATTTTCTAAAATGCATGACTGGAACTTAGAAAAGTTTTCAAAAATGAAAAGATGTTAAGTACGACGAAAATGGTTGTCCGAATGAGGGTATGACCGAAGGGCAACTTTGCCTGAAAAACGTTGATCAAACATGATCGGCGTAAAAGGCACTTGACTGATTTGAACAAGGGTTAAATTCCAAAGAGGATGATGTTTTTCGGATGGGGTACTGACCGAACATGGTCGTGACACCCTTCGCGTCCAAATATGGTCCATTAAAGACCTTAGCCAAAATTTTGAAGAAAAAAGAGACTTCATTAATACGGTGATAAAGTACAACGGATGGATTACAAAAGAAAATGAAGAAAAAGGAGGCCTATTCGGGGTCCTGGGCATCCGTCGACTCCTCAGCATCTTCTGCATTTTTGCCTCTGGACACTCTTTCGGTAGCAGCTACTTTAGGTGCCGAATGAGGAATAGCAAGAAGATTGATGAACTCTGGCCTTGACCACTTCCAGGATGGTCCTTCGGGGATGTCCAAGGCCGCCAAAAAGAAGAGGTCGAAGTTGGGAAATCTGGACGCAACCTGGTGACGGGCGAGGCAAAAGCCGTCCTGATAAGACCTCTTAGTTACCTGATCGAACTTAGCCTTTTCCGTGTCCAGGTCCGCCAGTTCTTTTCTGAGCTCCATGACCTCCTTCTCCAACTTCTTCTTCTTCTTCTTTCCCTCCTTCTTTAGCTCATCAACCTTGGCCTGAAGCTTGGAGTTGAGGTTGAATGCCTTCGCCACTTCAGCAACAGTGTCCTCTTTCTCCTTTTGAAGAACCTCATTGGCCGAGGTCAGAGCTATCACCTTCCCACCAAGGTCTGACATCTTCGCGGAGAAGTCTTGGATAAGCTCCCCTTGGCTTTTAAGCATCTCCTCCCAAAGATTAGCCAGATCCTCCTTGGCTATTTTCTTCAGCTAGCTGTACTTGACGACAAAGCTAGCCAAGAGTTCCTTGGCCTTTGCCAAGGACTCCTCAAACCGACTGTGGACCGAAGATTGCTTGGCTGGCCAAGCTCAAAAGTACCCAGTATATGCCAAGAGCTGCAAAAAGGAAAGACCCTGAGTAAGGAACAGAGGGCAACAACAGCACAGAAAATCCCTAAGTATTATAGGGTAGAAGTTTACCTGGGTAGCCTGCTCACTCATCCTCATTGTGAGGCTCTCCTTGTTCGGACACTCTTCAATCAAAGACTGAAAAGTGGTGTGTGTGATAACACCCGTCGCCATCTGAGGAGCCATCTTCTTGCGATCCTTGGAGAACAAGTTCATGTCCTCCGTTAAGATCCAGAAGGGCTCCATTGGAACCTTCCCCTTTGCGATTTTGGCATCCCGAATGGCCCTTTCCGGGCATGATCTTCCACCCAGAGAGCCTGCACTGCTTCTTCTGCAAAATCACGCCGAAGTTCCATCAGTACATTATCCCTTAGCCACTCATCTATAAGGTCTAAAATATCAAAAATTCCCAAACTCATAGAAGAATGGCTAAGGGACAAACCTGGTGGAAGCTCGGCATCACCGCCCTCGGAGTCACTGACCTTGAGGACCTCGGCAAGAACGTGCTTACCCTTCCTCCTTCGGCATTCTTTAAGCTCCTCAGCCGAAAACCCCCCAACCGAGCCCCACAAGGTCTCCGCCGTAGTATTACTAAGGGGAGTTGAATAGATGGCAGGCTCCAAATGTGGGTCTGCCTGACCAGGGGTCTGGTCCATAACCCCCACTTTGTCCTCTGGGGGCGGGGGAATGGGGTCCTCCTTTGTCTTCTTCGACCTCGGGGCCGAAGATGGTCCCCCTAGTGCCTTTTTCCTCTTTGCCATCGCCTTTTTTCTCTGTTGCTCTCCCTTCTCGGCCTGACCGAGGAAGAGAGACTTGTAGAAGGCAGCAGACTTGTCACCTATCTCTGCAAAAAGAAGAACATCAGTGTAAGTACAAAAGGAGATATAAGAAAAATCTGGGAAGTAACTTACTCTATTGAAGGGCCGGATACGTGAGTTCATTCCGAAGGAGCATTACCAACCACGCCTTCTTCCCGTCGAAAGGAGGCTTCGGCATGTTCAGGTCAGTAACGTGTTCCTTGATCACCCCCAGCACCCAAATGACCTTTTCGGTCATGAGGTTCCATCTAATAAGAAAGGGGTACAAGGAACGCGGAAGGGCCTCAGGATCCCAGTCTGCGACAGCCCGAATGCGGCTGTCGAACTCCTCAAACTGGGCTTCTAACTCTAAGGTTAACAGTTTTTGGGGATTGACTATGTCTATATCCAAAATCCCCCACACCCATTTGGTTGGCACATGCTTCCACTGCTCATTCATCTTCAGAAAGAAGAACTTCTTCTGCCACCCTCGCCGGCTATCCTTCGTCCCGAAGGTGAACGTGTACTTCCTGTTCCTAGATCCCCGAGGAAGTAAGAAGTAGAACCCACCCTTCGGGACGGGGTGGAGTTTGTAGTATTGCATGAAGAAGATGAAGTGAGGCTCTATCTTGAAGACCCCACATATGCAGAGGAAGGCGTTAAAGTAAGAATATGAGTTTAGAGGAAGTTGATTCACAACTATGCCATGGAATTGGCAGAACTCGCAAACCATCTTCGATAGAGGATACCAAAGTCCAGCTTTCAGCTGGGCCCGTAAAATGGTAACCTCATCCGAAAGATTCATGTAACTAGGCATATCGGGACTTGGTAGCCTAGTAACAGTGTAAGAAGGGAGAAAGAATTTAGCTGTCCATTTCTCTAACTTCTCCGGAGTAGCACAACTTGGATGAAAGTTAAGGGGAAGCCAACTCTCGGGGATAGGTTGAACAGACATAAGCGGGACTGGAGTAGACATGTTCGGGAAAAAGAAGTCTAATCTCGGGAAGGTGAAAAAAATGGGGGAGACAAAAAAAATACCAAAGAACGACTTCGAAAAGAGGACCCACCTAGCTCGGAACAAGGAAAGGACTTCGCAAGACACTGCAGGTAATGCCGGAAATCGCTCCGCCGCTAGCGCCGCCGCCTGAAAAGAAAGAGGAGGAAAATTCGAGAGCAAAAGATAGCAAAAGAACAAAAGTGTGAAAAAACTGATGATGAAGGGTTTATATAGGCTAAATGAGGCAGGCGAAGCGTCACGAATGAGACTGTTTGCAATCACTAGGTGACACGCGTCACCCGATGCAGGAAATGAGGGCACGCCTCCTGACAGCTGCCAGACCTAGGCAAGTCTTTCCTGAGGAAACGCGTCTATCTGTCCAGAAGATATGACGATTCACTGGCATGCAATAAAAAACCCAATAGACAAGTATACACTTGGAAAGAAAAAGTAACCTTGGGAACACCAAAAGCTCTTTTGGAAAATAGATACTACTACCTCGGTTAGAAGAGGTGTTCTAAGCCGAAGAGGAACCTTCATCGAAGAAGGTAGCCTCGGTCAAAAGTCAGCTAATATTTGTTGAGACATCGATCATCTACCATAGCCCCACGGGACACTTGTAAAAGCTCGAGTACCAAATATACAACTTCGGCTTTTCAAAGGGGGCATGTGATAGCCAAAGGGCTATTACCCTTGGAGAACTCCCAAATTGGTCAGATGAGCACCACCCTTGGAAAGTACAAGTGACCAACCTCGGGGAAGAGGGGGCCCTTACCGCATCGGAAATGTGACAAGACCAACTTCGGGGAAGGGTGTCTTTCACCACCCTCGGATTTTACAAACCTACAGACCTCAGAAAAGTAATTCCCCATCCTTGGCAAGGGAGAACGTCTCCCGAAAGTGCCCCTCTCCACCGAAGAACTTATCCTGACGGCCTTCAGTGATGGTATATAGTTGAAGGGGGCCTCTTATTCCGAAGAGGTCTCATACCTCGAAGAGGCCTCGTTCCCTGAAGGGGTCTTACGGAGATAAGACAAAAACGGTTAAGGAGCCTCTGACAAAGAGACCTCGCACACGCCCTTGACACAAAGACCTCCCACACGGCCTTGACCTCTAGCCAGAACAGGCTAGGGCCAGCAGGAGATACCCTTTCACAGAGGTACGGATCGTATTCGGCCGAATACGTGTCATGATCTAAGTGGGTTGTGCCAAATGGCCTCCTCCCTACACCCTCCTATAAATACCTGGGAGTAACCTTGGTAAGAGGGACACAGAACTCTCTACTCTTTACTCTCCACTTTCTTCTCCTTAATACTGACTTGGGCGTTTGAGGCTTTTCCCCCAGAAACACACTCTGGGGAGTCTCTAACCCTTGTTTTTGTAAGTCTTGCAGCTACCCTCATATCAGAAGTCTCTCATTCAGACGCCTTTATACTGGAAGTCCCTACTTTAGGCATCTATGTCACACAATGAGAATGCCATTGGGCATCAGAAAACATATTATTCTCTGATCAGCAACATTCTCCCACAGCATTAGTAAGGTGCTTTACCTAGTAAATACTATAAACTAGTAGACTAATTTTTTTTGTTGGAAATCAAAATTAAGAAATAACAACCAGAGCAATGAATGATTCTTCCAAAGAGAAAAAATACCGTAAAGAACTTTTAAATCGATAATAGAGTTTACCAATAGATGTATATGGTAACAGAGGAACTTTAGCGCTAATGCCAGCAGCTTGGGTGAGAAAGGGGGGACTTGAGCTGCCGATTTTTTGGTGTTGATGAAGAAGTATCACTAGTTCAATTATGAACAACTACCACAAATCAAAGAGAATGGGAGAATATGAATACAAGGCAGTGTGAGCATTAAGGAGTAGGAATAGATACAGACATAGCAATGTGCCACCGGTGACAATGTCTCACGAAACTGACGTACTCTTCCACCAACACTCTTCAATTGTGACAACAAGTCGGTGTACAAAATCCACTATATCCTTTTAAGAATGCAAGCAAATCTGGCCCTATGAACGTTGGAGAAGTAGTTCTGGCGAAGATTACTATCGAATAAACTACTCCAGTGCCACCTCCATCTCACTGATGACCGTTAAAGACACAACCTAAAGTGAAGATTTTATAAAGCCTTCAGATCCGGCACAAATCAGCAACTTTTACCTGCGAAGCCAGTGCTCCGGGAAGCTCACATTTGGGCCTTTTCTCTACCAATTTTGCTTGTGCTTTATTTCTAAAAACATCATCATCACATGTGTGTCTTTTCTAATATATCCTGTTGCATGACAAAGGTGAAGGCATGTTACCTAGTGAAACACAAAGGCGAAGAAGATCTGTGAATTAACTGAACAAAACAAGCAATAAACATAATGGTGCTCCTCCAATTGAACCAAGAATCACACAGCTAATGAGGTACCCATGAAGAGATATAGGCCTCTATGTTGGAAAAGTGAAGAAATGAATAGGGGAGAGCTTTAGAAAAAAAGAAACCATGGCTGTTAGATGAGTAAAGTGAGAACCGTTGCATCTCTGATAGGGGAAAGAAGACAAGACTATCAAATAGTCTATTCATTCGGGCTGGACCATAAATATGGCTAACTTTTTAGGTATAAAATGACCACGTGCACATGGGATGTTTCTCACACCTAATAAGCATGTTAAGGAGCTCCTAAAAACTACAGCCAAACTGGGCCTAAATCACTAGCTTAAATTCATTAACTAACCAACCCAATTAGTGAATCCATAGGAAGTGTGTTTTCATAATTTGATAAAAATCACAGATTTACATTACATTCTTACATTCTAGGTTAACTTAGAATAGTGGTATTTAGCGTGCAATTCAATCAATCCTCATAGGAATGATATTTTTCTTACCCAACTTCAACGTCCACCATGTGCTTGTAGTTAGGGTTTAAAACTTACAACACTACTGTAAGTTAAGTAAAAAAATATCCTAATTAATTCAAAAAAGGAAGAAACAAATTTTTTACTCATTATTCCAATTCCACCCTACTTGATCTAAAGTGGGGTGACATAGATGGGCAATAGTAATCTGTGATTCTCTTAATATAGCTCCATTGATGAAACCAAGCCAGCACACAATCTAGAATTAAGGCCTTTCATAGGCCCATATCTTGGCCACCCACTCATAAATTTTAAGGAAGTCATTCCTTTCGAGAGTTCACAGGTAGAAGTGTTCACAGGAATGTCTTGCATTATGTAGGTTGGGCTTGGACAGGGCCTTACCTAATCCTTAGCTAAGGGTGGTGCAAGTTTGGGCCTGGACCTGTTTTTTTTTTTAGAAAAAATGAATGTAATTTGTTTGCAAAACTAAGGTTTTTTTTAGAGAAAAACACCACCACTGATGCAAATTTTATTAATTTAAACCCAAATAACACTTAAATGCATTAATATATATTCCATCTAGCATAATCTAATTCCATGCACATAAATGCAGTAATACATTTTTGTATTACCTAATCAACATTAATTCAATGTGTAGTAACATAAAAATAGTCTTAACCTATTGGAGAAGTTCATATGTCAATAGTGAATGTAAGACTGTGATCAAGTGTAGAAAAATATGCTTACAAGTTCAATTTACCAGCTTTATATATATTAAATTCTTCTCTCCTAGTAGTTGTCCTAAATGTCTTTTTAAAAATGAGGTTCAAGTTTGTCTAAAATGGTGTTTTAGGAGCATCATCCAATTAACCAAGTCTTCTCTACATTCTTGCTAGTTAAATCTAAAAAATACTTGAACCACCGATGGTATTCCGAGCTGCCTTTGTCTATTGGAACTAGCCTAGGCACCAAAATAGAGGATGGGTGCTATGTTTTAATATGCCATTGTAGCATCCCGATCCTTGAATTGACCTTGTGCACCAATTTCTTCCCGTAATACTTGCACTTTGCAAACCTCATGTCTTTTTCTCACGCCGTCTTGAAATGCCACCACATAAAATATTTGAAACGTGATTTACCTTTCATGTTCTCGTGTTTTGGATTTTGACATCATCGTCCATCACTTGCTCTTTAAACTCCAAATTGATATTTATCATATCAATATTGGAGGCTTCATCAACCTCTTGGTTATGGATACACTTTTTGTTGGATTTTTATGATGAAAAAATGACCTTAATTTGGTGCAAGATGAGGAGTTCTTGGAAGGTACGGAGCTAGTGCTTTTTCTTGATGCTATTGTCAGAAATAAGTAAGAAAGAGAAACCACAGTAGATTATATAGAGATTAAGAAAAAATTAGCTAAAGATTAAGAAAAATGTATGAGAGCTAAAAGAGAATTGTAGAGAATGTAGTATATGTATAAAAGAGGTTGTAGGAATTAGTGTGAGGAAGTGTGAAAATGAGCTCCTCTATTTATAGGAGTGCCCAAAAATTTGTTGGACCAAATTTCCCTAAAAAAGTAGCAATTTCTAAGGGTTGGACGGGGTGAAATGTGATTTTAGGCAAAAAATGATGTTATTAGCCTTTGGGAGGTAAATGTGCAATTTTTTTTTTCTAAATTTGGCCACCTGTCTCATCCCAACAAAAAACCCGACCTTACCTGACTTGGCACAAACAAGCTAAGTTGTGCTGTGCCTGGGCCCAGCCTTTATCCAATCTTGGGTTGGGCCTTGTTTCCTCTTCCCTAGGCCCATGAATAGCCCACTTTTCTTGTCCTCCATCTGAGCTGGGCCAAGTCGTGCTTCGACAGTGTTAGGATCCAAGCTAGTTCCAGGCTAGGCTGAGTTGGCCAGCCAATTATTCATCTTTATTCCTAGGGTTAACTCTCGTTTAGGGTCTGTACTCGAGGCATCCACCGAAGACCAATGTCTAAGCAGGTTCCAACTATCTTCCCCTTTTACAAAAATGGAATATTTTTCTCCAATCTCTCAAAAGTCTAGAAAAATTCATGATCAAACCTACAAGGAAATTATGAATAGGAACTATAGACTCAAAGTAGAAAAAAGTAATATGGTTCTAATGTTTCAGAACATAGAACTTTCACAGGACCTCCAACAATTGAGGAATATTAGTAGCGAGAAAACAATCATGTATACATTGATGTGAGCATATCAGTTTGGGCGAAGCCAAACTAGACTCAAGAAAAAAAGAAATTGGACACTTCAACAACAAACCAATGTGACAGTAGCTAGAATTTCGCCCTAACTTAGGATTCAAAGTGTTACTGTTATGCCCAAAAGCCAATCATGAGATGATTGTATTTTTGCACATTGAGTCATGATATTTTATTGAGGCATTAATCCAACAATTATGTTTGTCATTTTGTTTCTGCGTAAATTAACAAACATAATCGTAACCCTAGAATAATGATATTCTTAAACGTCCCTGGTCTAGTATTATTGTGGAGCGGGTTGCAATAATACATAATGACTAGCATATGTGGAGACTAATATGAGATATGTAGTCTACATATGGGTACAAGTTGGAGAACTTGTGTACTGGACCGACCCACCATGAGAACATTACATGGATCGTTATATGAGTGTCATAAGTGATTCTCATAGTGATCATGGTATATGTAGTCCTTCGACCTAAGATCATCAAGGTTCCCTACATGTGAGTCACATACTTTGATACTTTCCTTTGTTGCTCGTAACTGAGTGAACTTGAAGGAGGTCATTGGGTATGTCACATATCATGCGGAGGGATTTGTATGATCAAGATGGGATTTGTCCCTCCTATGTAACGGGAGTGATATCTTCGGGCCCCTTGATAGAGTGAGACTTCGAAAATGCATGGCCATTCTCCGATGAGTTGATATATGATATCAATGTCATCAGTTTAAGTTCGTCTACTCGGTAATCAAGAAACCAAAGATTGGGTTATACGATAGTGACACATTCCATGTCCCGTGCTTAGTCTTGATATCTTGGACAAAGGGACAATGGCATATATCAGTGATGATCATAAAGGTTTAGTCGATTCACCGACAATCTTGTCACTTGGGTAGCAATGATGTGTTGCTAGACACCGCTCATTGCTTATGATCATAAATGTGATTTATGATCATTGCCAACATGGCAATAGCCTATTGGGTCGCACTCATAGAGCTATTTGGATCATTAGAGTGCATGGGCTAATTATTTGGGTTATGGTTTCACTTTAATTTTGTATTAATAATGGGCCAAAGAGTTGAGCCATTATTAAGCCCGAAATTAAATCCTAATTGGATTAGGGCTTTGAAACCCATTAGGCCTGGAAGTTGAGTCTCACTATAAATACAACTTTTAAGTGAGAAATTCGCAGGTCTCCTTACCCTAGCCTCCAAAAAGGACAGCCACACTCTTCTCTTGCAGTTCCTTGGAGGACGCAAGCTAGCACTGCGAGCGCAAGAGAAACGCATCTGCCGGGATATGGTGGAAGCGTGGTGATCCCGAGAGGCTCGTGTGGATACCATAGAGAGCCTGAACACGTCAACTGTTCAGGTTTTGTGATTTGACTCTACAGTTGAATGAGAGATCTCAACCGAAAATTAGGTATGAAAATTTTCGAACACCCGGTTTACCCTGTTTCACTTGGATCCTGGAGGGTTTCGGTTAAATTCCGCTGCGCTATTTGGCTCCCGAAACCCATCACAAAGAAGGTGATATATCCATCCAAAGGACAATGCACCCTATTAAAAGGATCGAGGGCTTCAGCAATAAGATTTAAAAGTATAGAAGAAGAATAAGCCTTTTAAGTCCTTAGTTCTATTTTCATATGTTCTTCAGGATATGGGCCCTATCTTTGAGATCTTTAGATTTTATCCATCATCGGTGCAAACAAATCAGTGAAATATCAAGATGACAAGCTAAACCCTAATTCCAAAGGGTGATAACATTATTAACTGTTGAAAATAGAAAGAAAAATGGGAACAGAATATACCTTCAAAAGGCATAAACACTTCAATAAGTGAATCAATAAAAATGAGCTTTGTTGATCTATAATCTTGCTATAAGGATGAAAACAAAAAAATTCTCAGGCAAGTAAACTATTAAACAGTATACCAAGTCGATTTAAAGACTTCTTGGAGTGCCTAAGAAGGAGATGAATTTCACTCAACTATAGGGGATCACCATGCATTAGCTCACCCATATGTCTCTGTAAGGACAATTAATGCTCCGCTTTTATCCATTTATATTCAATGTTTTTCTATTTAAGACATTTATTGTTTAGGAGTTGCATAAAGCTTCATCAAGGACAAACATAGGTTCTATAGTTAGACAGGAAACTTGCACCTTAAGGAGGAAAATGATACCCCTTACAAAGTCTTCTACAACTTTTTTTTGGGAAATAGAAGCAAGTCTCGAAATTGCTTATTTTTCTAAAAGAAAAACCTTTGAATTCTTGTACAAAATAAGTTAGCAAGATCAAGTTGAGTGCGACAAAGTGGAACATTTATTAGGGAAAGGGCTTCCCTTTTCAGTTTTTAATCTCTAGGGTACTATTAGTGGTTGTTTAGTCATTCTTAGACTTGGAAATCTACATGTTTTGTTCAACATTCAATTTTATTTAGCAAAAATCGTACATATGAGTTTTACAACCATTTTCATCTCATAATTTTAACAAAAAGATTAAGGTTGCATAAGAAAAGTGCATTAGCCCTAGCAAGACTCTCCTTATTATAACAAGCTACTAGTTTTAAATCTTCACTCGCAAAAATAAGTGGCTGAACTTGGAAGAATTGCAAAATTAAAAGATCCACTTGTTGATGTAACATCTTTATTTCAGAAACAGTGCTTGAAAAAATTTAGGTAAAAAAAGGGCAAAACACCCTCCCAACACGCCTATAAGAGACACTATAACAGAACCTAGCCCATATGTTTTAGAAATGGCTAGAGACAAAATATCAAGCATTTGGCAATAAAAAAGAGGGTTTTCTTTATGACCTCATCTAGAAATGCATTAGTGTTGGCTAAGCCTTTCTCCAACACTTCCACCTTCGCCCAAAGTATTGTCGAGATACTCCAACTTTATTCTCTAGTTACAGAGATCCATGCTCAAGCCTTCCACAATGGTGGCCGCTCGTGAACACACAAAGGCAATTTGCATGAAAGGAAAAACATTTAGAGATATAGCCCTCCCTTGAACTAAAGGTGGTTAATAGTATAGAAAATGATCTAGATTTAGACAACATTCTGCAAACTGACAAATGGCACCGAGGTCAGCTTTCTAGCCACAACATCCACAAAAAGCTATGTACTGACCATTCTTTTTCAGCCCCAAAGCACCCAAAATGTTTAGTGTAAAAAGGGCCACTTAAAAAAAATGGACCCTTCATTATCTAGGTTATCTTGACTGGTCTCCCCTCTAGAATATCCACCTTTAAATGATAGTTTTTCTCTAACACATTCTGTAAACACTACCATTGAGAAAGGGACTCTTGTTAAAAGATAAGAACATTGTCAAATCCTATGGCAAACAAGGTAAAAAGCAAATATCAAAACTTTCAGAAAATCATTGGCCAAGATCTCTTTTAAGTGAACATGGGGAGTGTTTCCATGAGCCTTGGTACACCTAACATTAATTTGATTAGCCTCATCTTCAAGATGCCTATCCAGTTCTTAGAAAATTTAGAAAACTCAATGAATTGTTATAAGTATAAGAGAAAGCAAAGAAGGTAAAGAAGAAAGCCACCCAAATAATCGACTTATATATAGACAAAGAAGTAACTTAAGGGGCAAGAAGTTCATGTCACTCAAAAAGATGAAGCTTATGAAATTCATCAAGGTAAAAGCCTTTAGAAGTCAGTTAAGATAACCTCACATGCTTGCAAATAGGTAATTCTTGTCTAATCCTAGCCATCATTACACATCTTTATTTAATAACACCTTTTCAAGTCATTTAATTTTTTATCGTGTAAAACACCTTGTTTCCCAATACAAACATCATCATAATCTTACTCTGTCTTTGCATTAGGCTCTTACTTTACTGCCAAACCTTGGCCTGGACAATGAAAACTCAATTACTGCCTTAGGCCTCTTGCTACACAATACGATAATGTCATCTAACCATAACCATATAAACAGGCATCCTTGGTGGGGATTTAGGCTTCCCACCACAAGCACGTTTAACAGAGATCTCTCTTTACACATCTTAGTTGAGACCTCTATAAAGTGTTTCCAGTAGGGACCTTTGGTAAGCCTTCATCATACACAAGGTGCCCCTCACTTTCTAGATTCATTAGTAAAATTCCTTGCATTGCAAAAACCCCTTTTTGTTCACTATGCTCACATTTACACTTTGGCTTTTCCAAGCAACTTTTGTTACCATATTGGGCCAAAGCCAAACATAACACGTTACATTAGGCCCAGTACACTAAAGGCCTCATCAAATATAGTGGACAAGGAAAGGGTCTAGCTCACATCATAATAAGCTGGGCCCTATCTACATATACATGAACCCTCTTATTAGACTGATAAAGGTCCCTCCAAGTTGCTATGCTACGCTCATCTTCTTATTCAAAAAATCACACCACAATTTTGAGAACATATCTTTCATTAACAATAAGTGAATTATGCCTGATGAAACTACAAATTGATCCTCTATGATCTTCAGTGCATCTTCCACATCTCAAGGATTTTCCCTGATCCCCCCATGATTCTTTGAATCTATTATAAATCAATCTCCATAATTGATATAACCACTTTGCTATTTAGGGTCATTTCGTTGATCTAGCAAGAAAAGACGTAACCTCAGCACACTTTACTCTCATTTTTGTCATTTTTTCTTGGACAAACACTGGCTTAAGTGTAGAGAGGTTCTCGCTAGGAACATACATCCTAGAGGCCTTTTAACATCGTCTTCCTGTGCAGGAGTTCTCGCACATCCCATGTCAACTTAGTCACGGCAACCGTGGAAATTTAATGCTTTAGCTATCACAAGGGGTATCTAGATGCCTTTCGGACCAAAAACATGTTGCAACCTATGAGAGGCTCATAAACTTGATCTTTCTAAAGTAACGAGGTCAAAATAAAGAGGTTTATGTTAACGACATGAAAGTAAAAAAGTAGGATTGCATCTTAATCCTAAAGCATGAATATTTAGGATTGGACCAAGAAATTCCTTGGCTACATAGTATGTAAAAGAGAAAAAGATACAAGCCTAGAAAAGGTTCAATAAGGAAACAATAGGTTGAGCTAAGTCAACAATTTTCTCATCCTATTTTTGAATAGTTAGCGCTGAGGCATATGTACCCAACCAAAGTTTTTGGTCCCTTCAGCTACCATATAACAAGATTGTTGGACTACAAAATAAATGTTGTTGTATGAATAGGCAAGAGTCGTCAATGAAGAATATTTGTCCAAGTATGTAATATGTCAATCCACTTAGAGACAGGGCAGAGACTGAGAACTGTATAATGGAAGACAAGAAATAGGTAAAATGTTCCACCCTAACACACAAATCCCTAGGAAAATCCTTCTTAGCACAAATTACTAACTTGATTGTCTAAAATTTTATCCATTCGGGGGCATATGATAAAATTGGATTGTCTAAGAATTCCACCCAGTTACACACCCATGAATCCCTTTCTCCTCAATTTTTGTTTAGAAGCAAAGTCTTTTCTTTTCTATGTTGTCCGCTTAAGCTCTTTTAGTAGTCAAGTCCATAGACTAGCTCCATCAAAATTAAATGAAACTCATATAGAGCACTTGTTTTTTTTCAATGGATCATTGGAAAAGTCCTTAATTCTTTTTCCATGTGATTAGTTGTCATTGAATGTGGGGGTCAATGACATAAAAATGACCTATGCAAACATATATGAAGACTACACATTTTAAGAGTCTTAAAAATTTTAGCGGGGACTGCCCGTGGGGACTGCCCACATGTTGGGTTGATCGACAAGAATAGTGATGCACAATATTATACCATGCACATGCTTTTTTTTTCTTTGGTATACAAAGTCAATAATATAAGATGTAGGGTTTAAGAAGTTACAATTATAATAGGGGAATGTTAATCTATTCAGCAACAAAAGATAATTAAACACAATATTAAAATCAAGGGATTTGATGTTCCTTTCCCACACGAAGTGGGGTGGCGGGACATACATGTGCTTTTTGTATAAAGAAGATACTAAATCTGTGAAGGTATTTAATAAATCCATAAATACAAGACAAAAGAAGCATGCTTGTCACTAATGTTTTTGCCAGAATTTGGCCACTTCAGCTTGTTTTCAGTCAAATGCACTACTAACATTTTCATTCTAGTAAAGTATGCCAATGGTGTTAAATTATTCTAGTTGCGTGATGACATGTGGCATTCAAATTACATGACAAGCTTATTTTCAAACGAAAGATAAAACATCTGACCTAGCCTTTAAAGATTCATCCAATCTAATGAAGCCCACATAATTTTTGTGTTTAAAATTCAGCTATTGTGTACCTATTGCCAAGCTTACAGGGGATGGTGTTTTTCAAGACCCAACTGCCAATAGTCTCGACCTTCTTTTCTTTTAGTTTTGACATCACTAACCAGCTATAATCCCCATTTTTTTTTTTTTCACAAAAAGCCTTACAGGCACGGGAAAATATAAAGAAAGAAAGCCATCAACTTAGTTTCATAAAAATGTACATCATTTACGCTTAAATATTTAACCCAACAATAGTTACTTTAAGTACACCAAATTTAACTGTAACTCTTATACCTGTAAAAATTTTCAAAAAAAATTACACCCAATTTATCCTTATCTTAAGAGCGAGGATTCAAACCTTTTTAAAGGAATTAAAAAAGAAATCCCTCTTAGGATTTAGGATGCCCCTTTCTGCCTTTGTAGTCTTGTTCATCATTTAGCCACTTTTTGTAATCTATCACTGCGAATTTAAGATTTATAAATGGGTAAAAAGCATCACTAACCTTTAACTCCAATTTATAATTGGTTCTCAACTTTTTATTTTATTGTAAATTGGTTCTAACCCTTTATAGCTCATTACATATTGGCCTGTAACCCTGACCAAGATTGAATTGGCATAAAAACTTGATTTACAGTTAGGAAAAACTAATAATTTATTCATTAACTTACATGAAATTAATTTATTATAAGATAGTTACTGAATAGTTTAAATTCAAATTTAAAAAGTTAATATCAAATAATTATGTGAGAGTTAACAATTTCAAACTTATCCGTAATTGTCTTTTAATAAATTTAAATTGAACCATAATTTTTTATAGTCAATAAACTATTTAAATTAGTATTTTTTTTCTCTGTAAATCAAGTTTCAATACCAACTTAGTCTTGTCTAAAGTTAGAAACAAACATGCAATGCATTATAAAGGATTGAGACAAATATTCAATGAAATGAATGTTTACAACTAATTTGCAATGGGAATTAAAAATTTGAGACTAATAACGCATTTTACTTCTTCATGAATTTTGTTAGTTAGCAACTACCACAAAGTTCTAAGATTTGTGAGGATGGTCTAAGGTTAGGGATTTAAATAATCAAGTCAGATAAGCATGAGAGTTCTTAATGGATATTTATGTTTTTGTGCGCAGGAGAAAGGCTAAGGGGAATAAGAGTTTGAATCTATGATTAGATACCATAACTGGGTATGAAGTACGCGGATAACCGCAAATTAGTGCGACGATTATTGTTCAGGGATTCGATCGTGGGGAAAGAATATTGGGACCAAGTGGAGAAAGAATTTTAAATTAAGGGGGTCAATTGCAAAAATGAAACACTTGGAGACACGAAAAAGCAATATTAAAAATTTTGAGAACTTATTTTAGCAATTTTGGCATTTTCTAACCTGTCACATACCTTGTACTGTTTATCTGCGGCCCAACTCATTGTACAGTATCTCTACGGTAACTCTCAACCCAAAATTAGTATCTGTACACATGATTGCCCATCAAAATTAGAGTAAGCTTATTATTACTAATTCTTTCTTAATTTATTTAATCTATATATTATTTAAAAAAATTAATTTATTATTCTTTATATTCAACATTTTGATAATATGAATGTAAAATTTATGTTCAAATAATAAATGAACTTGTAGTTTTCCAATTTTAATTTTAATTTTTTGAGAAAACAATAATATAAATAAATTCAAATTAAATTTAAGTAAAAAACGTAAATGATTCAAAAAATTTGGGACATATGATCATTATTATCATCATTATTATCATTATCATCATTATTATTATTCCATAAAAGGTATTATAACTATATTTTGAATAATGAAGGGGCTTTTACTGTTCTTTGACAATAAAAATCATTGTAAATGAGTGGCTCAATTTTTCGTTTGTGTTTTCCCGGATGTGATCGAATTTTTTTGAAAGCTCACCGACCTTTTGCAAGGTGGTCACCCAAAGGCATGTGTCTCTATTTTCCCCTTTTCAGTCTATTTCACATTTCATTTTTGTTAACTCACATTTTCATTTTCTGAATTTCTATTCTTTTTCATCTAGTCCCTAGGCTTGATTCACGTTGTATTTTGGTTCCAAAACTTAATAAATACATAGCTTGAGTCTTTCTATGTGCTCTCTTGGTTCTGAATTTTTTTTTTTTGTACTACCGTCTAAGCAAACATTGGCTATCATTATATGTTTATTTTTTAGCTAAACCATTTTTTTTACCTTTATTAAGTCAATTATTAAACCATCAAAATCTAAAGTTTTTCATTTCCTCTATTTGTCCCCAAATTTTTTCTTTTCTATTCTTTTTACCTTTATTAAGTTAATAGTTAAATTGTTAATTGATTAACATAGATTAAATATGAAATTTGTGTTTCAGACATATCATTTTATTATTGATGATTGAGTTTTGTAACATGAGTTATTTACTTTAAAAACTTTAGGGTTTGACAATGTAATTTCGTCTATAATTGGTAAAATTGAAAGTGAGTTTTTCTAAAAAAATTTCTCATCAATGCTAAAGATTGGAATTTGAGATGGTAAGAGATAAAAATTTTTAGTGAATTATTTTTTAATAACAAAAAAGATTTCCAATATCTCAAAGTATATACAGTTTTAGTGTGTTATGTTTCGATCCTTACTGATTATTTTAATGATAAGAACAAAACATAAAGAGAACCTAGTTCAAAATTAAAATAAAGTGAAATTCTAATCCAACATAAGCTTGTTATTGAGATTTGTTCTAATGTTAAAATTATAGAAAAAAAAAATACTCACTACAATGTATAAAAAATAACGTCGCATTTTACCAAATAAGGCCAAACGGCACCACGGGAAAGATATTCTAAAGAACCACAAAGAGACACCGAAGTAGGATGATCACCTAACCGAAGGAAATACCGACACTGGAGGGGCGAACTCTTTGGTCTCCAAACTCTTCAAAATGTATGGACAATAATGTAACTAAACCCCCCCCCCCCCCCGCCCCCCCCCTCAATTCCCGACCACTACACCTTAATTAGAGTACATCAGCCTTGCTTTTGATTTTGGGAACTTACACGAATGGGGCCAACAAAACAATAAAGGGGGAGGGGACTTCTTCAAGCTTCAAAATGTATACGCTGTTGTGGTTTTAGCCACGGCAGGGTTCGGCTGGAGATGGTAGCCACGTTGCATTTCTATCCACCATTAACAGCCAACTTGGTGTCGAAGTCCCATTGGAACTTCTCACCTTTAGAGCTGCCTCCTATTTTCGGCTTTCCTTACAAAATTCTATACAAGTGTCCATGTTTCATACACATTGTTTTTTTCCTTTTAACTCGGAGTAAATGGGAATTAAGGAAGAGAAATAAAAGCAAGATATATAATTAATGTGCCTGCGCAACCTGTTTATGAGACGCTACAAGAATTGATAAATACCTAAAGTTCCGAGTAAAGGACAAAATTGATTCATTAGTTGCCAATTTTTCCTGGTCTTTGTAACTTTACATTGTAGGAAGTAAATAATTTGAACACAATCTGTTAGGATGGTGATATTTCGTCAATGCTGCTTTGGGTCCGACGGATAGCTATAACAATGGCAGGAAACTCAGCGCGCAAAAAAGACAATACAAGGGCAAATATTTCAATTAAAACTTGCTTGAAGTCCATTGAAGCCAAGGGTAACCCAAGCTGCAGCCCTTTTGTGCAAATTTTTCCTTCATGTCTCTTTTTTGCCTCTAATCTTGTTCATCATTCAACTACTTTTGTAATCTATTGTGAATTGAAGATTTCAAAGCGAGAGCAAAAGGAGAGTTCATCCACCATTCTTCATGAAAGAGTGAAAAGCACCACTAGTCCCAAAATATTTAGTTTTTTTATTGTAAATTGGCCCTCAATTTCTCTTTTGTTGGGAACTGGTCTCAAAGCCTTTATAATCATTGCGTATTGGTCCTTGACCCTAGGTGAGATTGAGTTCGTAGAAAGACCTAATCATTTATAGAGAGAGAAACTAACAATTAAATAATCTATTAACTATAAAAAAATAATAACACAGAATAAATTTATTGGAAGAGTTTAAGTTCAAATTTAAAAAGTTAATTTCAGATAGTTCCCTGAGATTTATTAAATTCAAATTGTTTGATATCTGTTTTCTAATAAATTTATATTATGTCATTTTATAGTTAATGGACTATTTCAATTTTCAGTTTTTTCTCTCCGTAAATCAAGTTCCTATATCAACCTAGTCTTGCCTAAAGTTGGGACCAACATGCAATGCATTATAAAGATTTGGAACTAATATGTAACAAAACAAAGGCTGAGACTAATTGTAATGAAAATTAAAAGTTTGAGACTAATGGGGCATTTACTTTTTCATAAATTTTGCTAGTTAGCGCTTCGCACAAAGTTCTAAGGTTTTAATTATAAACCAATTTGGCTGGCAACACACAAGTATTGACAGAAAGGTCTAAGTTTAGCGACTTAAATAATCAAGTCGGACGAGTCGTTGATGGATATTTTTTATTTTGTGCGTAGAAGGAATGCCAGAGGGAATAAGTTCGAATCTACGGCTAGATGTCATAATTGGATATGAATTGCTCATTAGAATTGGAGTAAGTTTATCATTACTAACTCTGTCTAAATTTCTCTAATTTATATATAATTTCCAATAATTAATTTATAATTTTTCTTTTTCAATATTTTGATATATGAATATAAAATTTATATTCACAAATAATAAAGGAAGACTTGCAATTTTCAAATACCATTTGGCCTAAATCACATTTGGTATCTCGAAGTATGTTGACTCACTAAAAGAGTCCCTACAAGTTAGCCTGATGCAACTTGGTCCCCAAGTATGCGCTGTAAAGCACTTTGCCCTCTTTGACCTTACATCCATTAGTTGAATAACTTATAAAAAAGAATTGCGTGAGAAATCACCCAACATTTTTTTTTTCTCTTTTATGCCATATGCTTCACCATCTAATAACCCAAACATCATCCCCAACTCGTCTTCCTCTCCACCATCATGCTTCGCTGTCAATCGGGGTCATCTCTGGGGGGTGCTCATCCTCTTCAATTCGGGGTTGTGTCCAAGGTGGCAAAAGGGATGGAGAAAGAGATTGACCCATTGGTGGCAAAACCCTAAAGCCTAAAGCGAGTGAGAGTGGAAGATGATGGAAGAGGCAGAGGCAAAACCCCTTAATCAAATCAAACGAGGAAGGCGACAACAAAGACAGAGGAGGAGGAGGAAAGGCAGTTCCTAGACTCCCAGGATGCAATGGCAACAATGGCATCCCAAATCTACTCGCAAGGGCAATGGCAATGGGGTGGAGGATGAAGGAAGGGATGAAGAATGAGTGAGAGTGGAAGATGACATAGGCATCGACGACAGGGTGGAAGGAGGCAGTGGAGACCATGTAGGGGACGATGCAACCAGTGGTGGAGGCACAGGGGTTGATAGAGTAGGGAAACATTTGGAGGGCAAAGATGGTGACAGATGTGAGGATGGCAGTGGTGATAGCAGTGTAGATATTAAGTTTGCATTTAATTATAATTAAGTTCTTCGAGTTACTTATTTTTATGATATAGTAACTAAGAGTTTAAATTTTTACAATCAAATCATTGAACCGTTGAAAATCCAACAAACTTAACACTGAGTGGACTGAGTTACTGAATTAAAGGGACAAAATGTCCTACTTTTCATAGTTTAAAGGGACTACATTAACTAAGTCATATTACAGGGACTAAAAAGCCTTATAGCCAATTCGGATTGAATTTTTCCGACTTAAGTCAGACAACTTCTTTTAGCTTTTGCTGAGTCAGCATGTGTGTGGGTTGAATTTCACCTCACAATTAAGCGAAATTACAATTTTTTCCATAGCTTACCATTTGTCCAAGACTCTCGCCTCTCACATCACGTGATCACTTTACCCTTCTCCCTGTTGCTCTCACGAAGCAGCTTTCGAGCACTCCATCCGCCGCCCAGCTCCGTCTAGCATTTTCCTATCTCTCCTTCGCTAGCCTTCTTCCTCTGTTGATGTTTCTTCACCAAGGTCGATCGGATCCCCCTAATAAAAACGCGGCCCTGTCTTGATCTGTAACAAATCTGCGAAAGATAAAGCCGAGAGAGGAAAGAGAAACCACCACAAAAAGGACAATGGCATCGAAGAAAACCCAGCTACAGTCTGGGTACGCCGTCAGAAAAAATGCCTTGGTCTGGGGGAGGTGAGAACAAGAAAGATGGAGAGATAAAGTGTAGCTTTGGCAGCTGGGGTCCTGGTTCGACGGAAGCCGGTGGTTGGACTTGTTGGATGGGCAACTATGGTCGAGCTCAAAGCAGATTAGGGGCAGCGGGAGGATGGGAGGTTGAAGGAGCTTGATAGAGAAAGGTGGGACGGACAAAAAATCAGACCAAGGGAGTGGAATGGCACAGGTTGTAAATAACACACAAAACATAATTTTAAAATTCATGTGCTATGGAATTTGAAAAGTCAAAAAAGCATACAACTTAAGTTGCCATCAGCCCAAACGAACTGACAGAGTCTATAAAACTGGTTGCCCAAAATTGATTTAGGTCATACCATTTATCGGTGAAAACACGTGTCTATTCGGTGCAAAAAAGATACTGATTTTGGACAATAAATGCATGGGCTGTTTTACACTGTAAACAAGATGTATACGCTATTCTTGTTTCAGCCACGGCAGGGTTCGGCCGGAGATGGTAGCCACGTTGCATTTCTATCCACCATTAACAGCCAACTTGGGTGTCAAAGCCCCATTTGAACTTTTCACCTTTAGAGGCACCCTCCTATTTTCGGCTTCCTTAAAAAATCCAATATCTCTAAAACAACACAAAAGATAAGTTTCCTCCCCCTTATTGTCCTTATGTTTTGAAGAACTCGAATAAAATGGAGAATCGACTAAAATGCAAAAGTTTGTAAACCAAACTCTTCGCCTTAATTAAGTTTCAAATTGCCCACCTGCCTTGAATTAATAACAATAACTTATTCTTCACCCTTCGCATAATAACTAAGATGTTAAATGGATATGGGAAAAGGTCAGTTCAAACTTTGGCCTTCCTATATGGGTCACACCCTAAATCATGTTCGGGTGATATTCTATTAAAAAAAATTGGTACACACCATTTCTCTAACTTATAACAATAGTATATCCTATACTTTTATGATACTTCTAAATGTGAAGAAAAAAAATAACAATAACTTTGTGCCAAAATTTTAGGCCTCTATTCTTATCTAGGCACATCATTTTCAAATTAAAAGTTACACCATCACAGGAACCAGGTTGGTAGAAACCTCCATAACCCAATCCTAGCTCCCTACAAGTCTTCACAATGTTTAACTAGAACAGAAATTCATTGTAGACTCAATAGTTATAAAAATAAACCTTCTTCACACTCATTAATAATAATAACAATATTCTTGGCATCCCATTTTTCATATAAATATCAGTTGCCCTTTACTACTATTGTTTAGAATGAATAACAAGTTTGATGATATGCTTTTTTATGGTGATTTGAAGAAGAGGATGGTGAAGTTAGAGGAACTAACTTCTATGCCAAGAGCATAGAATTACTATTCATCAATCAAATTGGAGTGTTATCCCACTAGTTTTAATTATTATGCAACATCAAGCATAACTATCAATAATAATAATAATAATAATAATAATAATTTAATTTATTATTATTAATAATTTATTATTATTATTATTATTATTATTATTATTATTATTATTATTATTATTATTATTATGCAACAAGGAGCTTATTATTAGGGTTAATATCACTAATTGTCCATAAATTATTCCTGTTTTATTTAACTGTCCCGAAACTGAATTGTTACATCAATCATTCTCAACCTATTTTATTTTTGCACTTGTCGTCTTACCATATACCAATTGTTAAAAAGTGACGGAAATAAGGAAAAAAGAATGTACAGTCAGCCATCAAACTTAGAAAACTTTTCTATCTAAGTCCTAAAATGTTACAATTTTCTAATTCAGTCACAAAACTATAAAAATGTGTATACTCTTTTTAATTTCTTTCTTGTTTTCGTAGTATGAATTTCTTGACTTTTCTTTAATAAAATTTTTGTAATTGAATTTTAGTTAAGTACTTATTCCAGTTTCTTTAATTTTTTTTTCTTATTTTTTTTCTTTGGCTTTAGTTTTTAACTCTTTTTCTTTTGAAGGCTTTTTTTCTTTTATTCTTCTTGTTTATCTTTTGTTGTTACCTCATCTTTATCACTCCTTTTTCTTTTATTTTTTATTTTCTTGATCCTTTATTTCTTTCAATTTTTCCATTATTTTTCTATGTTTCTTTTGTGAATGTTTTTCTTTATTTCATCTTTTCTTTTTCATTTTCTGAAGGTTATTATTTCTTTTTCTTACATTTTTTTTCTATAAATAACCTTCACATTAGAACATATTTTGTTGAGTCTTATTCATGTTCACTTAATTTTAGGACTTAGAATAATTTAAAAAAAAAAAACCTTTCTCATTTCATTTTACTCCTTTGGATTTACTGTATGATTTATAAAGGAATTTGAAAATTTTATTATATGATACAATGGCAAAAGTGTAAAACAGGGGAGCGCTTAGAAAATGTACCGCCCAACTGATGAAAGGATAGGAGAAGAAAAGTGAATCTAGTATGACTTGTGTTTAAATAGGAGGAAATTTAGAGATAGCAAAAGTTTGTATCCCTTTATTTTTTGGGGTAAAATCCACCGGGGGTCACCTAGCTTATTTTTTTGTCCTAAACGCGTACCTCACCTTCAAATTGTCCTACCGAGATACCTTACCTCTTATCGCGTGTCCTGTTTAACTACTTTCGGTTAATTTTAGAGTTATAACTAACGGAAATTGCTTACGTGGCATAAAAAAATTAAAATAAATCATAAAATAACATTTATGGTCCTTTAATTTTTTTCTATCAACAATTCTAAACCCTAACATTTTAAATCGCCTCCTTGATCTGGTCGTACGATGCGAGCTGCGACGCTGTCACCAGCATCGCGCGGTTTACCGTCAGCGACAAACCGCGCCAGAGGGAGGCCACTCCTTCCTGCTTCGACATCCTCGTGATGGCATCGATAACGCTTATGTAATTCTAGCGCCGCGCCAGCGGAAGCCGGCCGTCCGCCTGCATCCTAACCATCACAACATCAGCAGGGTTTCCAACAGCAGCGCCAATTCCGCCAGCAATCAGACCCGCAGCAATCTTGCGGCCGAACGGCATGATTCTAGTTTCCGAGTCGGTCCATTTCTGCTTCAGGATGTCGTACAGGCCCATCCTGGTAGTCGAATAAAGCGTTTAGCGGAGAATGGTGACAGAGACGCCAGAAAAGAGTGCCGGAACCCCTTCGGTCTGGAAAATCTTAACCCCTGTGGCAACCAGACCCACACGCGGATTCAGAACCGGGGCATGGTTCTCACCCTGGAGCTACATCCGGACCTTAATCAGGTCGAGCGGGTGTTGATTCTACTATGAAGCCCTTCAATTTGCTCCTTCCCAGGGGCTTGCATTAACCTTCGCCGCCGTTCACCTAACTGTCTGCCGCTTCCATCAACAGAACTGGTCTACGATTAGGTAGGTGGAGACACCGAATCGGATTAGGTGGAGAAACCGAATCGGAGCATGTGAAGAGACGACGCCATCTATGAGAGTGGAGATGGAAGATTGGAAACTACAGCTGATTGAACGATGGAATCAAATGACGAGCTAACTATCATGAGAAGAACGTCGACTCAGAGGGGACGGTAGCCAATTGAACGGTGGGTTTCCTCCAACCCTTGAATCTGCCATGATTGAAGCACCCATCGCGATTCGCTGAAACCTAGTTGGTGTAGTGGAGAGATTGAGATGGAGGATGAGGGGTCGACCAAGGTCAACCTAACGGAGGAGGAGGTGGTGATTTCGAGTAGGCGACGGTCGGCGATGGTGAACGGCAGGGTGGAAGCCATAAACGGACGAACATAGTGGAGGATGTTTTGATTCTGGGAATGGTTTGAATTTTCATTGTTGTCTCTAATTTGTTCATCGAATTGATTTGTAATGATACAAAAGTAGGGGGCAAAGTTTCCGTGGTAGAAGATTAGGAGGGCAAAATCAAGTTTTTTCCCAAAATTAAAGGATCACAAATGTTATTTTATGATTTATTTTAATATTTTTAATGCCACATAAGCAATTTCCGTTAGATATAACTCTGAAATTAACGGAAAGTAGTTAAACAGGACAAGCTATAAGAGGTAAGGTACCTCGGTAGGACAATTTGAAGGTGAGGTACCCATTTAGGACAAAAAAATAAGCTAGGTGACCCCCCGTGCATTTTACCCTTATTTTTTGTCATTTTCGCATGCTTTTCACTCCTTATAGGAAAAACCTCACCTCTATTCCCTCCAATTCTTTTATTAATTAAATACAAAGTGTTAATTCAGCCAAATTATTAGCTATACTATTTCTTCCATTGACAAATATAAAACATTACTCAAGTACTTTATTCTTTTTTTGGCTCTTTCATCTCATTACATGAGGAACAATATGAATATATTTACATTTTAGCCAATGGTATAGGAAACGACTATTCATTAGTACAATAAAAAGCACATGACCCATACTTATCGATGGTAACAAAGCAAGCAACAAGATTAATTAATACCGAATTATATGTTAAATTAGAAAAGGACAAACAAAAAGTTAAATTTGCTAAGTTCCTTTATGAATCATATAATAAATAAAGAAAGAAAGATGGAATGAATAAGGATTTTTTTAAATTAGTCTAAATCCTAAAATTAATTGAACATGAGTAAGACTCAACAAAACATTTTCCATTTTGATGGTTATTTATAGAGAGAGAGAGAGAGAGAGAGAGAGAGAGAGAGAGAGAGAGAAAGAAAGAGAGAGAGAGAGAGAGAAGGAGGAAAAGAGATAACAATCTTTAGAAAATGAAAAAGGAAAGACAAAATAAAAAAACATTCACAAAAAGAATGTGGAAAAATAATCGGAAAACCAAAGAATACAAAGGATCAACAAAAGAAAAAATAAAATAAAAGAGAATGGTAAGGATGAGGTAGCAACAAAAAATGAATAAACAAAATAAAAGAAAAAAAGACTTCAAAAGAAAAAGACTTAAAAACTAAAGTGAAAGAAAAAAAATTAAAGAAAGTAGAATCAATACATAATTAAAATTCAATTATAAAAATATTATTAAAGCAAAGTCAAAAAAATTCATGCTTAATTAAAAGAAAATAAGAGAGAAATTAGAGAGAGTATACGCATTTTCATAGGTTTATGAGTGAACTAGAAAATTGAAAAATTTTAGGACTCAGTTGAAAATGTTTTCTAAGTTTTAGGCTAACTGTACATTTTTCCTACCATTTTCATCACTTATTAACAGATGGTATAATAGTAGAACGACAGATTCAATAATTAAGTAGTTTAAAGACGATTGATGTAACAATTAAATGTTCTGAAATGATTAAGCAAAACAAAAATAGTTTAAGGATGACTAGTGATATTAACACTTATTATTATTACGCTAGCAAAATGCTTAATAAAACCAATGTCTATAACTGCCAACTCAGACCCAAATTTCCGAATTTCAAGTCTGCTTACACTTCAACTTCCACCTTGTAACGTTTACTGCTTATTACGTTTGTCTCCACTCTCCACTTATCGTCATTGTTAGGCACCTCCTAAGTGCTTGGCTTAGGCCAAGAAGGACCAAGAAAAATGAGAGAAAACAGAAAGGGAGAGTAAGAAGAACTAAGGAGTCTAGTGCAGTGGTCTATGAGTAAAGCTAGAGACTTTCAGGGCCTAAATGCACATGGGAAGGAACTAACTATGGAAAAACAGGCAGAAATCCAAGAAAGGGGATCAAATGGTAAACTGAGATGGGTGGTGCAATTAAATCCATAAACTTAAGGTTGGCATTTTCGGCCATGCAAACTTTTATGGTGGCTAGTGCAAGACTAGACCAAATGTGGGAGACAACAATGATTACTAGTCAAAATCTTGTCTACCACTAGTGTACTATTCACTAGTTACTAGTTAAACCAACTAGTCTTTATTCTAGTTACATGGCCGGTTATGCATGGGAGTTTATGACATGTTGGTACTTGTGCTACTTTGTGCATGGCATTATGAGCCATGAAGAAGCTTGAGTGCCTAAGTGAGCACATGTTTTAATGGTGCTTTTGTGATCAAGAGTGGGTAAGGGCATCATTGTTTCATGCACGAAAATGGAGGGCAAAAGTTAGCATTTTAGCTAACGAAAACACTAGACTTTCGGCCGAGTTAACTTAGCACCATTTGGAGTTCATTTTCGGGTTTTCAATGCTCTTTCTTGGCCAAATGTGTTCTTGAAAGATCACCCATCACTTGGTCTTGAACTCAAGAAATTGGAGAACTCTTGAAAAATTCAAGCTTGGGAGCTTGATTTCGGTGCTAGACTACTTCAATTTCAAGCTTGGATTTGAAGAATCAAGAAGGGCCGAGCCAACCAAGCTAGGGTTCTTGAGGTAACCTTGTTAATGAATGGTTATGAGTAAAGTGTTGCTAAACTAAGTGAATTGAGCATTTTATGTTGAGGTGGAAAACCTAGTCTTGCCGAATGTGTTGGATGAATGAGCTTGATGTTCTTCTTGAATTCCATTTCCATGGAAATTAATCCATGACTAAGTGTTGTTGTTGCCTATTTATGCTTGTGCTAGGCAAAATTTGAGTAAAGAACATCAAGTTGAACAAGTGGAAGTTTGGCCGAAAGGTGCATTTTGAGGTAATGGTGTGTTCCTCATTGAATTGCATGGTATTAGTGCCATGGTTATTGGTTAATGATGCTTTAATGAGCATATGATGAATTAGAATGATGAAAAAACAATAGTGTGTGAAGTTGGGCTTTATGGCCGAGAGCATGAGTTAGTGTAATTAGGTGTTGATCACTTGATTACATGGTAAATGTGCTATGAACAAGTTTCATGTGATGGTTTTGATCAAGGATTGAGTTAATTTGATAAAGAACATTGTTATGTGAGATGGGCAATTTCGGCCGAAAGCTTGGATTAGTGTGAAATGGTGCATTTCACTTGGTTACTTGGTAATAATGCCATGGATGATGTTCATTGATGATTAGAATATCATGTGGTGAGTTAGGATGATGGGTAGCACATGTATATAAAATTGGGCCTTTTTGGCCGAGAGCTTAAGTATGTATATCTTAGTGTTCTTCATGTGAATCATGGTAGTTAGTCCATGAGTGTGTATGTTGATGCCTATGTGATTGTTTTGGTAGGCATTGTGATTGAGGAACACTTGGATACTTGAAGCTTGGTTGTAACCGAGAGCTATTGAGGTAGGGTTCACTAACACTTGATGTTGCTTGGTAATGTGCCATGGTTCAAGTGTTTAGAGTGGCTAAGTGATGGTTAAAATTTGCCAAATGACCTTAGTTGCTTGATGGGCTTTAAAGTTTATACTCGGTTGAATTGTTGATTAGCTAATTGACTAGTGTACATGTACTAGAAATGCAAGTAAATGTGGCCTATTTGCTTGGCATTTTGGGAGCTCCAAGTGGAAATGATATTTGGAAAGGTTTGTGTGCAAAAATGCACATGGGTACATGTAAGGCTTATATGGCCGAGAGCACTTTTGTGGAGTGTGTGTGTGTCCTTGTGTGCTTTGGTGATTCCTTGTGCATGCTAACCCCACTTATGGATTAATTGCCATGGTTATCTATCTTGTATATGTATATGCTTGGTTTTCTTGTCTTTGTGTTTGTTTTGCAGGTTGAACTAGCTAATGGGAGGTTAAGCTTTGAGTGAATACTCAGCTTAACTAAATAGACTCATTTTTTAGTTGAATATATATGAGTGAATCCTACTGAGTTTTTACTCACTGCCCATCCTTTTATTTTCAGGCAAGGACATTCGGCCTGAATAGTGCTAAGCTGGTTTTGTGTGTGTGCTTAGTGTTTATTTGCTTAGTTTCCAAGGTATGTGCCAATGTGTGCTTGGCTTACTACTTTTGGGTTCATTACAAGTCTTATTGTATGTTGGCCGAGACTTATGTTTTAAGTTTGCAGGCTGTAGAGTGGGAACTGTCTAGGAGAGCATGGATACTTGGACTTTAGCTCTGATTGTGGTATTCACCTTTATGACCATGAATATGGCCATAGGCTTGGTGTTGCAGTGTGTACTTCTGTATGGGATTCTCAAGGTTTTATTTGACCATTAGGAGTATGGTCTCGGGTTGTATGTAACTTGGCATGAACAACTTATGGATGCTTGGCATATATAGCCATGTTAGATGCTAGGTAGACTACCTTTTGGTTTGTATATATGTGTAGTCTTGGATACCTAGTTTGATGATGTTTTGTGGATCTTGGATGCCAAGTTATGTATGGGCTTATGGATGGCATTATGCTTGGACTTATGTGCAGAATATTATGGGCCAAAGTTTGGCACTTTTGCGTGAATAGTTATGGGCCTAAACTTATGAAATTGTGGTGCACTATTATATGCATGATTGTTGGCCGAGAGCACCATGCATATTACCTTGTAGTTTTCAAAATCTAAACCAACATTGTGGGCTTCTTGGTTGCCATATAGGTAGTACACTTGATTGCACACCATGTATGCACTTAAAGCAAAGCCACCTGGGCCACCTCCCAGGCCTCTTAACTTAAGAAAATAAGACTTAAAAGTTGTCATTGCTTGCTTGGCCGAGAGCTAGAAACTTGATTTAGAGTTCGGCTTGTAAGTTAGTTTAGAAACTTATAGGCCAGGGCCTGAGTGAGGTGTGACAGTCATGATCATGTGGGACGTCACAATGACGGAAACTGGAGAAAGATTTGGCGCGTGTTGCTTGGAGGGAAGCCTCAAGGATGAATTTCCCGTAAATTAAGCAAGCTTGTTGTACCCTAATGCTTTGTCTGTATAATTCATTAAGGAAATGGGAGGACCGAGTGAAACATGAAAATAGAGGGAAGCTCATCATCCCCTCAATTTGAGAGGATCATAAAAACTAAAATAGATGCAAGTCTTGCATTGTACCCCGTTCATAAATCCATTCCCCTGGAGATAACTAGTTGAAAGTTCAAACATTAAGTTTCTTCCAACCTGATGTACCCAGAAGGCAAACTACCATTAAATTTTAACAATGGCAGCAGCTGCAAAGCATTCTTAGAGTAGTTTTTAGCTTCCATTCTCCACAAAAATCTCACATGAACGAAGCTTCCTCCATGGCCGAATATGCCGGGATAGACAAACCAAAGTTCACAAAATCACAAAAATCATGGAGAAAGGAACCCTGTTGCTGTTAATGTGCAAAATATGTCCTCAGCTGTTAAGCGTAGAAAGCATGCCTCCGGCCCCGGTTGGCATCACCACCTCCCAACCAGGGCCCTTTAGAGGATATGTTGAAGCCTTTTCTGATTCAAACCCAACAACTAGATCACTGCGCTCCAGGACTTTCTCCAGATCTTCATCACTGATATCTGTCTGTATCATCTTATCTTCAGCAGTTTCTTCATCTCGAAGCAATGCTAGTAAATCCTCTTCCTGAAAATCGTGGCATTAGAAAATCAGTTTACCCACCTCAAAGCAATGATGACATAAATTGAGATCAATAAGATACATCTATGCCAGAAGATCAACCATGATGGAAGATGAGATATTTGGTTCTCACTAGCAAGACTCACATAACTCTTCACAACATAAGCAAGACAGATTGAAGTTGGCTTAAGTGAAAAAAACAGACCTCTAACTTATCTGTATCAGACTTCCTCTCTTGATGAAATTGTCCTTTGACAATCACCACATGCTCTAGTTTCAACTTGCTATAAGCTCTTTTCAGCATGCGACACTGTTAATATCCTTCATTCAGTTTCCTCATCAAGCGGGAAATCAGCAAAACATTAACCAATAGAAAATAAAAAATGTACCTCAACAGACTGGGCAGTCACAAGTCTGTAGACATGAACAGGCTTAGTTTGTCCAATCCTATGACATCTATCCATTGCCTGTAAATCCATTTGCGGATTCTACATGCACAACAAATGTGATGACAACCTTGAACTGAAGCACATAGAAAACATTAAGTACAGGAAGTAAGGAAATAGATCATTACCCAGTCACTATCATACAATATACATGTATCAGCTGCAGTGAGGTTGATACCCAAACCACCAGCCCTTGTACTAAGGAGAAAAATACGAAGATTGCTGCTGACATCATTGAACTCCTGGATCTGTTTCCATACGTGTTTAAACAAGTTCAATTTTTACCAGAATAGCTTTTCATTCAGTATAGGATATAGTAAATTTGCACGGACCTGTCGTCTCCTTTCCTCTAATTTCACATTGCCGTCAATCCTGCAAACTTCAAACCCTTTTTCACTAAAATAGTAGTCCATTATATCAAGAATCTTAGTCCACTGACTGAAGATAAGGACCTGCTCAGAAATGTAGAAAAATTATGCGCATGAAATCCTTGAGCAATTAGAGAATAGCAGAAAAACCATAGATTCACATACTTTGTGTTTCTTCTCAAGCAATCTAGATAACAGTCTCTCAAGCAAACAGAATTTGCCACACTGTCCAACTATCTGCTCCACAGGTGGGTAAAAGTCTGCCAAGTGAAAAAGAAGATATCAGTGGTGATGCAGGGTATGTTTCTGGAGGTGCTGAGACAGTATTTCCATTTGATCCATACATGAGCCATCGAACACTGACTCCAGCAAGTCTGGATGGTTGCAGTTCTTACGGAGCTGAATCATCAAATTGTTAAGCTTCCCTTTATAGACAGCACGTCCTGCATTGTTAAGAAACATAATAAGTAGCAATAAGCAACTAGATGCACTATGAAGAGGGTACAGAACAGTACATCAAAAAAAGTTAGCAGAGTGTTAGTTCTTAGCAAATGTAAAGCATCAAGAGATGAACAAGAGACATGATGAGTTGACAAGTATTTATTCCACAAAGAATTCCCACAAGCTCGAGATAATTTCCAGGTGCATGGAAGTCGCAGAGGCAAGTTTTCAGTCAATTGCCAACTTACCTGTATTAGCTTTCTCCAACAGATGGCCTTCCAGAGTCCTATTAATTAGATGATCCTGAAAGTTCCTCTGATGTTCAGTTAAGGTAGCATAGAGTATGATCTCTTTTTTCTGAGGGAGTTCTTGCTCAACATCAGATTTCATTCTTCGGAGAAGAAATGGACGCAAAATGGCATGTAGTTTTGCAACAACCTGCAGGCAATCCAAATGTTTCAGAGTTGAGTAGAATCACAAAGCTTGCATGATAGAGTACAAAGAATATATTGGTTGTCCACAGATGCATACTTGAGCTCTTCTCTTCTCTTCCATTTCTTCCTCTGTTCCCTCGCTGTTAAACTTCCCAGAGAAATCAAACCTGAATATCGATTTCATCGGTTAAACTGCTCAACATGTTAAGGCATTAGGGGCGTGGAGAATCAAATAAATCAAGCTCCATAATGTTAAAGAAGCATTGGACATTGTATTCCACGCCAGCATCACCATACACAATGCATATAGCATACCTTCCCAAGCACATTAGCCATAAAGAGGAAAAGGGCGCATTTTACATGCCAAGGATTCTACCATTATGGGATCACAAATATTTCTCCTTACACCCCAAATTATGCAGAAGGCATTATAATAAGTGAGTAGCCCCAAAAGATGCAGGAGGTAAGAATAACAAATAGGCAAATTAACTTATGTAACATATACCAATCAACAAAAATCAAAAGCAAAGAAACTACACCAACCATGACTCAAACTCCACATGCGACTGAAAAATATCAGGCAATATGAAATGTAACAACGACCAAAGTTCTGCAAGATTGTTCTGTAAAGGTGTCCCAGTAAGCAGAAGTTTGTTCGCTGCTGGCACATACTTCAATTCCTGAAATAATTTGCACTTAGAGTTCTTCAATCTGTGCCCCTGTATAAGGCAAAGAAAGATGCAGCCCTAAGTACAAAGGGGAATTTTCTCCAATCTATAATTTCAGAAACATAACAAACTGTGAATAATTTAACAACTGACAATGTAGCAAATACCAACCTCATCAACAACAACATATTTCCAATCATAATGCCTGAGACATCTTCTTGCATCACGAATTGCAACCTCATAAGAAGTTATTACCACTGGAAACTTTGGGCCAATGACTTTAGGCATACACTTTCTGCGTATTTCATCTCTGTCCTCCTTGTCTCCATGGTAGATAATTGAATTCATTGAGGGAACAAACCTGTTTTGAGTTCAAAGAAAATTAGAAGAACCAAGAATATTTAGTTAAATGACATCAAACATAGACCCATGCTTTTACCTTTCAATCTCACTTTTCCAATTAGTGAGAGTAGAAAGAGGAGCAATTACTAAAAAGGGTCCATCCATCCCATTTCCTTTCAGATGTGCAAGGAAGCCAATGGTTTGAATAGTCTTGCCAAGGCCCATTTGATCCGCTAGAATTCCATTAAGTCCATTTTGCCACAAGGAAATCAACCATTTCACACCTTTGAGCTGGTATGACTTCAATTTTCCCCCAGTTAAGAGTGGCACTAACTCTCTTTGCTGTGTTTCAAGCTTTTCATCCTCACTCAGGCCCCCAGTTTCAGAGTCTTCACCCTCTCTAGATCTTGTAAGCATTGCAGCAACTGCTCTCTTGGCCTTCCTCTGAGGAAATATCAGAGTTTGTTAACAACATAGGTGATATAAAGTTCATTTAAGCATGAGCCAACATAAGTACAGAATGCTGAAATAAAAATAATTGCAGAACCAGAACATTCAGAGGGAAGATCATGTTATGCAAGGGGCAAGAAGAAAGAAAAACATGCACACAAGATAAGATTACTTGTCAGCTTGACAAGTTACAAAGCACATTATTTCTTAAAAAACAGTGAAAAGTGAAATAAAATGCAATCATTATTGAATGATTCATAAAAAAAGGAAAACCAAATTGATTGCACAAAACAAATTTCAAACATGTACAGTGAATCATCATTAAGAAAATTGAAAGAAATGCACAAGTAATTTACTGTGGCAGCCAACATCATCGTAGAGAGCAAATGAATAAGCTTAATGAATCAGTACTTTTCAGTTCACATGTAGAAATTTAAGTCAAAAGGGAAAAACAAGACTAGATCCTTATTCAATAGTTACAATAAGATTTGAAACTTGACATAAAGTCCCAAGCATCATAAAATGTGAAAATTCACACACAGGTCACTCAGTATTCAACAAGAAAAAGGAGTAGAACATTACATTATTGTATGACTGTGCCTTTCTTTTTGAACCACGACCTTTCTTTTTTCCAACACTTGCAGTTTCTTGCTCTACTCCATTCTAGAAAAAGGCAACAAAAGTTTGTTAGAGAAACAAAAACTAACCGATACCACTGAAATACATCTACAGCAATGTCAATAACATACAAATGTTATGTCGTCCATTTTTTCCAGTAGAAACTCTGAGTATAATTGGGTCTGAGTCAAAAGCTCATCCAATCGAGTGTACTGGGAGTCATTTAAGGTGGCTGCTCCTGCTTCCTTCTCTTCTGTACCCTCCTCCAACCGCGCTTCCAATAATTTTTCTTCCACCTCAAACATGCCTTTTGAAATGAGAGATGAATCTCCACTCTCTGCACCTAAAACTTCTCCACCATCCAAAACTATAGCACCACCACCATTGCAGTTCTCCTAGAAGAGTACAACAAGTTATAGCAGTTGTAAATTACATGTTACAACTGGAATTTGATGTTAGCAGTATACTAGAACTACTGTACACATACAAGCACAGTAAGTGGGTGTAAAACACCTAAAACCCCATCAAGATTAATAGTTTAAGCAGACCCACGAAGCGAACTTTTCAGCTAACTAGATGAAAACTAAAACAGGCCTAAAAATGAATTAGACCTAAGAGCACCAAAATGAAATAAAATAAAATAAAATAATCATAACTCATCCCGGGTCCAAAAAAATCATCCAACTATGAAACACAAGAATCAACCACGAATCCCACCTCGTCTTCCAGAACCGAAGTCGGAGACTCTGCGAAAACATCATTTTCTACTTCCTTCTTCGTACCCATCTCGAGCCCTATGTATCCCAACAATCAAAACAGAGAGAACGAGTTAGAAGTAAACAACCCGATAATCCAACTTTAGCTAAAGCAACGAGCAGGAAACATTAAAAGATTTTTAAAAAAATAAAAACCCAGCTTTGTTGGAGGAAAACACTAACCCTAAAATTCCTACTGGAACCATTGGGAGAAATGAAAACCTTTTCAACCAATTGAAGTAAAATCAAAGACCCAGACTCACCGATTTCTGCAGGAGACGATCCAAGTGATCTTCTAGTTCGCATGGTGGAGAGATGAAACTTTTTGGTTCCTCGCACGAGCAGAGAAATTAAAAACTGGACAGAATTTTTATATATTCAATTTCTGAAAGAACTGTACCACCTGGATGGGCGGGAAAACAAGTTCGAGGTGTACCATTGGAATTGCAATTTATTACGATGTTGAACCAAGGGGTCGACGCGTTTTCTCTGTTCCACCACTTAAGGGCTCTTTGGACATTCGGCTCGCAACTTTTCAGCTTTCTGAGGGAGTGGGAAATTCGGCGAATTGACTTCGGCGAAATATAACACCTACTTCTTTTTTTTCGGTGGAAAATATAACACCTACTTAATGTCATAATTTACTGAAATTAAAATTTTTAGAATGTCATTAATTTTTTATACATTTTTATTTTTAGGCATTAAATGTTCATAAAAAAATTTGTTACATTATAAAAATTTTATTTCCATGGATTAATCTAAATAATAATACTTTCAAATGATATTAGTTTCAAAGAAATGTAAAATTAAAAATAAATTATTCTAGATTAAGTTGGTTTAAATTAAAACCAATAGTTTGTGTGAGTGTGTGTATAAAGTAAGATATCCTTTATGGTGAACTCGACATTTCTCATAACTGAGTGACTATGGTATATGACACGACCGCCAGTGCCCCTGCCCAGGAAGCCCTGTGATAGTTGGTCTCACGGTGGATTGCAATTGGCTAGTTGTGTATGTGTGCGGATTAAATCTCATACTACTAGTTGATTAACCTAGAATATGCAATATGCATGCTCTTATGCTTTAACTTGGTTTATTAAACCATAAAACATTAAGCCGGCTGAGTAATTTTTCTATGGAAAATAAATATAAATAGCCAAAGCATATGAGATCTACATTTGTGTGAGTTTACTACACATAACAACTCGTGAGAACATTCACACATAAAGTAGACTAATGCCCTCACCCAAGAGCAATTCTAGAGTCAAGGACTCCTTATAACATAAACTATGGAGGCAAACTAAAGTACTGTATAAAAACAAGACTTTACTGAGATCTCTTTACCCTAACTCCCACCTTGGAAACACGCCCCAGTAGCGAGTCTCAAAAGTCCTTTGCCAAGTGTTACTAGGCTCTGCAGCCAAAGGAAGATACTAGTTAGTACTGTTACTTGACCAACAAGCCACCTAAGTACTTATGTAGACTAGAATCACAAGGATTCTCAACTGCCATACCTGTACACACAAAAGAGTACTACCGAGATAATCCTCAACGATTACCCGGTCTAGCAACTTCAGGCTCTGCATAACAAAACCAAGGAGTGAGAATTCGATAATTCTCAGTAAGGGTTCTTCAATGTACCTGCAAGAAAATAATAGGACTCTTGCTGTGAGCTCACACAGCACGAGGGTGTTATTATATGTACATATAACTAGGCCATAAGACCTCTCCTCAAGTAGTCCTCCTCACGGAGCATTACTCCGCACCTAGTGAGTTTTAACCCGCTCCTAGCAAGCTGAAGCTTACTGAATGAAACCATGTAGCCTTCCCATAGTCGTTATGCATGGGGATTATGGTGGGACTTTGTAGACTAGGCCGCAGGGCCTCTTTGATGTAGATTAGATGAACAAGGTTCCGCCTTGTGACCTCGTGGCTACGGCACGACTAGGCCGACAAGGGTTCTAAACCTCTCACCTGAGCTAGTGGTAGCTAATTATGTTCATTTGCAACATAGTTTCCTTAAAAACTTGCCTTCACTTTGAGTTAATATAAATCTAAAACTGGGACATTTTAAGTGTTTTTAAAATGTTGAGGTGATAGTACTCCCTCTTAGCTTCGCGTGGAATCTTGAATCACCTCAATCGGACACCCGAGCGAAAATTTATGCTGAAAACAAAATTGGGTGTCAAATGCTGTCTTGGCGACGCGTCGCCAACCGTGACGACGCGTCGCCACAATTATCGATGTTCTGAGGCAGTTTTTCTAGCAACGTGTCGCCAATCTGCAAAAATTGTAGAAATTGGCGCATTTTACTGCTATGAACTTTGGACGATTCCTACACATACCAAACATGCATGGAATGCCTCCAAATTTCATACACACATAGTACATGTTGCATAGAACATAATCAACTATCAAAAGCCAAGCTATGATGTCTTGTAACATCAATCCAATCCTCCCAATTCCTCTAGTCCGCCATAATTCAACCAAAACATTTACTTAATGCCATAGCTAAAACTACTTGAATTCTTCAAGCAAACTCAAGCTAATGGCATTCCATGAACTTAAAAACATGTCTCCCTTACCTCAACTCCAAGTAACAAGCAAAAATCAATCCCCTTTTCGTTCAACCAAGCTCCCAAAGTTCTACACAAGTTTCAATAAAAAACAATAGCACCAAACATCAAAATTATACTCTCTAACCAAAACCCAAGCTTCAAACTAACTAATAAACATGAATTCAATCAAGAACATGTTCCTTACCGTGTTCAAAAACAGGGGATGAAGGAAAACGCCCTTCCAAGCCTCAAAAACATGGTTTAAAGCTTGAAAATGCTTCCTCCTAGCTTATATACTTTGAATTGCTTCTCTTGGCACCAAAAACTCTTGATTCCAAGCTTAATTTGAGAGCAAAATGAGGGTGAGAAGGCTGGAAACGGGATTATGGCAGCCATAGCCCCCTTTCCCCTTCTTAAACCCTCACTTAACCCATAAAACCTCAAAGTATTAAGCTTGTTACAATTAAGTCCCCCATCTTTGTAACTTAGCAATTCTTGATTAAATTCTTGTCTATTTTCAAGTTTGAATTAAGGTTGAAAGTTAAGTTCTAAAAGTTCATTTTAAAACACTCGAGACTCGTCCCGGCTATTCAGGATGCAAAATTACCATTTTACCCCTGAACTTAGTTCAGTGCTATATTTTTCTTGAAACTTGGTGAACTTTGCTAAACTTCTTTATTCTTGCTATGTAAACTTGAATCAAGTCTAGAACCTTAATTTAAAACACTTTACCTTCCTCAATTGCGCTTCCCACTAGAAGGGCTATAACAGTATATGTGACGCATTTTTTATTTATAGTAAATTAATCACAACTTTTTACATTATTAATCTCAAAATATTCTCAACCATTTAATTGAATATGACAATGATACATGGTACACTATTAATTTAAAATTTTGAAAATTTTAGTTGATTTGGGATAAATCATTTTTTACGAAAATGAGATTTAATCATGACAATATTATATGAATATGATCTTTTTTTTTTAAATGACTCTATTAATATTATTTGATACGAAAATTTGAATGTAAAATTTTCTAAGACCAATCTAGTTGATTCGTCCAACATGTTTTGATTTGTTAACAAAAGAAAAACACAAACCTCAAACCCACAAAAGTCCATAATTTCACTCTCTGCCGCTCTAACTCATAAGCTATTCCATCTCTAATTGTATGATAAGAAAGTGAAATTTTCTCTTTAGACAACAACCGTGGTTCACCTATTAGACAATAGATATTGCGCAAGCCTGCACTAAGATATGTTGGAGAATTTTAAAAAACTGGCTCTAGTACTTCCAATGCTTAATGCCTAAAAGTAAAGTTTTGTGAAAACATCATCCAATATCAGGGTCGTGGCAATTAATTGAATGCCCCAAGAAGGATGGAGCTAATTTGATGGGATACTATTTTACATCTACATCGGTTGAAATTCCAATTCATTTGGATTAGTTGCTTGTGGTTACTTTTTTGTTTTTTATTTTATTTTTCTCACTACAATAGAAGTTTATAAAAATGACTGACATAGCAATCTCAATCAGTTGCAATGAGACAAGTGATTAAAACAATTAGTCACACTTTTTCTAGTTGCTAGTTGCGAGCGACTAACTCGAGTAACTGAAATCTTCAAATTCTACTCAATAGTCTATATGAGTGACTAAAACCTTCAATCTCTAGTTAATGGCTCCTGGTATTTTTGCTTTTTTGAATTACATAAATTGTATTCTATAAATTTGTAATCTACTATATTATTATAAGGGAAGCAAAGGAGTTTTTAGTAATTCCATCAATTATTAGAGCCTAATTAAGTGACATGTCATATTGTCCTTCATAAATGACAAAATTATACTTACTTTTAGAATGTAATCCTACAATTATCCATTAGATGTTCTTCCTAGTTTTGATGATATTTGACTTTCAATCCAAAATTTTGCTGTTAAACTTAAGGTTTTTTGTTTTTTACCTTAATTACAAAAACGTTTTCACCAACCCTATCTATATTATGCTAAAAAAATTCAATTTTTTTATTCAAATCACTTCAAATCTTCTTTCACTATATATATAACATAAATATAAGTCAAAAAAGCTAACTTCTATGTATTAGAATTCTATTAACATTGTACCCTTATTATACTACATATAATTGAGAAACTAATATTTTTTCTTTTAAATTTTTCTCTATATATATTACCTCACCTCAACATCATAAAACCTATACCAATGTAAGTTACAGCTCCCTTTTGTTTACAATTTTTTGTATCTCACAAAACTAATGTCGTTCCATTATTTGCTCATATTTATTTATTTTATTGTTGATTTTTTTTGTTTGCATGTACATCCCCAAGCAATTGTCATTATTTTTATTATTTGTACTAATTTCTTGTTATTTTCATGGTATTTTATAGGCTCATCATATTATAGTTTATATGTTGAATATTTCAAATTCAATAAACTCTCCATCCAATGAGATTATTTTTTCAAGACCAATATAATATTTAATTCTTAATTTATCCTAACTTATATTGATTTTTTTATTATCTGTACGAACTGGTGCATATGGGACAATCGGTTACTTTGTTATAAAAATGTTATTATTTATCAATACAAATGAATCTGACTTTAAAGACTTTATCTATGTTACTGCTATTTATTCTCTATAACACCTTTTTGCTTAAGGATTTCCTTGACTAAGAAAGAGTAGTAGTCACCATCAATTATAATATTTTCATTGGCCCTGATTTCAACTGTAGATTTGGAGAAAAACATAGTTTATGACACAATTATTTCTCTGTTCAGGATATAATTTTTATGTAGAAATATATTAGTTTTATACAGAATATTACAATATTGAGATCTTCCAGGTTTATCATTACATGTATAAGAATAATCCTCTAAAAGCAACCTCAAGTGCAACGTGTAGATTAGAGTGCTTGAACAAAAGGCGGTGGACCGTAGTAGAGATGAACATTATTAGGATAAAACCAAAAAATCTAAAAAAATTGACTGACTTTAGATAAAATGGTCTGGTTTTTTGGTTATTTGGTTCGGTTTGGGCTGAAACCAAAATATATTTTCAGTTATCGGACAATAAAGGGGAAACCGAAAAACCCAAATTGCAATTTTCAAATTATAGGGGTTAAAGTGTAACTTGAATGAAACCTCAAGGAACAAGAGTTATTTATCTAACATTTTAACCTAGCTATATAAACCCCCTTTTTCACCTCTTTTACCCGTAACCCTCAAAACCACTAGTCCCGCTAGTTGGTTGTTTCTTCTTCTTCAACCACCATCCATTCTTTCTCCTTCAAATGGCCACCATCCCACTTCTTCATCTCCTTCGGTAACAAATCCTCCCTCCTCCATCTCTTGGCACTTGTAGAAAGCTAGAAGCCGTTGCACTTTATCGCACAGCTTTGCTTCCATCAATGATTCTTGGCCATCGTCGCACTTTATCACACAATTTTTTGCCACCATCGACAAGGCAAATGAAGAAAATAGAACAAATCTATGAGTGTAGGCAACAAATCGAAAAGGAATTCTTTTTTCTTCTATGGCTTCCAGTGTGTTTTGTTGATCTGATTAAAGAAAAAAAAATATAGGCTAGTTAAGAATTTAAGAATGGAGATTGAGGAAGAAATTCAAAAGAAGAGCAACAAACATTTTTTTTTTTTAAATTGAATTACAAAACAAACCAATTAAATTGCATTTTGGTTGGTTTGATTTCGATTCTTATATGAAATTTGGGTGGTTCGGTTGATGATATTCAAATTCGATAACTGATCAGTTTTAAGTAATTCTGTCAGTTGATGATCGAATTGACCGAATGATCAGCCTTAGACTGTAGAGGCAATGAGAGATATATGTAAGGTTCTTGATAGCCGAAGGGCTATCGCCTCTATCTAACCCGAACTCGGAGCGTCAGGAAACTCGAGGATACTATTAGCCCCCTGAGGTACTAAACAGATCGCCTTCGGAGATGAAGAATCAGCTGTTGCAAGCCGAAAAGGATCTCCCCGAAGGCGAAACCCTGAATCAGGGAACTCCCCGAACTACGGGCATACTTCCCGAAGGGGCATCGTCCGCGCCAGAGGGCGACCTCGTCAGGGACTTCGGGAGTACGGCATGAGCATTTAAGGAGCCTCTGACATGTCGCCCACAGACGTTACAGGACGCCCCAAACGGCGGTCTGACACACCGACGCCATCCAGGTCCCGTCACGACCTGTCTCGGTTCAAGGCTCAAGAAACCTGCCACCGGCTACTTGTCCCCTACGCCCAGAAATTCAGGAAAGATCTGACCGAACACGTGTCATGATCTGAACGGGCTGGATACTCCTATAAATACCAGGAAATAAACCTGGGCAAAGGATGGATCCTTGAGCAGACTCCTTTCCTTGAGAAAACACAAACAGGCAAGGCCTTTCTACTTTTCAGTGCTCCTCCCTTATTTTCTTTCAGGACACTGACTTGGGCGTCGGAGGCTCCTCCCCGGAAACACACCCCGGGGACCTTCTGACCCCCTCTTCTGAGCTTTTCAGGCACGCTCCCCTGGGCAATCTGGCATTCGGGCGTTCTCCCCCTCAGGAAGTCCCTCCGCAAGTTACAATGTCATCTGACGAAGATGCCGCAGGGCATCATTTGGCGCCGTCTGTGGGAACCCGCTCTGAGGTCGCCGTCGTTGAAACTCGGCGTTCTAAGGACAAGGGACTCCCGAGGTCCCCGTCCGCGCCTGAGGATCAACCGGCCGCTGAGCAAACATTCCCAGGGACTTCTGCGCCCGAGGAAGACCGCCCTCTAGTTATTACTATGAGCTTTCTACGGGACTTTCAGCGTTCTGTCGTGGCTGAGATGACACAGCAGATAGACCGAAGGTGGCCACAACAAGCTCAGGCCCAAAGGCCTCCCTCACCAGGACGCCCTCGGGAGAAAAGCCCCAAATCGACCCATCATAGTTCGGGAAGCGGGGACCCACGTGAAGAGTCCTCTACGGAAAACATACCCCTCGGGAAACGGCCTGCGGGACAAACAAGGTCCAAGCGACCCAAAGTCTCACAGCGAAGGAGTTCGTCGCCTGAGGCGAGGTCCCTGTCCCCTCGACGCCGAGCTCGCTCCCCGAAGAGGCGCCGGCAATCTCCCTTCCCAGAGGAAGAGCCTAACGCCATGATCCTTATGGAGAGGATACTAGCGAGACTAGACAGGGTGGAGAAACAGGTAGCCCGCAAACCCGTCTGGGCTAGGCTGTCGGGAACCTTCTGCGAGGATGAGTCCCCGTTCACCCAAACTGTAGTTGAGGCAGCCATGCCAGGCGACTTCAGGGTACCTCGGCTGGAGATCTATGATGGCCGCACTGACCCACAGGCCCATCTGACAAAGTACAGACGCAGCATGATAATGCACGGAGCCGATGATGCTACCTTGTGCAAATGTTTTGAGGTCACCCTCACAGGACCAGCAACTGCGTGGTATAACTCATTGGCTCCAGGAACCATCACGGGGTTCCAGGAGTTATCCACGGCCTTCACACAGCAATTTATTGGAAGTCGGCCAACGGCGAAAATGCCTGTACAGATGTTCGACATAGAGCAAAGAAATGGAGAAACCATCCGTGACTATGTCGAAAGGTTTAACAGGGAAGCTTTGAGCGTCCTGGATTTTCGGCCCGAAATACGCATTCTCGCCATGACACGGGGCCTTCGGAGGGACTCGCAGTTGTTTTATGAGTTCTCTAAGGACCCCCCGGACACCCTCGGTGAATTTTACCGAAGGGCCGAACAGCACATGACCGCCGAGGAGCTGAGAATGGGTGGGCCGAAGTCCGATCACGCCCGCGCCGAAGGGTCCAACCAGCAAACTCGGCATCCAACCGAACAGGCGGGCCGACCTCGGAGAATGCGGGGAAGGAAACTCCCAGCTTTCACACCCCTGAACACTACACGGACAAACATCCTCATGACGATGGAAAGGCAGGGGACGCAGATTCGACGGCCAAGGGCCATGACCGCTGATAACAAGAAAAACATAAAGAAGTTCTGCCAGTTTCACCGCGACCACGGCCATGACACCGAAGATTGCTTCCAACTGAAGAAGTACATAGAGTCGCTAATAAAACTGGGCCAACTTCGACGATATCTGCGGATACCTTCCCCAAAGGGAAGAAAAGATGAGGAAGAAAAGGCCGAAGATGAGGACTATGACTCTGACAGGCGAAGAAACCGAAGTCCGAAGAGACGCCCTCCACCTCCGGCAGGAGTAATACAAACAATCACGACGGGGCTCCCATCCTCGGAAAGAAAGAGGAAGGCCAGAGAAATAGCAGTCATGGAATATCAGAATCCGACAAAGAAACTGGCCCGCAGGGATGGATCCACCGTCATCTTTCCCCATGACGATCCGCTGCTGATCATGGCGAGGATAGGGAACTGGGACGTCAAAAGAGTGCTGCTCGACGACGGATCGAACGCTGACGTCCTGTTCTCGCACTTACTGCCGAACTTGGGCATATCTAGCAGCGACCTCAAACCCGTCACCTCGCCTACTTTCGGGGTAGGACCGTCCGAACTGCCTGTCCTCGGATGGATCGATCTCCCCTTGATGATGAAAGGAACTTCGGTAGAAGGGACCGCTGAACTTTACGCCTCCACAATGGCGAAGTTTATTGTCATGGATGTCCCTTCATCGTACAACGCCATCCTTGGGAGACAGACACAGGGAAATCTACACATTCGCCCTGATGTGAAGTACTTGACTGTCACTTTCGCCACCAAGGATGGAGATGCAGAGATCTTCATAGATCAAGGCGAAGTAAGAAAGGTGTTCGTAAAGGCACGAAAAGCTCCGGCAAACAACTCCGCACAAACGATGGAGGCAAAGGCACCAGAGAAGGGCAAGGAAGGAGATCCCGTGAAAGCGGAAATGGAAACAGTAGAACTTGTCCCAGGTCAATCTACCCGAATAGGGAAGAGCTTGGCCGAAGGTGACAAGAAAAAACTTGTATCTTTTCTACTGGAAAATAAAGATCTATTTGCCTACTCGCCGAAAGACATGCCAGGGATAAACCCTAGCGTAATACAGCATAGCCTTAAAGTTAATCCCGAGGCAAAACCTGTCCGGCAAAAGAAACGGAGCATCTCGGTCCATAAAAGTAACTTTGTCAAAACCGAAGTGCAGCGCTTGTTAGACGCTGGTGTCGTCAGGGAGGTCAAATACCCCGAATGGTTGAGCAACGTGGTTATTGCCACAAAAGAAGGAAGCAGTAAGCTCCGGATGTGCATCGACTTCAGAAACTTGAACGATGCTTGCCCAAAAGACTCATACCCCCTCCCACCGATAGACCAATTGGTAGACTCAACTGCCGAATACGGGCTCCTAAGTTTCTTAGACGCCTTCAGTGGGTATCATCAAATAAGGATGGACCCCGAAGATGAGGAAAAAACCGCCTTCATCACCGAGGGAGGAACATACTGCTACGTCAGAATGCCCTTCGGGCTTAAAAACGCAGGAGCCACCTACCAGAGGTTGATGAGCAAGGTCTTTAACGACCAAATAGGGAGAAACATGGAAGTGTATGTCGACGATATGATAGTCAAAAGCAAGCTGCCTGACGACCACGTCACAGATCTAAAGGAAACTTTCCACCAGCTCAGAGCCTTCGGGATCCGTCTCAATCCCGAAAAGTGCATCTTCGGAGTGACCTCGGGAAAATTCCTTGGGTACATGGTATCAGAAAGAGGCATTGATGCTAACCCAGAAAAAATCAAGGCTCTGCTCGAGTTCCGAACTCCTGCCACAATAAAGGATGTGCAGAGACTCACCGGAAGGATAACCTCTCTTAGCAGGTTTATTTCCAGGTATGGAGACAGGTGTCGACCGTTCTTCAAGGTCCTCACTAAGGCAACAAAAGAGGAAAACAACCTCGGAAATAATGATCATCCTTGGAATGAAGACTGCCAAAAAGCCTGGGAAGAACTCAAAATCTACTTAGCCAGCCTGCCCACTCTGCGACAACCTCGCGTGGGAGAGCCCCTTGTGCTATACCTCGCCGTCACAGAAAAGGCTGTGAGCTCGGTCCTTGTGAAAGAAGAGGGGCCGAAGCAATGGCCGGTCTATTATGTAAGCAAATCCCTGCATGGCGCCGAAGTCAGGTATCCTTTGTTGCAAAAAGCTATATATGCCTTGGTGCTGGCAGGGAGAAGGCTACGACCATACTTTCAGGCTCACCCTATCATCGTCCGAAGTAGTCTACCACTTCGGGATGTCATGAGGAAGGTTGATCATTCCGGAAGGCTCTCCAAGTGGTGTATAGAGCTTGGCGAACACGACATCGCTTATGAACCTCGGAAAGCCATAAAAGCTCAAGCACTGGCAGACTTCATCGCCGAAGTACCCACCACCGAAGACAGCCATCCGGATCCTGGCGAAGGTGAGCCCGAATGGACTTTGCATGTCGACGGAGCCTCGGGGTCCGAACACCAGGGAGCTGGCGTGATCATTAGGGGTCCTGAAGGCCTAGAAGTGATGAAGGCTATCAAGTTCGGCTTTGATGTCACCAACAATATGGCGGAGTATGAAGCCCTCATAGCAGGATTGCGCCTGGCCAGAAAAATCGGCATAAGAAACTTGAAAGCCCACAGCGATTCTCAGCTGGTAGTGTGACAAACGGCAGGAGACTACGGGGCAAAGGACCCAACCTTGGCAAAATACCATGAATTGGTGGCAAAACTCATCCGGGAGTTCGACACCGTACGGATCGAAAACGTGCCTCGGCGAGATAATGCCGAGGCAGATTGCTTGGCAAAATCAAAAGCATGCACCGAGGTGCTAAGCCACCCGAGCATCACAGTGCTGGGCATATCAACTTCGGGAAAAGGCTGGAAAGACCCGATAAAAAGATATCTCGCCGACAATACGCTCCCCGAAGACCCCAGTGAAGCTGCCAAAATCCGAAGACGCTCCGGCCGATTCTTCCTAATTGGCGAAGAATTATATCGGCAGGGATATGCAAACCCACTGCAGAGGTGTGTTGGCGAAGAGGATACTGAAATGATCCTCGAAGAAGTACACGAAGGCGCTTGTGGTTCGCACATCGGAACCGACGCCCTTGCAGCAGTAATACTTCGCCAAGGATACTTTTGGCCTACCCTGAGAAAGGACGCTAGGCAGTTCGTCCGGAAATGCGGTAATTGCCAAAGACACGCAAATATCCAGAGGACACCCTCGGAATTGGTGACTTCGGCTGATTATCCTTGGCCTTTCGCAGTCTGGGGCATAGACCTCATTGGGCCGCTCCCAACAGCCCCTGGAGGCGTAAAATTCTGCGTGGTAGCAGTAGACTATTTCTCCAAATGGGTCGAGGCAGAACCCCTGGCGACTATCTCGGCAAAAGAAGTGCAGAAGTTCGTATGGAAAAACATTGTATGCAGATTCGGCATACCAAGGGTACTTGTAGCTGATAATGGGTCCCAGTTCACAGATAAAGGATTCCAGGAATTCATCAGTGACCTCGGAACAAAAATGCACTTCGCCCCAGTAGCTCACCCCCAAAGCAATGGGCAGGTAGAAGTATCTAACAGGACCATAAAAGATGGTCTGAAAAAGAGACTAGGGGAAGCAAAAGGGAAATGGCCGGGAGAGCTCCAAAGCGTGTTATGGAGTTACCGAACAACACCCCGAAGAGCCACAGGGGAGACCCCCTTTTCACTCGTCTTCGGTACAGAGGCCATCATCCCAATCGAAGTCGTGCGACCGTCGGTACGGGTACAAGTATTCGATGAAAGTGGAAATGACCTCGGCTTAAGAACCAAGCTTGACCTTGTCAGCGAACACAGAGAAATAGCTGAGCTGAGAAGAAAAGCTTTTCAGCAAAGAGTGGCCGCGGCTATAAACTTACGAGCCAGGCCAAAGGAAATCAAGAAAGGAGACCTCGTTCTCCGAAAGGCTGACTTTGCACCCCGAAGGCCCTCCCACGGAGTACTTCGCGCAAATTGGGAAGGACCTTATCTGGTTCTTGCCGAAGTACGAAAAGGCGTGTACAGACTCGGCGACGCCGAAGGCGTAGAATTAAAAAATACCTGGCATTCAGATGCCTTGAAAAAATTCTATGCTTAAGGTTTCGCGGAAGAATTGTGTTGTACAAATTTGGAAAATATGCTAAGTACAGAAGTTTCTTAGAAAAATTCTCAAGTATAAAAAGTGTACAAGCCAGAATTCCGTGAAGGCGTTCGCCGTAATAAGTGCAGATACGATTTCCCGAAGTCCCTTGAGCGATCACGTTCGGGAAAAATGGGAAACGAAAAATCTCGCGAAGGTGCTCGCCAAAATAAGCGCAGATATGATTTTCTGAAGTCCCTTGAGCGATCATGTTCGGGACAAAGGGGAAAACGAAACATCTCGCAAAAAGACTTAGCCAAAAAAATCTTCATTAAGGTGAATCGGCTTACAGAGAAGAAGAAGTACAAAAAGAAGAAGAAAAAGGCAAGGAGTCCTAGAACAAACTAAGGAATCTCGGCGTCCCGAGAGCCACCAGCCCCTACGTCCTTGTCCACCACCTTTGGCGCCGGGATAGAAGAAGGCAAGTTCAGGTGCTCAATCTTGGACCAGGACCACCGAGGCCCCTCGGGAATGTTTAGAGCCTCCAAGAAAGAGAGGTCCAGATCTGGGAACCTCTGAAGAACTTGGTGCCGAACAAGGCAAAACCCGTCCTGGAAAGCGACCTTGGCCATCTGGTCAGACTTGTCCTTCTCGACCTCAAGTTCCTCAAGATCCTTCTCCAGATCCGCGACCTCCTTCTTCAGTGCCTTCATCTTCTTCTTCCTCGGCTCCTTCTTCAAAGAATCGACCTCGGCTTGGAGCTCGGCCTTCTCAGCAAGCGCCTTCGCCAGGAGAGCCTCAGATTCTGACTTCTCCTTTAGATGCGCCTCATTTGCCGAAATCAGCTCCGCCACCTGGGAGCCGAGGTCAGAAATCTTCTGGGAGGAGTCCTTCAAAAGTTCTTCTTTTTCCTTATGGAACTCCCCCCCGAAGGGCAGCAACCTCCTTCTCTGCAGCATCAGCCAGCTGCAGGTTCTTGGTGGCCAATTCCGAGCACATGGCCTTAGTTTTTTCAATAACCTCTAAGGCCGAGGCTCGGAATGCCGTCTGCCTGGCTACCCGAACTCTGAGGTAGCCGGCGTACCCCAGCAGCTGCAAAGGGATAAAGGCGAGCTCAGTAAGCCAAAGAGAAAGCCAAACACTTAGAAAAAATTGAAGGGAAAAAGATAGGCGTGAAGCATACCTGGGCAGCGTGCTCAGAAACCTTCGCGGCGAGGGAGTCATCGCCCGGATGAGCTTCCACAATGGCCCTAAAGGAGGCCTCAGTAAGCATCCCCTTCGAGATCTCTTTGGCCATTTGCTGGCAGTCTCCGGAGTACAAATTCATGTCCTCCGTAAACGACCAGAAAGGCTCCTTCGGGATCTTCCCTTGCGGGACTTTAGCATCGCGGAGCGCTCGCCTCCGGGCGTGTTCGGCCGCCCAGCCCGGAGTAAGTGACTCCCCTGCACGGCAAAAACAAGAAGCTGGTCAAGACAAGTACATCCCAAAATTCAAAAAGTGAAGACATCACACTTTGCCTGAGAAAGCGAACCTGGCGGCACCTCGACGACGTCATCGCCAGAGTCCGGGGCCTCCTCGGTGGAGATCCCCTTGCCTTTGCGTTTACGCCGCTCCTCGGCAGAAGGAACCTCTACCACGGCATCCAGAAGGGCCTGCGACGAGGTAGGGCTCTGAGGAGGGACGTCGGTCGGGGGGACGTCGGCAGCAACCTCGGGCGGCGGAATGGCAGCAACCTCGGGCTCCTCGCTTGCCTCCTCGAGAGTTTCCGAACGAGGAGGGGGAATAGTCTTCTTCGCCCGTTTGGCCGAAGGCCCAGCCCCAGTCGCTTTCCGCCTTCGGGAAGCAGCCTTCTTGGTCTGCTCACCCTTCTCAACTTGGCCAGTGAAAAGGGATTTGTAGAAGGCAGCAGTGTCGTCGCCCATCTCTGGAAAAGAAAGAAGATATCAGCGTGAGTCCAAGATGAAAACCATAACAAAGGGAGTCGGAGATAACTTACTCTCGAAGAAAGTTTCGTAAGTAATTTCCTCCCGAAGGAGTTGCACCAGCCAGGAATCCTTCCCAGCGATGGCAGGAGCCGGCATGTCGAGGTCCGTTTCGTGCTCCTTCACTACCCCTAACTCCCGAAGAACTTCCTCGGTCATTAGCTTCCAATTGATGGGGAAGGGGTAGAGAGAGCGCGAAGAGACCTCGGGACCCCAGTCGGAGACAGCGCGGATACGTCCGTCGAAGTCCGCGAAGATAGGAGCCAACTCCGGAGTTAGCATTATCCTCGGATCTACGACGTCCATCTCCAGCTTTCCCTGAGCCCACTTGGTCGGAACATGCGACCAGGCCTCCTCCATCTTCAGAAAGAAAAATTTTTGTTGCCACCCTCGCCAGCTGTCCTTGGTGGCGAAGGTGAACATATATTTTTTGCTCCCGGATCCCCGAGGTAGCATGAAATAAAAGCCACCCTTCGGGACCACGAAAAGCTTGTAGTACTGCATAAAAATAACAAAGTGGGGCTCTATCCCGAAGACGCCACACATGCAGATGAAGGCGTTGAAATAGCAGTACGAGTTCGGCGGAAGTTGATTTACGGCAATGCCATGGAATTGGCAGAAGTCGCAAATCATCTTCGGAGGAGGGTACCGAAGTCCAGCCTTCAGTTGGGCTCGGAAAACGGTAACCTCATTACTACGGTTCGAAAAGCAAAATTGGTCAGAACGTGGCAACCTCGTAACGGCATACGAAGGAAGAAAGAACTTTTTCTTCCATTTTTCTAGTTTTTTGGGGGTGGTGCAGCAAGGGTGAGACAAAAGGGGTTGCCAGCTCTCGGGAACAGGCATCTTGGCTGAAAAACGAGTTCGGAAAAAGGAAAGAAAGGCAACTTCTGGAAAAACTCTAAAAATCAGAGGATTCTAGAAATAAAAAACCCACCAAATGACTTGCCAAAATCTGGGTTTGAAGTCGCCGTCGTGAAAGATCGCCGGAAAAAAACTCTGTCAGACAGCGCCACCGCGGAAAGCAGGAAAAAAGAAGCAGTTGCAAGCAGAGAAAAGAGCAGAAGCAAAACCAAAAAAGGAACTTATGATGGAATGGGCTATATATAGGCCGAAGGTGGGTAGACGAACCGGCGTCATAAGTACCCCTTGAAGGCGAACAGTCGCCATAACTGTTTTCTGCACCCGAAAAGACGCGCCCTCTGTAACCGACGTGACTCTCCTCCAATGACAGTGTGCCACGTGTCAGCCGCCGCGCCAAAATAGGGGACACGTCTTCTGACACCCCTAAAAAACTGGGACGCGCCGCTCCAGACTGACACGCCTGGTCATGAGACGCGACGTTGCACAGACCTGCGAAAGAAGAAAGGAAAGAAGTAGGTTGCCTCGAAGACACCAAAAGACAGGCTATGGCCGAACAGCCCATATCTTCGGGCAAAAGGTGTATCTTCGGCACAGGTTTTACTCCCTAAAAACTCCCAAAGAGCATCCTTGGAAAGACTACAAACCGAAGTCTCCACTTCGGCTTTCCAAAGGGGGGCATGTGATAGCCGAAGGGCTATCGCCTCTATCTGACCCGAACTCGGAGCGTCAGGAAACTCGAGGATACTATTAGCCCCCCGAGGTACTAAACAGATCGCCTTCGGAGATGAAGAATCAGCTGTTGCAAGCCGAAGAGGATCTCCCCGAAGGTGAAACCCTGAATCAGGGAACTCCCCGAACTACGGGCATATTTCCCGAAGGGGCATCGTCCGCGCCAGAGGACGACCTCGTCAGGGACTTCGGGAGTACGGCATGAGCATTTAAGGAGCCTCTGACATGTCGCCCACAGACGTTACAGGACGCCCCAAACGGCGGTTTGACACACCGACGCCATCCAGGTCCCGTCATGACCTGTCTCGGTTCAAGGCTCAAGAAACCTGCCACCGGCTACTTGTCCCCTACGCCCAGAAATTCAGGAAAGATCTGACCGAACACGTGTCATGATCTGAACGGGCTGGATACTCCTATAAATACCAGGAAATAAACCTGGGCAAATGATGGATCCTTGAGCAGACTCCTTTCCTTGAGAAAACACAAACAGGCAAGGCCTTCCTACTTTTCAGTGCTCCTCCCTTATTTTCTTTCAGGACACTGACTTGGGCATCGGAGGCTCCTCCCCGGAAACACACCCCGGGGACCTTTTGACCCCCTCTTCTGAGCTTTTCAGGCACGCTCCCCTGGGCAATCTGGCATTCGGGCGTTCTCCCCCTCAGGAAGTCCCTCCGCAAGTTACAATGTCATCTGACGAAGATGCCGCAGGGCATCAGTTCTTAAGATTGGAATTCTGCCCAAAATTATTTTTTATCATATAAGATCGGGATCATAAAATTGGATCGTAAATCGTAAGATCCCACTAAAATATTAGAATTCATTGTAATAAATAATATAATTCACATAGAAAACCAATTATATTAAAAATTTAATAAAGTTCAAGTGTTGTAACAATGATACAACACAATTATTATAATACTACAAATAAAACTCAAGTCCTAGTTGTTGCCACTCTGATTGCTTTTATACAGTGATCAGATTTAGTGAGCTTAAGTCTCAGACAATACATGTCCTATAGCCCAGGTAGAAAATGCATACTATATTTATCCCAGTGGCCTTCCTGATCTTTATGCAAATATATGTATATTGGTCCAACTATTATACATATATTTACATACAATTTCATCTAGAAGTAATGATGACAATTAAATTCTTTATTCCTAGTCAACATAAAATTTGAGTAAAATTCCCAAGTACATGTACAATCATATGCACACTTGGTGTTATCTGTGCCAATTATTCATGTGTTCAAACTTTCATATCGTGTCCAAGTCAAATTCTACCACGTCTTCCTGTGCCCAAAAGGTTTTAAACATTTTAATAAACTTAAAAATTGGTAAGGAAACATGTTTAAGACATTAAATTCATCTAGGATTGCCATTATGGATTTTACATTTAACCGGATAAAATTAACCATATGAACAGTATTAAGCAAAATCAGCCAACTTTGACATACCATAGCTTTGGTTATAGGACACCAAATGCAGTGATTCAAAAGCAAAATTCTTTATCTTGAAGTATTTTAAGTGTGGTCGAAATTTTATAACCAAACTCATTAAGTGCAGAAAGTTATAGCTATTGGAGTACATGGTATCAAATTTGAGTAACCAGTGACTATAATGTCCATACAAAATTTCTTAAAATTCATACGTTTACCAACATGGGCAATTCCATACATGTCTTAGACACATGGGGAAACCATTCTCCTAGATTTTAAGTCATTACATAAGCATAAAAAACCATACTCTTCAAAACAGCCCATAAAAATCAATATGGACAGAATTACACACACAGTTCAAACTACACTCTATTGATCTATATATCATTCACACAATGTACATACAGCATACCCAACTCATTTACTTGCATTTATGCGCTACATACATGCCATAACTTAGTTAATATGTGCACTAAGTTTTTTTGAGAACTTTAAAAGCAATAAGCACTCCAAAAACTTGAAGGGACCAACTACTACATAAGGCAGAAAGTACCATTACTAAAAATAGCTAATGTGCTTAAAAAATCATGAAACTTTCCAGTTTACAACTAATATACTTGAAATTTCACAGAGAAATTCAAACGACCATTATTAGTTTGAATGCTCTTGAAATGAATAGAAAGATGGATAAGTTCCTTTAAAGAACTTAGTAAAGGCTTATAATTAAAATATTGAATTCCCAGCCATATACCTGAAATCCAAAAACATAAAAACACAAAAACACAGTACATATACAAAAATATGGTCATCCAAATGCACAAATAAACAGAACACAATCAAATGCAATGTTGGCAACAACATATCATTAGGGTTAACTCATAAACAATAAAATAAACATTATGTAATCACTATGGTAGCCCTTCTCAAGCTAATGCTTGGTCTTATGAGATTAATTGATCCTAGTTAGTACTAACTTGGGCTCTAAAAACCCCTATAAACACTACCATCTTAGTGTATGAAAAACAGTAAGGCTGAAACCTTGTTCATGCACTTCCCCTTAACTCATACTTGGTTTCTTAAGCTTTTTGCTATCTTCCAAGCATGGTTTTAGCTTTATAAATGTTTGATCATCATCTTAGAACAGTAAGCAACCATGAAACATGAAGATAAAACCCTTATCTAAGCTGTGAAAGCTGAAAATACTGAAAAAAGCTCAATAAAGCTAAAAACTAGGGTTTTTCTCTTTTTTGTTGAATCCGATTGCTTTTCTTTGTGATTTCTTGGGAGCTTGAGCTATGGTGGCGATGGAAGGTTATCGAGGAGCTAAGGAAGGAACTCTGGCTAGTGAAGGACAAAAATGACTAAGGAAATGCAAGAAATCAAGATATTTTCCTTGGTTTAATTAGTTTAACCTTAACCCTCACTTAGGTCATTATAAGTATGCCTTAAGTAAAGACTTTTTGACTAATCTTTAGCCCACTTTTTTGACCTTAGAAGTTGGAAATAAAAATCTGGGGTAATGTTATAAATGGCCATCTTTGAATCTTGTCAATGATCATCCCATTCTTAAGTTATTCTTGTGAACAATTGTAAACCTAATTGTCATAGGTTCTTGAATAATAGCCTTTGTTTCCTTTATGTAATTTAGCCTAAAAAAAAATTCTTTCATACCATTCAAATCCCTTTAAAACTTCTCTTTTAAAGTTGTATAATTGAGTACTCAAGTCTTGAAATCTTGCAATAAAGTCCATAGATTGCTTGTTAACCAAACAATCCTTTAGGGTTTTCTTAAGGGCTAAGTAACCATTGTGTGGATCTTTTAAGTAGGTATAGATTATACACTTTACCTCTCACATTCCATTCACTATGAGGAAAATCATGCTATATAATGGTTTATAACCATTATGCCTTTATATTGCAATTTTCCCATTTGTTGATGTGGTAACACTAGTACAGTATACATTAACATAACTAACGCAAAAACCAACAAGTCTAAAATAAATTCATCAATAAACATAACTAACACAATAATTATAAACTTATGAAAATGCTTTCAAAATTTTGAGTTTTGTCTATTGAATGAAATATGAACGAGCTCTTTTTTTTTTTTTATTTACTTCACAACTTAAGTCATATAACTACTAACTTAGGTAACCTAACATGGGTAACAATAGTCTAATCACCTAAACTTTCTAATTTGGGTTAAAAAACAAATGTAACAAACAAAAATTAATACCAAGTAGGATCAATGAGATTAAAAGATCCTACTAATCTTAAGATCTTAATTGAGTTGTTATCTGATCTTACCAAACACTGATCCTATTATTTTCTGATAAAGTTTTATGATGTTAGATTGTAAAATCGTGGGGTCTTAAGATCTAAATTGAGATCTTAACAACTATTAATATATGTTAATTGTTTGGGCTACTATCTTATGATATAAATAAGTATTATTTATTGTTACTGTTTACTTCTTGAATGCAACTCTAATAGCTATTTTTCTATTTTATTTCTTCCTTCCAAACATTATTACATTTCATTAGAGGAAAGAACTTCTTACCAGAGCCATGTAGTACCATCTTTTGCCCTTTCTTTATGATCATAATGTAGCAAGCTTTCTTACAATTTCACTCCTTAACATCTTCAAATATTTTTCCATATATTATCATGTTCTATTTCATGTTTTAAATTCTGTTAAGTGCAAAAGAATTCTTAATTTAATTTTGTAAGCTCCCATTGTACCGACAAATATTATGACTATTAATGGAGTCCAATTTTTGAAATTGCCTTAATTATTTCAAGCTAGGACAATAAATTATTGGGTAAAATTCATTTGTCATCCCTAACTTTTTCATATTGTCCTAAACAGGTCGTTAACCTTCATTTTATCGTCTTAAAGTCCATAACCCTAAGGGTATAAACAAATAAAGCATTCAGTGAACCGTTCAATAAAAATTCGTTTATATTCATTTATTTAGTTAAACGAACGAACACAAACAGATTTTTCTATTTGATTAGTTAAATGAACGAACACAAATAAGGTCCAGTTCATTTATTTACATTCACAAACCGTTCGGTTATTGTTCATTTATTTATTTACATATTAGCTATATATTTATTATATATGTGTATATATATATATTATATTTTTATTAGTGTCCACCTACTCCACACACATAATTATACCCCAATTTTCTCAAGATTAATCAATTATCTTTGTTCCCCAAAATATAATTAGTTATTTGCCTTATAGTGTGAACCTACTGCAGCATTAAGTTAAGCCTCATAGCTCTAGCCATAATCTCTCTCACTATTGCCTATTGCTCTGTCAATTATTATTAAACTTACTTCAATTCAGATTGGAGTAAGCGATCAACTTTAATTGTTCATATTCATATTTGTTTATTAATAAACAAATGAATACAGATAGAAAAGTTGCATTTGTTTATTATTCATATTTATATTCATATTCATTAAAAGTTAAATAAATGAACAAAAATATAACTTGTTCGTCTTCATTCAATTTATTTACAATCCTATATAACCTCTGTATATTTGTTCTAGACGTGGTACTTTCATTAATTTTACAGAATTTCAGGAAAAATGTCAAATTTAGTCCCTACAATTTCTTCCTCCCACCAAAATACCTTCAATCCTGTAAATTTGACATTTCAATCCCCGAGCTATTGCCTTCATGTACTCTCATTCCTACCTTCGCCTGCTGCTTCTCGCGGCTACAACCTCCTCCCCAGATCTTCGACGGCCTTCCCGGCACCCACTACAAATTCTGACTCTCCCTCGATCCTCGCGGGCCTACGATATGGAAAAGCTCACTGAAACTTGTTCATGGACCCAAGCAACGAAACAAGACAAGCCGAGAACTTGGTGAAAGCCTAAATATATAGCTATATCTAGCTATTAAACACTTTCTGCAATTTCTACTATGAACAAACGACGGAGGTTTTCTTTTTTGAAAACGATTTTCTGCTCATTAATTTCTCGTTCCGCTGTTTCGATCGACACATGACGTCCTTGAGGAGCTTGTACCTGCGAGTGGTGGGTCGTTGAGAGGGTGAGCCGGTTGGTTCCCTTGTCGGCTGATTTATCGCGGTCGTTCACCTCCTTGATCTTATCACCGGAGTGCTCAGAATGACCGGTGGGGGTCCCCGCGTCGATTCCGGTAGAGGATTTCCTGGAGGAGCTTCCGTGCTTGGGAGTCCGCTCCTCGCTCCGGCACCAGTCGGAGAGCTCTACCAGAAACAGCTGCCCATTTTTTTCCAGAACCCCAATAAAGAGACCAAGACTTAATTACTTGATCCACCAATCTTTCTTCACCCATAAATCAAAAAAATTTTCCTCACCCTCACGGGGATAAGCAAATCGCCGCCATAGCTCCACCGGGGTGTTTGACAAAATCGCACAAATAGTGAACAATTCTTTTCTCAGATCGAATGCGAGTATCAGCCCATAGTCGCTCCCGGTTCCCGATCAGTGATTATAGCCCGTTTTCCCAGTCCCTGAACGTTGGGACTACGATTTCGATGAGCTCCTCAGGGGGCACGATTTCTCTTGTGGTGAGGGTGTGGCTGTGTTGTAGGCAGTCATGTTTGCAGCCGGGACGTCAGCCGGCTGTGGTGCGGATGACACGGGGGTAGGGGAGCAGGTGTAGCCGTGTAGGTGGCAGCAGAGGGGCGGAGGTACTGTCTGGGGACTGAGGAGCTTGCGGGGAATTATTATTATTATTATTATTTTGGCAAGTGGGAATAGATGAGAGATGGGGAGAAAGTGTCAAATTTAAATGTTTAAGGGCCTTTGAGTGGCAGAAAGAAATTGTAGGGATCAAATTTGAAATTTTCATGAAATTCTGTCTACTTTAAATGTAGAATTAACAAAAGTACCATGTTTCCGATAAAAATAAGGATGCTAGGAAATTTAAGAGGATAAAATTAAAATTAGAAACATGTTTATGATAACACAAAAAGGTTAGAGGCAACAAATGAATTTTATTGATAAATTATTACCAATCAACTAATTAAAATGTTTAATTTTCAAATTTAGAGTTAACTTAAGAAATTTTATTTTATTTACTTGATTGATTCCACTAATTGAAAAAAAAATTATTCTAATTTTTTGTTGTCATAAATGTCATATAATTAACGAATTCATAAATGTAAATACCCTCAATGTTTTAGTCATTCTAAAAATTAACTCTATTGTTAAACATCAATATTTTGAATTGGAGGTCAAATATCGGTCAAAATTGGAAAAAGCATTAAATGGATAACTGTCGGATTACATTGTAAATGTAAAAGTAATTTTGTCATTGGTGGAAATAAATATAAGGTGGCGCTCTCGTAGACTCTCATAATTTATATAATTATTAAACTATCCTTTACTTCCCCTTTATAATAATATTAGACAACTGTCCGTGCTTTGGTGCAAGTGTGACTTAGTACTTATTTTAATGTAAAAGTGTGATTATGAATATTGTTTAATAATAAATGTTCATTAAGAGAGAGGAATAGTAAATGACAAAAAAAAAAAAGATAAATAATAAAATAAAATAAAATATCAGGTAAATTTGGTATAATTTTTTCACTACTAAAAAAACTAGTTTTTCCAATAACCAAATTACTAACGGCCTGACCGTTGGTAATTATCAACGCATTAGGTCGTTGGTAAAAAATTTTTAAATTTACCAACGGCCAAATGCATTGGTAAATAAGCTATTTTCCAACGGTCAGATTACTAACGTGCAAATGCGTTGGTAATTACCAACGCGTACACACGTTGGTAGTTACCAATATGCGTGCACGTTAGTAATTACCAACGCATTTGCACATTAGTAATTACCAACAGACATGCACATTGGTAATTTTGACACATTGGTAACTATTAAATATTATAATAATAACAATAATAATAATAATAATAATATATTATTATTATTATTATTATTATTATTATTATAAAATATATAATATATGATATATATTATAATGTTTAATGATAATAATCATTTATAAAATATCAATTTTAGAAAGTAAAGAAATATTTTTTAAACATTTTTACAAATATGTAATAATAATAATAATAATAATAATAATAATAATACTAATAATAATAATAATAATAATAATAATAATAATAATAATAAAAATGTGTATGAGCAGATATATGAATGTATTTTTATACTGAATTGAAAATTTATGGTTTTAATGTATAATAATAATAATAATAATAATAATAATAATAATAATAATAATAATAATAATAATAATAATAATAGTATAATGCATCATATATGAGAATATGTACTTAAGATATATCATATATATACATTAAATATATGATACACACATACATACATATATACATCAAATAATGTATCATATGTATCATATTTTTATATATTATTATTATTATTATTATTATTATTATTATTTATATATCTTATATTAAAATTTCGTATAATAATAATAATAGTAGTAATATGCATATTTATATTACATTGATATTTATATTAATATATCATAATATATGTTTACCTTAATACATATATATTAATACGTATAAATATTATACACATTATGAACATATTATATTTTTTATACATATTATAATATATATCATATTTTCATACCAAGTTTCTATTAATTGGATTTAAATCAGAAAAGGGTATTCTATATTGAAATTTAAATAATAAATTGGAAATCAAGTAAAAAAGAGTATATTTCACGTAAGGCATCTAGTGGATAAAATTCAAATAATAATTAATGAATTGATGCTATAATAATAATAATAATAATAATACATATATTTATATTTATGTTTACATCATACACATATATGTTATACACATACAGATGTCATATAATAAATTATTATTATTATTATTATTATATGGGCTGGTCTCATTATTCTATTGGAATTGGAAGATATCTTTTTTATTAAATTTGGATTTAATATCAATTAACCTTAGCACATATATACATATGATAACTGAGCCTATAAATACATCATAAGCCTCTTTTCTCTCTCGCCTCCCTCACTCCTCTAAGCCGAACCTTAGCGTCTCTGTCTCTCGCCTCCCTCACCTCTCTAATCTCTTAGCCGAACTTGTTTTTCTCCAGCCTCACCTCTCTCACCTCCCTGAGCTCCCTCACTGCTCTAATCTCTCAGCCCTCTCTGTCTCGCCTCCTTCGCCGCTCACATCTCTCTCCGCTGTCCCTCGCCATTCAGCCTCAGTACGCCTCAGGCTTCTGGCTTCCTCGCCGTTCCAAGCCTTTCGCCGCTCGCCTCGGTCGGCCTTAGTCTTTTCGCTTCTCGCTGGCCGATGTCCTTAGTTCTCGGCCTTTCATGTAGATCTCAACCGTTCGTGTAGATCTCGCCTGCCGTCCTCAGTCCTCAGTCCTCGTTTTCCTCCGACAAGAGGACCGATCGCCACATAAGGCAAGTAGATCTCGGCCTCAGCAACCTTCGCCATGGAAGTCCCCAGTCGAATCGGGGTGCAGGGGCTATCGGCCGTTCAACCATCTGTTCTCCTTCTAATGAATTTCTAACTAATTCCTCCGTACCTCTCTAATCTCTCAACCTCTGTGCCTCGCCGCCTATGCCCGATGCCGGATCTCCTCCTTGCGTCCGCGTCCCTGTTTCCTCGCTTCCTCGCCACCCCGACTCCCTGATTTCGGTTTTGATTCTGTTGATTTTGTTGTTTTCTGAATTTGTACATTTAGTTGTTTGATTTATTAGATCTGTTGTATGATTACCTGATTTGTTTGTTTGATTTTGCAGATCTATTATTTGATTGTTGATTTGGGGCAAATATTTATGAATTTCAGCAATTTCTTAAGATTTGTGAATTTTTAATTACTTTTTGTGATATTTTTATTTTTCAAGTTTCAAATTTATACCAAATTTTCTGAAATTTTTTTTAATTTTCGATAAGCTCGTATGAGTTTCAATAAATTTTTTTCAATTATGGAAATTTTTAGTTACTTTTTTTGAAATTATATATTTTTTAATTTTTTTGCATTATTAAAATTTTTGTGTACTAATAAAATCTTAGTTATAAAAGTTCACTAAATATAGTTTTTAGTTAATATAATGTATAATTTAATAATAATTATTTTATTATTTTTTAAAAAAAATTGGAAGTTTCCAATGGCTCCTTGTTGAAAAATGGTTTAATTTTTTTTAAAAAATAATTTAACTACCAATGGCTTATGTTAGGACCATCCCTTGGTACTTGGCTTAGGCCAAAAATATAGAGAAAACACCAATTAAAAATGAGGGACTTGATTGAAAATGTGAATGAGGGTGTATGTGCGAAACCAGTAAAATTTGGGTTCAAAATGCACATGGAAAACTAGACTATGATGTCTTTGGCATGAAATAAAGTTGGAGGACTACAATGCACACTTGAACTAGTGATGTAAGTAAAACTACAAACCATGAATGAGAACTTTCGGCCATGCAAATTTGTATGGGGACTAGTGAAACATTAGACCACTTTTGGCCAAACTTTTGGACACTTGTCCATGGCCGGCTGCCTTTGTCTCCATTATGTCTTATGCCATTGTTTTATGTGTTGGTGGAATGCATAGTTTAATGGGTTTATATTGGAATGTTGGCCAGCCATTCACACTTAGTATATTCCTTGCATTTGCCTTGTTCTTGGCATGTTCAATAAGTACTTGGCCGAAACGTGCATGGGATAATGGTCATTTTCAGCCATTTTAAATAATGCTTGGCAATGTAGGCCATGAAACAATGTTAATGCCGAAATGAACATGTGTTTTAGTGACTAAAATGGAGCCATGGATCATTGAAGGGCTAAATGAACCATGCAAATTAGTTCAAGGCTGAGAATGGCATTAACCCATTAATGAGTCCATGTGGCCATAACCGAATGTGCATGTGCCCATTAAGCCATTAAGCCATCATTTTCGGTCAAAACTTTCTTGGAGTGCTTAACCGAGTTTGGCTTGTGTTCTTGAGAGCTTTGAGTGTTCTTAGGAGTTCATGAAGAGTTGGTTGCCAATTCCATGCCATTTTGAAAGGAAATTGAAGCTTGAAGACATAATCAAGCTTGGTTGTTCATTTTCGGCAATAGGTGACTTAGAAGTTCAAGTTTAAAGCTTGAATTTGAAAAGTAGAAGGTTAGCCGAGAGTTGCTCAAGCTCAAAATTGGAGGTAAGATTCATAGTTCACTTGGATTCCTTGGTAAATTTCCATGATCAAGTGATTATAATGATTAAATGAAGGTCTTGTTGTGTTAGGCAACTTTGATTTGGAAGTTGATTTCGGCCTTAGAGACACAAGTTCAACCGAGAACTCAAGCTTTGTTTTGTTGAGGTAGGATTCATGTTCTACTTGCTTGCTTGGTAAATATTCCATGAACAAGTAGTATGAGTGGTTAAGTGATAGTCAATGTGTGCTATGTGATCTTAGTTGCTTAATGGGCTTATGGAAGAACTTTCAAGTCCTTGTTGTTTTGGCTAGCTAGTCAAGTTAATGGTATGTGTTAGAAACTTTAGTGAGGGAGGCCAACTTACTAATGTTTCGAAGCTCTAGTGGAAGGAGGATTGGAATGGTGAAGTTAGGTGTACAAAGACACCCATGAACACATACTAGTGGTTTTGGCCTATTGTGAACTTGTGGTGTGTGTGTGAGTTGTGTGCTTGATTGTTTGTTTGTGTGTGCTAACCACTTGTAGGTAGCTTAATTATGCTTATTATGCCTCGGTTACATATGTGTATATTGTGTTCTGTGTTTTCAGTGTCTTTCTTGCAGGACAAGTTAAGCTAGTGGAGGTTAAGTATTGGACTTAACTAAATAGACCAAATATGGTCAGTTGTGAATCCTACTGAGTAATAATACTCATGCCCATTATATTTGTGTTTCATGCAAGGATTTAGAGCTTGAGTGATTAGTGCTTGGTTTGCTTGCTTGTGAATCAAGTAGTTCACATATTGCTTGAGGTATGTGTGCCAACTGAAACTTGGCTTAATTGAATTATGTTTATGGTTTGTGCCTAAAACTTAAGGTACAAGTTTTGCAGGCTTTGAGTAGATTATGGGACTTGTCTAGTAGAGGAGATGGATGTGTGTTCTTGGGCTCTAGTGTGGTGGTTTGCCTTTATGACTATGAACTTGATCATAGGTTTAGTACTTCAGACTATGGTCATGTATGTAGTCTTTAAGATCCTTCTTGGGTACTATAGGTAAACTTGAATGTAATGCATAACTTTGGCTGATTTTGGACCATGGGTACTCTTGGTATGTTGCCAAGTTAGTAGTACTTGTATGTAGGCTACTTTTGTGTATATTAGCCTCGGTTGAATTATGGTTTTGTGTAAGTATTTTGGATGCTTAAATGCCAAGTTATGCTATGTTATATGGAAGGATGAGTTTTGATGTATGGAATCTCTTATGTTCCTTACTTGACCAAATGTTCATGAACATGAAAAAAATTGATTTCCAAACTTGATAAGATGGGCTTCTTGGTTGACATGTATTAGAATAGCATACTTGATGAGCACACATCCTAGACACTTAGAAGACTAAGTGTATGCCTTGCTTGTATTGCAAGTTACTGATTTTCAGCCTTGCCTTGTGTTGCAAGTTAGTGGCTGGGCCTTACTTAAGCCACAAGTAATTGTTCTAATCAGTTCATAAGCCTCATGGGGCACCTCCCAGGCCCTTAGCTTAAGAAAATAAGACTTAAAACTACCTAACAAACAATAGCCAAAATAAAAGGCAGTTAATAACACCTGAACATAAAAGTGTTTAAACAACTCTTGGGTAGAAATGGTGAGTGGCACTGAAAGTGCATAGGATGGGGCTTGTGTGGGGTGTGATAGCTTCTCATTGGAAACCTTGATATTTACCAATGTGCACGCACGTTAGTAATTTTGTCGCCTGTTGAAAAATAGAGCTGGTGCATGACCGTTTGTAATTACCGACGTATGTTTTACCAATCCGCGTGAGTTGGAAATTACCAACGAGTAATATTTTACACGTTGGTAACTGAATTTCCAACATATGGTTTACCAACGCGCATTTACCAATAACTACGAATTGAAAATTCAAATTTACCAACGCACAGCCGTTGGAAATGCGTGTTGGTAAACTCCATTATTTTAGTAGTGTTTTAGCACTTACCATAAACAAATCTTATCCTTAAAGATGTAACATATTCATGACATATATACCTTAAGAAAAATAATGTGAATAAGAAAAGAGCATTCATAGTAATGATAATTCAAGCCTAATAATTATGTCTCCATGGAATAAGAATTTGCCATTTAATCTCTTTTGTTCCTTGTAACACAGACTTGATGGTCTTCGCTCTACATAATTTACACACTGAGAGCCTCAACTAATAGCAGATAAATTTATGAAGGTCTTAATCTAAATTACTCCAATAAAGAGATATTTGACATCTCATCACTCCCCAAAGTTTTCTCTGTTACAAAAATATCGATATCAAATCACACAGCAGTAACACAATAAAAGAGAAGCAACTATGAACATATCCTTCTATACCATAATACTAACCCCTTATAACTCCAACATCAAGACGGACGAGAAAAAACAACCCCAAAGGTAGTGAGTTTTAATAGGAGTAATATTGCAACAATTAAAGGATAAATGACTTAACTAGAAAATCAGCACAAATGGAAGGTTCCCCGGCTAATTAATCCACCTTCATAAGAACAGATTTCCTCATTGTACTACAAGTCTAAAAGTAAACCGCTAGACATTAGGTACTACTCCACCATAGCTACAAAAGATGGAGGACCAACATTGTCATTAACCCATCAACAAAGGGACACGTGTCGCACCGTCCTTCTCCTCTCCCATTTTAATGTTTATATAATAATAGATTTAGCCCTTGCTAGTAGAAGACATTCACTTATCTTAGTAGTTGTAGATAAAAATATTTAGATTTGTAGAAAATCTTGGAGTTATGTGCTTTATTTATATTGTTTTTCCTTTAAACTTTGAAGAGGTAAAACCCTCTCATTTAATTCCTGAAATTTTTGCACTTTGCACTGTTTGTCCAAAATCTCTGAGTTGTAATTAAGGAGCACCCTGTTCCAACCACGATACTAGGCCTACAAATGGGGGATAAACTATAATACCTACCCAAGAAAAGGGGGTAATGCTAACCCCTCATTCCCCCAATCTTGACCATTGATCATGGTTGATGGAACATATGGGAAAGGGCTGGACAAGGCTAGTTGGTTAGGGGAAAGAAAAAAAAATAGAAAAAAGAGAGAGGAGAGAGAATAATATAGAGAGGAAGACCAGCCGAGCTAGGGGAGAGAGAAATAAAAGAAAAAAGAGAGAGGAGAGAGAATAAAATAGAAAGGAAAAAAAAAGAGAAAAAGCATAGAGAGGAGGGAGGAGGGAGAAGAAAAAATAGGAAAAATAAAAAATGGGGAAAGAGGAAAAATAAAAAATGGGGAAAGAGGAGAAAATGAGAGGAAAAAAAATAAGATAATGTATTTTATTGGATACAAATTTTTAAAAAGAAGAAAAATAATTTTTAAAATATTAGAGGTGTAAAAAAATATTAATTATTGAATAATACACTTAATAAAATATTTTTTTGTATATATGTCAATGATTCTCAAAATATAAAATCTATATATATTGATCAACTTATTAAAGCAAATGAAAAGTATTTTACAAAGTAATTGTAGCATAGCAAGGAATTTAAAATTGAGCACCTAATAGTATATATGATTGATGTGAAATGTTAAAAGAATAATAAATTTTACTAATTACCAGTTTTGTAAGATGTAAAAAAATAATAATTGAAAATCAGATACCTAAATATGAGACAAGTTATAAATTCAGTAATATAATAGGTTAGGTAAATTTCAATCTTGGTTCGTTTTGAGCTAGATTCGAGTTAATAGACGAGTTTACTTATGTTACTATTGCATAAGCTTAAATGACTGAATTGATTCTATTTTTCGTATGATTTTTGTTAAAATTTAAATTAAAGAATTCAATTTTTATGCGATTTAATTTAGGTTAGTTTTTCTTCTTTTAGTATGTTTAACTAAAAATTTTCATGAAAAAATTATTAATTATGTTCCGATGATTTATTATAATTTGAAACTTTTACTATGAATCCAATTCACTATTGTCCATAATACAAAATTGTTATATTTCAAAATTTTACATTTAATGTTTGATTCATTAAAAAACTTGGGAAGCCTAAATTGTTTTTTCTTCTATTTGAATTTAATGTATAATTTGTAAAGGAATTTACATACCTAAATTGTGACCGGGTCGCATTGAAAGTACTTAGAATATAATGTAATAACAAATATCACTCATAAAATTTATTATTACTTGCTATTAGACAGTAAATTTTAAATTGTGACTAGGTCATATTGAAGGCACCTAAAGTGTGACCGGGTCACATTGAAAGTCATCTAAAACGGTGTTCGGGTCACTTTAAATGTACGTAAAGTGTGGCCGGGTCACAATGAAGGTAACCTAAAAAGGTGACCGGGTCACCTTAAAGGTATCTAAAATGTGACCGGGTTACAGTGAAGGTAACCTAAAGAGATGACTGAGTCACATTGAAGGTACCGAAAGTGTAACCGTGTCACATTGAAGTTAACCTAAAAAGGTGACCGGGTCATATTGAAGATACCTAAAGTGTGACCGGGACATATTGAAGGTAACCTAAAAAGGTGACCGGGTCACGTTCAAGGTACCTAAAATGTGACCAGGTCACATTGAAGGTAACATAAAAAGGTGACCAGGTCACATTGAAGGTACCTAAAGTGTGACCGGGTCACATTGGAGGTAACCTAAAAAAGTGACCGGGACACGTTGAAGGTACCTAAAGTGTGACTGGGTCACATTAGAGGTAACCTAAAAAGGTGATCGGGTCACGTTGAAGGAACCTTAAGTGTGACTGGGTCACATTTCAGGTAACCTAAAAAGGTAATCGGTTCATGTTGAAGGTACTTCAAGTGTGATCGGGTCACATTGAAGGTAACCTAAAAAGGTGACCGGGTCACATTCAAGGTACCTAAAGTATGACTGGGTCACGTTGAAGGTAACCTAAAAAGGTGATTGGGACACATTGAAGGTACCTAAAGTGTGACCGGCTCACATTGAAGGTAACCTTAAAATGTGTCCAGGTCATGTTGAAGGTACCTAAAGCGTGACCCGGTCACATTAAAGGTAACCTAAAAAGGTGACCAGGTCACATTTAAGGTATCTAAAGTGTCATCGGGTCACATTGAAGGTAAACTAAAAATGTGATCGGGTTACATTAAAGGTAACCTAAAAAGGTGACCAGGTCACATTAAAGGTACCTAAAGTGTGACCGGGTCACTTTGAAGGTAACCTTAAAATGTGACCGGAACACGTTGACGGTACTTTAAGTATGATCGGGTCACATTGAAGGTGACCTAAAAAGGTGACTGGGTCATGTTGAAGGCACCTAAAGTGTGACCGGGTCACATTGAAGGTAACCTTAAAATATGACCAGGTCACGTTGAAGGTGCCTCAAGTGTTACCAGATCACATTGAAGATAACCTAAAAAGGTGACTGGGTCACGTCGAAGGTACCTAAAGTATGACCGGGTCACATGGAAGGTACCTAAAGTATGGTTGGGTCACATTGAAGGTAACCTAAGAAGGTGACCAGGTCACATCGAAGGTGCCTAAAGTGTGACCGGGTCATATTGAAGATAACCTAAAAAAGTGACCGGGTCCGAGTCACATTAAAGGTACCTTAAGTGTGACCCGGTCATTTTTTTAGGTTATTGGGTCACACTTTAGGTACCTTCAACGTGACCCGGTCATACTTCTAGGTTACCTTTAATGTGACCTGGTCATATTTTAGGTACCTTCAACGTGACCCAGTCACATTTTAAGGTTATTTTCAATGTAACCCGGTCACCTTTTTAGGTTACCTTCAATGTGACCCGGTCACACTTAAGGTACCTTCAATGTGACCCGGTCACATTTTAAGGTTACCTTCAATGTGACCCAGTCACACTTTAGGTACCTTCAACGTGACCCAATCACCTTTTTTTGTTACCTTTAATGTGGCCCAGTCACACTTTCAGTACCTTCAACGTGAGCCGGTCACCTTTTTAGGTTACCTTCAATGTGACCCGGTCACACTTTAGGTATTTTCAACATGACCCGGTTGTATTTTAAGGTTACCTTCAATGTGACCCGGTCACACTTTAAGTACTTTCAACATGACCCGATCACCTATTTAGGTTACTTTCAGTGTGTCCTGGTTACACTTTAGGTGCCTTCAAGATGACCCGGTCACATTTTAAGGTTACCTTCAGTGTGACCCAGTCACACTTTAGGTACTTTCATGTGAGAGAACCTTCTCGCTTACCCTGATATATGGTATTCCCAAGATTTTAGGATAATTAGGATTTAGTATTCTTGCTCTTAGTTGTAAATGGCTAAGCTAATACTTGCGTTGTTTAAAATTTTATACTACTTGATTTTCTTATGACATGAATCCATGCATGTTTAACTTCAGCATTTGGAAAGAACTTGATGGCGTGGAGCCTCATCGTTTATAGTCATGGTGACTGGTGGAGAGACTTCTGGGAGGAAGAACGCCTGGAGGATGGATCGCCCAAGGGAGTGTGCCTGAAAGCTCAGAAACAAAGGGTTAGGAGGCCCCCGGAGTGTTTTTCCGGGGGGGGGGGGGGGGGGGGGGGGGAGCCTCCGACGCCCAAGTCAGTGGTTGGCTGAGAAAAAGGCAAAGGTAATAGCACACAGGGCTGAAGAGTCTTGCCTGGTAATTTTCTCAGAGTGTGGGAGCAGTGTTTTGCCAACCAACCTCCTGCCAAGTATTAATTCCTGGTATTTATAGGAGTGCCTAGCCCGTTCAGATCGCGACACGTGTTCGGTCGGATGTTCCTGAATTTCTGGGCGTAGGAGACAGATAGCTGGTAGCAGGTTGCCTTGAGCCATGTGCTGAGATGGGCCATGATGTGATTCTGATGGCGTCCGTGTGTCAGAGCGCCTTTTGAGGCGGCTTGTGACGTCTGTGAAAGGACGTGTCAGAGGCTTCCTTAAATGCTTTCATAAATGCTCCTGCCGTACTCCCGAGGTCCCTGGGTGAGGTCGTCCTTTGGTACGGACAGAGCCTCTTCGGGAAACAAGCCCTCAGTTTGGGGGTTCCCAGTTTCAGGGAGTTTCGCCTTCGGGGATATCATGTTCGGCTCGCTATGTCTGGTGCCACTTTCCGAAGGCGATCTGTTCACAACCTTGGGGGGGCAAGTAGTATCCTTGGGTTTTCCTGGCGTGCCGGGCTCGGAGCTCTTCGGCTATCTCCCGAGGTGCATGATCACACCTTTTCTCGGGTAGCGCCAGCTTCTTCTGGCCATTCTTGTGGCAGGGAGTTCGGCCAGATAGAGGCGATAGCGTTTGGGTATCACATGGCCCCCTTTGGAAAGCCAAAGTGAAGACTTCGATTTTGCATCTCTTTCCTAGGTTGTTTATGGGAGTCTCTTTGGAAGCTCAACCTGTTCCGAGGATGCGCCTTTTGCCCGAAGATCATGGGCTCTTCGGCCTTGGCCTGTTCTTTGGTGTCTTCGAGGCGGAGCCTGTGCCGAAGATACACCTCATGCCCGAAGGTCATGGGCTGTTCGGCCATAGCCTGTCTCTTGGTGTCCTTGAGTTGGCCTGCTCTTTGTTTCTGCAGGTCTGTTTGGCCAAGCGTGTCAGTCTGAGCGGCGCGTCCCAGTTTTCCAGGGATGTCAGAAGACGTGTCCCTCATTTTTGCGCAGCGGTTGACACGTGGCACTTTGCCATTGGAGGAGAGTCGCGTCGGTTACAGAGGGCACGCCTTTTCAGGTGCAGAGAGCAGTTACGGCGGCGGTTCGCCTCCAAAGGGTACTTATGATGATGTTTCGGTTACTCACCTCTGGCTTATAAATAGCCCATTCCATCATAAGTTCCTTTTGCTTTTTCTTCTGCTCTTTTCTCTGCTTTGCCCCTGTTCTTGCACTTTCTTGCTTTCTGTGGCGGAGCTACCTTAATCAGAGCTTTTTTCCAGCCAACTTTCACGACGGCGTCCTCAAATTTTGGCAAATCTTTCGAGAGTTGTTTTCCATTTTTCCCGAGCGTGATGGCTCAAGGGACTTCGGAAAATTGTCTCTGTGCTTATTTTGGCGAGTACTTCTGCGATGTTCTTGTTTCCCATCTTTCCCGAGCATGATGGCTCAAGGGACTTCAGAAAACTGCCTCTGCGAGATTTCTCCATCTTTTCCCGAGCGTGATGGCTCAAGGGACTCTGGAAGGTCAATCTGCGCTTTATTACGGCGAGCATCTTCGCGGAATTCTGCTTTGCACAATTTTGGATACTTAAGAACTTTCCTTAAGAGCATTCTGTACTTACAATTCCTCCGCTTCATCTTAGGCGTAGAATTTTTTCAAGGCGTCTGAGTGCCAAGTATTTTTCAATTCTACGCCTTCGGCGTCGCCAAGTTTGTACACGCCTTTTCGTACTTCGGCGAGAACCAGATAAGGTCCTTCCCAGTTTGCGCGAAGTACTCCGTGGGACGGCCTTCGGGGTGCAAAGTCAGCCTTTCGGAGAACGAGGTCTCCCTTCTTGATTTCTTTTGGCCTGGCCCGTAAGTTTACAGCCGCGGCCACTCTTTGCTGAAAAGCTTTTCTTCTCAGCTCGGCTATTTCTCTGTGTTCGCCGACGAGGTCGAGCTTGGTTCTGAGGCCGAGGTCGTTTCCACCTTCATCAAATATTTGCACCCGTATTGATGGTCTGACTATCTCGACTGGGATAATGGCCTCTGTCCCGAAGACTAGTGAAAAGGGAGTTTCCCCTGTGGCCCTTCGGGGCGTCGTTCGGTAGCTCCACAATACGCTTTGGAGTTCTCCTGGCCATTTCCCTTTTGCTTCTCCCAGTCTCTTTTTCAGGCCATCTTTTATGGTCCTGTTCGATACTTCCACCTGCCCGTTACTTTGGGGGTGAGCTACTGGGGCGAAGTGCATCTTTATTCCGAGGTCGCTGATAAATTCCTGGAATCCTTTGTCTATGAATTGGGATCCATTATCAGCTACTAGTACCCTCGGTATGCCAAATCTGCATACAATGTTCTTCCATACGAACTTCTGCACTTCTTTTACCGAGATAGTTGCCAGCGGTTCTGCCTCGACCCATTTAGAGAAATAGTCCACTGCTACAACGCAGAATTTCACGCCTCCGGGTGCTGTGGGGAGTGGCCCAATAAGGTCTATACCCCAGACTGCGAACGGCCAAGGATAGTCAGTCGAACTTACCGTCTCCGAGGGTGCCCTCTGGACTGTGGGGAGTGGCCCAATAAGGTCTATACCCCAGACTGCGAACGGCCAAGGATAGTCAGTCGAACTTACCGTCTCCGAGGGTGCCCTCTGGATGTTCGCGTGTCTCTGGCAGCTACCACATTTCCGGACGAACTGTCTTGCGTCCTTTCTCAGGGTAGGCCAGAAGTATCCTTGGTGAAGTATCACCGCTGCAAGGGCATCAGTTCCGATATGTGAGCCACACATGCCTTCGTGGACCTCTTCAAGGATCATTTCAGTATCCTCTTCAGCCACGCATCTCTGCAGCGGGTTTGCATATCCCTGCCGGTATAACTCTTCACCAATCAGGAAGAATCGGCCGGAGCGTCTTCGCAGTCTCGCAGCGTCGCCGGGGTCTTCGGGGAGCATATTTTCTGCGAGGTATCTCTTTATGGGATCTTTCCATCCTTTTCCCGAGGTCGCTATGCTCAGCACTGAGATGCTCGGATGGTCTAGCACCTCGGTGTATGTTTTCGACTTCGCCAAGCAATCCGCCTCAGTGTTATTCCGCCGAGGTACATTTTCGATCCGTACGGCGTCAAACTCTTGGATGAGCTTTGCTACCAGCTCGTGGTATTTTGCCAAGATTGGGTCCTTCGCCCCATAATCTCCTGCCGTCTGCCGAACTACCAGCTGGGAATCGCTGTGAGCTTTTAAGTTTCTCACGCCAATCCTTCTGGCCAAGCGTAATCCCGCTATGAGGGCTTCATACTCAGCCACATTGTTTGTGACGCTGAAGCTGAACTTGATAGCCTTCATTACCTCCAGGCCTTCGGGTCCTCTGATAACTATTCCAGCTCCCTGGTGTTCGGAACCCGAGGCTCCGTCAACATGCAAGGTCCATTATGGCTCACCCTCGTTCGGATCTTGGTGGCTGTCCTCAGTGGTGGGTATTTCGGCGATAAAATCTGCCAGTGCTTGGGCCTTTATGGCCTTCCGAGGCTCATATATGATTTCGTGCTCGCCAAGCTCTATGCACCACTTGGAGAGCCTTCCCGAATGATCAACTTTCTTCATAACATCCCGTAGTGGTAGACTACTTCGGACGATGATGGGGTGAGCCTGAAAGTACAGTTGCAGCCTTCTTCCTGCAAGCACCAAGGCGTATATAGCTTTTTGAAGCAAAGGGTAACTGATTTCGGCGCCATGCAGGGACTTGCTGACGTAATAGACTGGCCATTGCTTTGGGCCTTCTTCTTTCACGAGGACCGAGCTTACAGCTTTCTCCGTGACAGCGAGGTACAATACGAGTGGCTCTCCCTCCCGAGGTTGTCGTAGAGTCGGCAGGCTGGCCAGGTAGACTTTGAGTTCTTCCCAGGCCTTTTGGCAATCTTCATCCCAAGGATGATCATTCCTTCTGAGGTCGCCTTCCCTTTTTGCTGCCTTTGTTAGGACTTTGAAGAAAGGTCGGCACCGATCTCCGTACCTAGAAATAAACCTGGTTAGGGAGGTTATTCTTCCGGTGAGCCTTTGCACGTCTTTGACCGTGGCAGGAGTTCAGAATTCAAGCAGAGCCTTAATCTTCTCGGGGTTAGCGTCAATGCCTCTTTCGGATACCATGTACCCAAGGAACTTTCCCGAGGTTACCCCGAAGATGCACTTTTCAGGATTGAGCCGAATCCCAAAGGCTCTGAGCTTTTGGAAGGTTTCCTCTAAATCTGCAACGTGGTAGCCAGGCAGCTTGCTCTTGACTATCATATCATCAACATATACCTCCATGTTTCTCCCCATTTGGTCCTTAAAGACCTTGTTCATCAACCTTTGGTAGGTGGCTCCTGCATTCTTGAGCCCGAAGGGCATCCTGATATAGCAGTATGTTCCTCCCTCGGTGATGAAGGCAGTTTTTTCTTCATCTTCGGGGTCCATCCTTATTTGATGGTAGCCACTGAAGGCGTCTAGGAAACTTAGGAGCCCATATTCCGCAGTTGAATCTACCAGCTGATCTATTGGCGGCAGAGGGTATGAGTCTTTCGGGCAAGCATCGTTCAAATTTCTGAAATCGATGCACATCCGGAGTTTGCTGCTACCTTCTTTTGTGGCGATGACCACGTTGCTTAACCATTCGGGGTACTTCACTTCCCTGATAACTTTGGCTTCCAACAGCCGCTGGACTTCGGTTTTGACAAAGTTGCCCTTATGGGCTGAGATGCTTCGTTTCTTTTGCCGGACAGGCCTTGCTTCCGGGCTTACTTTGAGGCTGTGCTGTATTATGCCAGGGTTCACCCCCGGCATATCTTTTGGCGAGTAGGCAAACAGATCTTTATTTTCCAGCAGAAAGGATACAAGTTTTTCCTTGTCACCTTCGGCCAAGCTCTTCCCTATTCGGGTAGATTGTCCTGGGACAAGATCTACTGCTTCCGTTTCTGCCTTTGCGGGATCTTCTCCTTTGCCTTTCTCCTGCGCCTTTGCCTCCACCGTTTGTGTAGAGTTGTTTGCCGGAGCCTTTCGTGCTTTCACAAACACATTTCTTACCTCGGCCTGGTCTATAAAGATCTTTGCATCTCCATCCTTGGTGGCGAATGTGACAGTCAAGTACTTCACATCAGGGCGAATGTGCAGGTTTCCCTGTGTCTGCCTTCCAAGGATGGCGTTGTACGAAGACTGGACGTCCATGACGATGAACCTTGCCATTGTGGAGACGTACAACTCAGCTGCTCCACCTACCGAAGTCCCTTTCATCATCAGTGGGAGGTCGATCCATCCGAGGACGGGTAGTTCGGATGGCCCAACGCCGAAGGTGGGCGTGGTGACAGGCTTAAGCTCGCTGCTGGAAATGTGCGGTGGTTGTCTGACTTTGGCCCAGCCATTCTCAGCTCCTCGGCTGTCATGTGCTGTTCGGCCCTTCGGTAAAATTCTCCGAGGGTGTCCGGGGGGTCTTTTGAGAACTCGTAGAACAGCTGTGAGTCCCGCCGAAGGCCCCGTGTCATGGTAAGAATGCGGATTTCAGGCCGAAAGTCTGGGACGCTCAAGGCTTCCCTGTTGAACCTTTCGACATAGTCTCGGATGGTCTCTCCGTTTCACTGCTCTATGTCGAACATCTGGACAGGCATCTTCGCAGTCGGCCTGCTCCCGATGAATTGCTGCGTGAAGGCCGTGGACAACTCCTGGAACTCAGTGATGGTCCCTGGAGGCAATGAATTGTACCACGCAGTTGCTGGCCCTGTGAGGGTGACTTCAAAGCATTTGCACATGGTAGCGTCATCAGCACCGTGCATTATCATGCTGCGTCTGTATTTCGTCAGATGGGCCTGTGGATCAGTGCGGCCATCATATATCTCCAGCCGAGGCACTCTGAAGTCACCTGGCATGGCTGCTTCAGCAACGGCACGAGTGAAAGGGGAGTCATCTTCGCAGAAGGTCCCCGAGAGTCTGGCCCAGACAGGTTTTCTGGCCATTTGCTTCTCCACTCTATCTAGCCGTGCTAGTATCCTCTCCATAAGCACTGTGGTACTCGGCCCTCCTTCGGGGAAGGGAGACTGCCGGCGCCTCTTCGGGGAGCGAGTTCGGCGCTGAGGGGACAGGGACCTCGCCTCAGCCGACGAACTTCTTCGCTGCAAAACCCTTGGTCGCTCAGACCTCTTTCGTCCCACAGGCTGTTTCCCGATGGGCATATTTTCCGTGGACGATTCTTCGCGCGGATCTCCACTTCCCGAGCTGCGATGAGTAGACTTGGGGCTTTTCTCCCGAGGGCGTGTTGGTGAGGGGGGGCTCTGGGCCTGTGTTTGCTGCGGCCATCTCCGGTCGATTTGCTGGGTCATTTCAGCCACGACCGAACGTTGGAAGTCCCTCAGGAAACTCATGGTGATTACCAGAGGGCGGTCTTCCTCAGGCGCAGAAGTCCCTGGGAGTGTCTGCTCAGCGGCCGGTTGTATCTCAGGCGCGGACTGAGACCTTGGGAGTCCCTTGTCCTTAGAACGCCGAGTCTCAACGACGGCGATCTCAGAGTGGTTTCCCACAGACGGCGCCAAATGATGGCCGGGGGCCTCATCGTTTATAGTCATGGTGACTGGTGGAGAGACTTCTGGGAGGAAGAACGCCTGGAGGATGGATCGCCCAAGGGAGTGTGCCTGAAAGCTCAGAAACAAAGGGTTAGGAGGCCCCCGGAGTGTTTTTCCGGGGGGGGAGCCTCCGACGCCCAAGTCAGTGGTTGGCTGAGAAAAAGGCAAAGGTAATAGCACACAGGGCTGAAGAGTCTTGCCTGGTAATTTTCTCAGAGTGTGGGAGCAGTGTTTTGCCAACCAACCTCCTGCCAAGTATTAATTCCTGGTATTTATAGGAGTGCCTAGCCCGTTCAGATCGCGACACGTGTTCGGTCGGATGTTCCTGAATTTCTGGGCGTAGGAGACAGATAGCTGGTAGCAGGTTGCCTTGAGCCATGTGCTGAGATGGGCCATGATGTGATTCTGATGGCGTCCGTGTGTCAGAGCGCCTTTTGAGGCGGCTTGTGACGTCTGTGAAAGGACGTGTCAGAGGCTTCCTTAAATGCTTCCATAAATGCTCCTGCCGTACTCCCGAGGTCCCTGGGTGAGGTCGTCCTTTGGTACGGACAGAGCCTCTTCGGGAAACAAGCCCTCAGTTCGGGGGTTCCCAGTTTCAGGGAGTTCCGCCTTCGGGGATATCATGTTCGGCTCGCTATGTCTGGTGCCGCTTTTTCGAAGGCGATCTATTCACAACCTTGGGGGGGAAGTAGTGTCCTCGGGTTTTCCTGGCGTGCCGGGCTCGGAGCTCTTCGGCTATCTCCCGAGGTGCATGATCACACCTTTTCTCGGGTAGCGCCAGCTTCTTCTGGCCATTCTTGTGGCAGGGAGTTCGGCCAGATAGAGGCGATAGCGTTTGGCTATCAGAACTAATAAATAAAACTTTTCAAAACAGTTTCCATGGTATTCATAAAACACTTGAAACACATACCGAAGTCATATAAACATATTTATTTAAACTGCAAGCATTAACTTATGTACACATAACACTTAACTTATGTACATCCATAAGCAACTATAGTGCATATACAGATATATACACTAAATAAGTCCTTACACACTAGTCAAACTAGAGGCATTTCCTTGGTACCTAAGTACCCAATATATACAAAGTCTGAGACTATCAAAATAACTCCCACCTGAGCACAGAAGCTCCAGAAATGAGAGGTCCAACTTCTCCTTGTGCACTTTGCCTGTATCTGTCAAGGCTATTTTAAATAACTTAGTTAGTACAATAATATTACTAACCAATAACTTAGAATCATTAAAGATTCATGGTATTTTAAATACCTACACCAAAACCTTGCTTAACAACCCTTCAGTGGGTGTTAGGCTTCACACTACTAGTATCTGCACAATGTGATACTTAAGGGAGTGAGAATCATAAATTCTCAGTAAGGAATTAAATACTTGCAAAATAAACTTTAGGACCCAGCATATATAACATATATACACATCTTAACATGAGCTCAAAACGTTATGAGGTCTTGACTAATGGCCACTAGTATGGGTTCTATGGCGGGGAACCCATCCTCGACTTAGTCCTTCTTACAAGAGCTTAACTCTTACCTTAGCAAACTTGGCTTTCCATTACTTACCCTTACTCACACTGTACAGGAGTTCTTGGTGGCTCATTCTTACTAAGCTTGGTAGCTTAGCTAGGATACTCTTGAGCGTCAAAGCTCATTTTGAATACTTAGTACCCTGTATACTTGCTTAAGGGCTATTTAATTACTTAGTCCTTAAGTCATTTCTTGTCCACCTCTTACTCCTTTAATTAATACATTGTAAAACTCATAATGCATCAATTTAAACTTGAACTTAAAATCTTTTACCTTGAATAATTAATGCAAGCAAGCACCAACTTCAATGTCCTTATGATCTTGTTTTTTTATATCTTTTTTTGTACTTTTTATAATAGCTTGAGTATTTTTCTTCTAATTGATCATTTAGCTACATAAATAAACTATAATTAGGACAATATTATAACATTCCTTATGGTTTAAATGGTTAGGAATAACTCTCTCATTGGATTCCAATTAATCGGCCTTTTACTCAACACACAACAACACTGGTTTCGGTGTTGTATCCTTTCAAGTCCAAAATTGAAAAATCTAGGTTCCTATTGATTATTTCTCTTATAATCAAATAGGAACCAATATAAACACATTAAATCCAACCATTTTTCAGCACAAATAACCAAAAAAAATTAGACACATCTGAACCGAATCAACATATAACTAGGCCTTTAACCTTCTTTCAATAACTTGGTTCAAATGGGTTTTAAATGTATTCTTGCCTTCACAAGCTAACAAAAACTGATTATAACAAACTTAATTCCAGATTTATAAACCCACAAAAATTCTGAAATTAATCAAAAATAAGGAAAAATTGAATTAGTTCTTAGCTTTCTTACTTAAGATCAATTCCCAGGCTTTTCTTGTTGTTTTTCCCTTAATAAAGAAACAAGAACTAAGCTCAAATCAGTAAATTCAGCATCTACAGAGCCTTATGAAGCTAAAAAATAGGGGAAGAATAAAACAATACTTACTTGAACAAGTAACTTGAAATTCAAGCCTAGGATGGTTCCATACTTGATTTTCCTTCAAAAATTTGCTTATTTGTGCTTGAATTTGATGGATTGGAGCTTGGATATGGTTTAGCTATGGAGTTTCGAAGGGGGCAAAGAGGTTTCGGATAGTCTGGAGCTGGAGGAAGAAGATGGCCGAGCAAAACATTGGAAGTCAACTTATGTAGGCTTAAATGGCACATGCCACGCACCTGGTCCCTTGTTTGTACACAATAGTACATTGGGGACTTATGCAGTACCGTGGAGAAAAATTAGGACCAAAACTAGCATTATGCGGCGCCTGAATCCTTCTTTACCTTAATTACACGACCACTCCTTAGCTTTGAAATAAATGAAATTTAGGTCAGATACTTTTGAAGGTTACATATAAACCATTCACAGACAATTTAGTCAAGTCACAATTTCACAAAGGTAGAGCAGGAATCACAAAGAACCATGATACCTTAAATTTAATATTTTTTCATCCTCTACCCAACCGTGAAATAAAAGAGGGTCACTATATGAAATGACTAAAATGCCCTTCTTGGTCCGGTTTTCTTAAATGACCAATTTTGTCATCTTTAAGCTACTATACTTTATTAAACTGAGAATTTGCTTGCATTAAATATTCTAAGTATATTAAATTACTAAAATAACTAACGTTACCTCAGTAATTATGATTAGAGTTTTTGGAGAGCTATTACACTTCATCGTGACCCAGTCATCTTTTTAAGTTACCTTCAGTGTGCCTCGGTCATACTTTAGGTACCTTCAAGATGACTCAGTCACATGTTAAGATTACCTTTAGTGTGACCCGGTCACACTTTAGGTTCTTTCAACGTGACCCGGTTACCTTCATTGTGACCCGGTCATACTTTAGGTACCTTTAACATGACCTGATCACATGTTAAGGTTACTTTCACTGTGACCCGGTTACACTTTAGGTACCTTCAACATTACCTGGTCATCTTTTTAGGTTACTTTTAATGTGACCTGGTCAGACTTTAAATACCTTCAACGTGACCCGGTCACATGTTAAGGTTACCTTAAATGTGATCCGGTCACACTTAAGGTACCTTTAATGTGATCCGGTCACACTTAAGGTACCTTTAACGTGACCTGATCACCTTTTTAGATTACCTTTAATGTGACCTGGTCACACGTTAGGTACCTTAAATGTGACCCGGTCACCTTTTTAGGTTACCTTCAATGTGACCCGGTCACACTTTAGGTACCTTCAATGTGACCTGGTCACATTTTAAGGTTACCTTCAATGTGACCCGGTCACACTTTAGGTATCTTCAACGTTGCCCGGTCACCTTTTTAGATTACTTGCAATGTGACCTGGTTACATTTAAGGTACCTTCAACGTGACCTGGTCACCTTTTAAGATTACCTTCAATGTGACTTGGTCACACTTAAGGTACCTTCAATGTGACCCGGTCACTTTTTTTAGGTTATCTTCAATGTGACCCGGTTACACTTTCGGTACCTTTGATATGACTCAATTACACTTTCGGTACCTTTAAGGTGACCTTCAAGGTTACTTTCAATGTAACATGGTCACACTTTCGGTACCTTCGATATGATCTGGTTACACTTTCGGTACTTTTAAGGTGTTCTTTAAGGTTACCTTTAAGGTGGCCCAATCATTGTTTTAGGTTACCTTTAAGGTAGGGGTTAATGTTAGATATAAGGTTAATGTTAAGGTTATGGTTAGGGTTTAGGGTTAGGTTTAAAGCTTATGGTTTAAGTTAGCTTTAAGGTTTATGGTTTAAGTTTTAAGGTTTAGGGTAAGGTTATGATTTAAGGTTTAAGGTTTAAGGTTAAAGGTTTGTGGTTTACGTTTTATGGTTCAAGGTTTAGTTTAAGATTTAAGGTTTAAGGTTGGGGTTAGTGTTAGGGTTTAGGTTATGGTTAAGGTTTAAGCTTATGGTTAGGGTTAGGTTTAAGGTTTAAAGTTTAAGGTAGGTTGAAGGTTTAGTTGGGGTTTAAGGTTTGAGGTTATGGTTTAAGTTATATTTAAGGCTGAAGGGTAGGGTTAGGGTTTATTTTATAGTTAAATTTTGGGATTAAGGTTTAAACTTAAGGTTTAGGTTAGGTTTATTGTTTAAGTTTTAAGATTGGTTAAGGGCCTAGGGTTACAGTTAAGGCTAAGTGTATCTTTCAAGGTTGCGACTAGGTTTAGGGTTAAAGTTTAAATTTTTTTAAATTAGGGTACTAAAAATTTATGGTTTAAGTTTATGTTTTAGGGTTTAGGGACTAGGTTTAGGGTACGAAGTTTAAGGTTTAGGGTTATTTTAAGGTTAGGGTTAGGGATTTAGGTTTAGGGTTTCAAGTTATGCTTTAGTGTATAGAATTTAGGATTGTGGTTTGAATTAGAGTTTGGGGTTGGGTTAGGGTATGGGACATAGGGTTATTATTGGTGCTTAATTTAGGGATTAGGACATTTAGCATTAATTTAGTGTGTTATTGTATATCATTCTTATAAAAAGTGATTATTCACCCAAATTATAATTTTATTGGTAATTTGTACTTCAAGAAGTCTAAAAAGTAATTTTTAAGATATTTTTTGTCCAAAGTAATTTTGTTGTAAATTTTTAAGTTAAATAAATTGGGATGATAAAAATTAATAAAAAATATTTTATTTTCATAGAAATTTTAAATAATTTTTTAGACTTGTTTAAGTTTAAAATCTGAACAAATTGATATTTTTTGTCCAAATTAATTATTTTTTTGGACTTCTTTAGGTTTAACATCTTATTAAATTGATATTTTTTTAAATAATTATTTTATATAAGAATAATGTATGATAATGAATTAAAATTACTACATAAAAAACTTGATTTTAAATTCCCTTTATGTTACAATTACTTGAATAGGTAAAAATATCTGCTCCAATGTAAAAGTTGAACTTATAGTGACGCAACTCAATAACCCTGTGACTGTTTCGCGAATAAGAATTGTAGCTGTATTTTTCCAAGTTGCAATTTATTTGCAACTGAATCTCGATTGTAACAAGCAATTAAAACTTTCAGTCAAGAATCAGTCGAGAAACTTATGGGGGACATAAATTTTGCAACTGAATATATTTTAATTAGTTTAATGTTTATTTAATTAATATTGTATAATCTAATTGATTACTTATTTCATTTTTTATTTATTTGATAGTTACATTAAATTTCTATGAATATTAACTTATTTAAATTATCATTAATAACCAAATATTCAAATAATGAAATTAAAATTTAAATAAAATATAACTAGATTAATATGAAAGTCAAGGTACATACCAAATATGCATCTGTGTACATACATGAATATAATTACAAATATGGTACAATCATAAATATATATAAGCTCATAAATTTTCTCCATATACATAATTTTAAAAGTTAAAATTAAGAAAGAAATTATATCATATAAAGAGAAGTGAGAACCAAAAGAACACTTCTCATATATTAATAATTAATTAGACTTTAAACATGCAAACCCTAAATTAAACCCTAAAACATAAAACCCTATACCCCTAACACCCTAATTTTATATCCCTAAATCATAAACATTAAACCTAATTATATACCATTAACCCTTATCTCTAAACCCTAAATTCTAAACCATAATTAAGCCCTAAAATAGATGCAAACCCTAACTAGATACATATACAAAAACCTTAAACCCAAAATCCAAAACCATTATTAAACCCTAAACACTTAATATAAACCAGAATTAAAACCTAAACCCTAAACCCTAAACCCTAATTAAAACCTAAACCTTAATTAAACCCTAAACCGTAAACCCTAATTAAAACCTAAACCTTAATTAAACCATAAACCTTAATTAAACCATAAACCCTAAACCCACTACCATTAACCTTAAACCCTAAATACAAACCCTAGTAATTAAACCCTAAACACTAACCCTAACTACCATTAACCCTAAACCCTATTAATTAAACCCTAACCTTAACTACCATTAATCCTAAACTCTAAACCCTAAATACAAACCCTAATTAAACCCTAAACCCTAAACCTAACTGCCATTAACATTAAAACCTAAGTCTTAAATACAAAGCCTAACTATGCGTCTGTGTACCTTTAAGATGACCCGATTACTTTTTTAGGTTATTACCTTCAATGTGACCTAATCATAATATGATCCGAGGAATATAGATGAAATATGGTTATAACTGTTTGGAGGCTAATATAGCTATGCAAAAGAGAAACAAAAAAAAAAGTGAAATAGAAGAGAGAGAAAAAAAGAAAAAGAAAATTAAAATAAGGCCACTTGGGGAGAGATGCACAATCAATAAAAGTAACAAATAGGAATAATGTACCTGAAGGAAGGAAAAAGAACCATATAAGCAATGAAAATTGTTGTTGCTTACTACTAGGGATATACAGTTGCTTCGAAGTTGGAACTTGAAAGTCTTTTGGGTTCTGCTTTGTAAGTACATAAAGAAAAGATATCGTTGGGTTATTATTATTATTATTATTATTATTATTATTTTTATACACGGAAGCATATACAAGATACATGTATACTTGGTTACACTACTATTGCTCAATCTTGGGTTTTAGACATTTAGCATTAATTTAGTGTATTATTGTATATTATTTTTATAGGAGGAGATTATTTGTCCAAATTATAATTTTATTGATAATTTGCACTTTAGCAAGTCTAAAAAGTAATTTTTACATAATTTTTTTGTCCAAATTAATTATTTTTTGTAAATTTTTCACTTAAATAAAATAAAATGATAAAAAATTTTACAAATATTTTATTTTCATAGAAAGTGTAAATAATTTTTTGGACTTTTTTAAGTTTAAAATCTCAATAAATTGGTTATTTTTCTAAATAATTATTGTATATAAAATTAATGTATGATAATAAATTAAAATTCCTACATAACAAACTATATTTTAAATTCCTTCCTATGTTACTATTACTTTGTAAATTAATTTTCATTTGCTTTACTAAGTTGATCAGTATACACGAATTTTATCTTTTGAGTATCATTGGTATAAAATAATATTTTAATAAGAGTATTATTCAAAAATTATTTTTTTTATACCTTTAATATTTTAAAAAGTATTTTTCTCATTTTTAATAAATTTACATCTGAAGGATTGGCCCATTAATTATTTAAGTGTGCACCAAAAAAATAATTGGTATCTAGTAAAATACATTCTTTTATTTTTTTCTCTTATATTTTCTCCCTACTGCTTTTCCTCTATTTTTTTTTGTCCCTCCTCTGTCTTCTCTACCTGTTTTCTTTTCTTAACTTAACTAACCCAAAAGGATAAGAATTAGAAAGGAATATTTTATTCTCTTGAAAAGTGTTGACAAATTTTGTTGGACTTCCCCCATTTTAAGGTTAGGGTTGAGTATAGGGATAAGGTTAAATTTTAGATTTATGGGTTCTTCCAACATAAGTAACCTTACATATGTTGGAACTTTAATGATTTTGATAGGAAAATGTCAATATTATAACATTGATATCCAAACTTTTAAGTGCAGTGCAATAAAATAACTAAAATTTAATAAATTCAAAAATTTTACCTTTTCACCCAAAATTTTGAAATTCAACAATTTAGTACTATGGGCGATAGTCAATTGGACTAGATAAGAAAAATTATTGAAGTAACTTGGCCAAATCGGCCCAAATAATAAATATTTTAAAATTAAAACAAATATTTGACACAAAACAATGAACCATTTTATTTAAAAAATAACTATTTTACAAAAAATTAAGTCTTGAGATGATAAATTTTTTTTTTATATTATTCTTATATGAAGTGATTAAGGGTTGAGGGTTGAGGGTTTTAATATATTATTGCATATTATTCTTATATGAAGTGATTATTCGCATAAATTATAGTTTTATTAATAATTCACATGGCAATAAGTCTAAAAAGTAATTTTAATAATTTTTTATAAATATTTTTAGTTAAACATACTAAAAGATTGAAAATTAATCCAAAATAAATCACATAAAAAATTGAATTCTTTAATTTAAATTTTTTTGAAAAATCATACAAAAAGGTTATCTATGAGTCATTTAAGCTAGTAACCCAAGCAAAACTGGCTATCAACCTGAATCTGGTCCAAAACTAACTGAGATTGAAATTCACTTACCCCATTAAACCCTTGAATTTATGCCCTCTCTCATATTTAGGTATCTCATTTTAAATTATTAATTTTTTTACATCGCAAAAATTGAAAAAATGGTCATTGGTAAAATTTATTATTATTATTCTTGCTATGCTACAATTACTTTGTAAAATATTTTTCATTTGCTTTATTAAGTTGATCAATATACACATATTTTATAATTTGAGTTCCATTGGCATATAAAACAATATTTTATTAAGTGTATTATTTCATAATTAATTTTTTTACACCTTTAGTATATTAAAAATTATTTTCCTTCTTTTTAAAATTTTTTATTCAATAAAATACTTTCTTTCATATTTTTTCTCTTAGTTTCTCCTCTCCTCGTATTTTCTTTTTCCTATGCTTTATCCCCTTTCTCCGGTTACCTTTCTATGCTTTTTTCTTTTTTATTTTCCTCTTTATTTATTTCTCTCTCCACCCTCCTCTCTCTTTTTTATTTCTTTCCCCTCCCTCACCTGCTATCCCCATGCTCTCAGAAACCAAGAAACCAAGATCAATGGTCAAGATTGGGGTATCCCTTATAAAAAGGTCAACTACAAATGGCATCGTTCTTTTTCTTTCAATTATCTTAGAACAGGCTAATATACTCTGATTCAGTGCATAAAATTTTACATTCTTTGCAATTAAGCTACAGTAGTATTATAAATCTTGGGACGAAGGGAGTAATCAAACACTTTGCTTGAAATTTTTTCTGTGCTTTACTTACATTAATATAAAAAATTTGCCTAGGTTAATATTTAAGTTTAAATTTTACAAGAAACGTGCCTATAAATTCTCTTACTACTACAGAAGCCCGTGAGCATATATATCCAACCACCTTTACAATCTAAATATTTTATTTCAATTATTAATTTAAGTATGGTAAAGTTTAAGTTAAAGTTTCTTATAGTTATTTCTTGGTATAAAATTACTCCATCCATATCATATAATATTTGTTATCTTTGACGTTTTTATAAATAATATGGATGTTGTACCACAAGCATATTCGATATGTTTCTCCCAATTTATTGTTTACTAAAGCATTCATAGGCTATATAATATAAGAATGGTACACTTGAAAGGATATAATTTTTTTTCCTAAAAAATAGACAATGCGTTTATTAAATAAAAATAGGAGCTTTCAAGACAAAGGGTGCATAAACACGGGAAATTGACATATACTTTGGATACAAAAGATTTGGAAATACAAATACAATGGGATGAAAAGAGTATATATTTTAAAAATTGACATGATAAATATTTTATAATAGATGACCTTAATCTTTTTCTTAACAAGCACCGACATTGCTTATAAATTATATAAATTTGATCAAACACATGGTTAACTGCTTAGATTTTTTTGTTAGTTACCTATCATTTATACTTTTTTCATGATATCTCTCCAGATTTTATTTTGCCTCTTTTATTCACACACACTTTTTTCCCTAAATTTTTAGATTCTTCTTCCATTGGAACCCGATTAAAATGGAAATTGTCAAAGTTACATTAATATTAGGACTTTAAACATAAAAAAGGGTCACATGTGTGACGTTTGAGTGAACTTTTGTGGCAAAATACCTGTGTGGTCACTAAAGCTAAACTATGACCATATACATGCCCCCAAACTTTCTTTCACCATTCAACACGCCATTCATTATGTGCTGGATTTCAAACTTAAATGGAAGAAAAAGTGTTTAGGGTCTAGGTGATATAAGGAAGGGAAAGTTACAATTATCATCATGAAGTTTACACTAACCTATAGTTTGCCTAATTTATTTTAAAAAACATACACTTTGTCCCTTGATTTTTTTTATACTGTCCGATAACAACTTATGAAACTGTAATTTAAACTGTTCGATACTCATTTTTTAGTAAAATCAATCTCTCTAATATTTTTTATAGTTAATATACATATTAAATTATCAGTTTTTCCTTTCTGTAAATTATCTTGTAAATGCATATCAATATTTTTTAAAGGTCGGTTAGCTACAAAAAAAATATAAAAAATATTGAAATTACTTAAACATAGTTATCAAATAGTTTAATTTAGGATTTCAAGAGTTGTCAGACACTATAAAGAAAGTAGGGTAAAGTGTAGGTTTTTTACAATAGATGGGGCAAAGTGTAGGTTAGATCAAATGATAGGGGGGCTTTTGTAATTTACCCTATATGGAAAGAAAATAGGGTAAAATCCAATGGGATTTCCTTAGCTTAATTTTTTGTTCTAAATTGGTACCTTACCTTCATATTGTCATATCGAAGGTCATTACCTCATATTGCGAGTTCAATTAAGTCTTTTCTGTCAATTAGATTGTTCAATTAGATGAAAATTTCAAAGGTGACATTAATTAACATTAAAATAAGTGTAAAACAACACTTTTGATTCTTTAACTTTTACTCTCAACAATTTGAAGCCTTAAACTTATATATTTTACCACAATAACCCACGAACCTCTAGCTCCATTCATCACCTCCAAACCACCACCCACTTTATCATCCCTCCTTCATCATCCATAGCCTCCCACCTTTTGGCACATCTTCCAGCAAAAACAGAAAAACAAAAACAACAAAATTGAAAGAAAAAAAAAACAACCAAGCTCCCCAAGGGTCGGCAATTCAATGTCTAGCTCTTCCCTATGCCTTTCCACCATCTGCCAACCATTGAATATGACTCTTCAACTTTGTGTTTGAAAAAAGAATTGAAACCTAAAAATTATTCTAATTTTCTCCAAAAACCCATATAAAATCTCTTTAATTTCCGAAATCAAAGGTTAGGTAAAGCCACCAACAAAAATATTGGCAACAAACTTATTTGAAGATGCTTAAATCATAATAATGAAGTGTGAAACCTATAACTAAATTCAATAAAATACAACCAAACCCAAAACAAACCCTAGGTCACAGCAAAAAATTAACTTATATCTAAAACTCGTGGACCTTCAACATCCATTTCATCACTTTTCCATGCCAGAAACTCATGTGGCAGAATAATTGACCCCTCTATTGTTGGTGGACCAATAGTTAGTTGTGCCATAAGAGTCTTGGAAACTACTATGGCGGCAAATTATAGGGAGGGTAGGGAAACATAGGCATTGTAGATCCTGGAGATGGAGGAGCTGAGAGAGAGGAAGACCATGGGAGGCAGAGTAAAAATAGGGAATCCTCGAGCTCAATTTCCAAATATGGCAAGCCTCAAACATGGTGGGGGTAGAGGGAGACAGATTTGACATTGAAAGAACCGCTGTCACCCCTGTTGAAATATCTATCATTGCAAACCCTTTTCTTGTGGCCTCAACATTTCTGAGTTCTCTTTATGACATCGGTCACTGGGTTACATGACAAAGAAATGGGTGTGGTGAAGGAGAAGATCGGATTGACTTGGCGTGATATGCTTCTGGGTGACAGAAGATCACGGGAGTGGAAGTAGTGTTAATGAAGATTATGGAGGCGGCGTGAAGGAGGCAGAATCGATGAAGATTGGGTTTAGAAAATTTTCAAGTTAGTGGAAAAGTTAGATTTAGAAGTTTTGGTTTAAAATTATTGATTTGAAAAGTTAGAGGATTAGAATTGTTATTTTAAGATTATTTTAATCTTTATTAATGTCACATCAGCAATTTGAATGCACAATATGAGGTAAGGGACTCATTTGAATGCACAACATAAGGTAAGGGACTTTGATTGGACAATATTAAGGTAAGGACCCTTCGTGGAATTTACGCAAAGAAAAGAGGTCGTATTTTTTTGTATATAATATTTGTTTGTGAAATCTGCTTGTTCTTTTTTTTTTTTAAAAAAAATGAATTATTTTTTTTACATCATTCTTCACCTAGAATCAATTTTTTTTAAAGCAAATATTATTTAGGTGTAATAATCAATTTGAAAGTGAATTTTATCATGTTATTAAATTTTTATAATTTTTAGTTTTAAGCATTAAAAAAGAAATTTCATGAAAATTTGATAACAACATAAAAATTATATTTTCAATGGATTATTACATCTACGTAATATTAGTTCTCAAATAAAATTGATTCAAGGCAAAAAGGACATAATGATAAAAATAAGTAATCTTGGATTAAGTTAAAATGAATTGGTCTATGTATGTATGCTTGTAAGTCTGCAAATGGATAGTAATAGCCAATTTGGTGTTTAATACATTCTCTTTCTTGGAGAAACTTAGACATGCTATAGATTAAAGAAAGCTAGGGCAAGTGATAGGGTATAAGGATACAAGGTAACCACAATGGCTAAGGAGCCTAAGGTCTGGTCTTAAGGGCTGGGCATGGTTTAATGAGGGCAAGAGGTATCGAATATGGGTGCATGTGCTTATGGTGTGACCAAGTCTAGGAGGCTTACTAATGTGCATGTGTAGACTTAGGTCCCTAAGTTCATGTGGGTTTAGTGCCCAAGGGCAAAGGGTGTATATGTTTAAGGGGTTGTGGGCATGAAATGGGTGCTTGGGCCTATGAGTGTATGTGTTTTCCCTGTTTGGTTGAGTGCCAAGGATGGTTCGATATTTTACTAAGAATAGTCGATGTTTGGTAATTATGGTCTCAAACCTTACTAGGGGCATGGCATGGACACACAACCCACGAGTTTCACTTTTGGGCATGCCCCATAAAAGGGATATGAAAGGAACCCCCATGGGCCCAAATGGTGGCTTAGGTCACTTGTAAGTGTGCACATGGGTGGGCCAAGGGGCTCAAAGGGTGCAAGGCACACACACACAAAGGCACTTATGACCTAGATCAATTTGGTCAAACTCGCTGCATGTAATAAGTGATTTTTAGCTAGTAAAAGCTTGCAAGCTTAAGGGCAAATGCTCAGTTTCATGCTTAAGGGCAAAATGGACCAATATGCATTTTGTGCATTTGTCTTTGAAGTATGAGGAGTCATGTACCAAACAGGATATGATATGATATGATGATCATTATATAATACTCCATGCAATAAGAACTCACAGCATGCTCATATACAATTATGAGCAAATTTAATGCATGCATGGCTATGTCTGCATATAGTCTATTACATGTGTTACCCTTGTCTGTGAAATTTCTTAATAAGGTCAATCTTTAACAAACTTATTTTTATTTAAGCGTTGACAAAATTGGGAAAGGTGATTTGTTTAATTGTTTAAAGAGGATGAAGGACTTAATTGTAAGAGACTCAAATTTCTTAGACAAGACTGAGGTTATGGTAACTTAATTTCACAGTAAAGAAAATGAAGGCTAAAATTGACTAGTTGATGAGATTTGAATTGAATAATATGCAAAAAGGATGTGTTAATAATGTGCATGAAGATAAGTTTACAATTTATGGATTAAGGGCTTGATTAAAACAAATTAAGAAGATGGAAGGTGAAGTGGGAATAAAGCCCCACCCTATTCATGCATGGGAAAGTTTATATGTTGCTATCTTAGTTAGAATACTCAAACACTACTTTTCTTTATCTCTGATCCTCAGAAATTTAGTTTTGAGTAAATCTTATGAGCATATTAAGAGAGATATTACTTTAAGCGGGTTTAAGCTCAATTTTTTGCTAGAATTACAATAGCGAGCATAGTTTCTTCAACAGTAAGGCAGCAAACTCCGATATAGCAGTATGGTCAAATTTGGTTCATGTAGTAGGTAAGAAACATGATTTCCTAGGTATAATGTTGCTTGAAATTGTTGTATGTACATCAAAAAATTAGGGAACCATGAGACAATGTTGATATTGGATGATTGTGGATTCTTGAATAAGGGGAAACACTACTTAGTAAGTTGGAATTTTTGAAATAAACATAAGGAACCAAAATTGGGTTCTTATACTTAACAAACAACTTAGGGAGATACTTTCAGTTGAGCACTGAACAGTAATGACCATTATGATTCTGAACCCTTAAATGAGCTCATTGTACTATTGATTGCTTGTTGATTTTTGGCAAATAAGGATCCATCTGCTTTAATAGTTGTTATAGTGCAACTTACTATATCTATATATTTTTTGTTGTATTAAGCATTCAAACATTTATGCATTTGGTTATATTTCTATTCATTTTGTTCTTTTTATTGTCTTCTTGTCATGTTGTTGCGGTGGTTGTTGCTGATTTGGTTGATGAAATTTTCAAGTAGTGCTGTATTGTTTGTATTTTGTTTCTTTGCATTTTATTTTGTAAGGATAAACTGATTATATTGAGCTACTGATAACTAGTAGTGTTTATTATTAAGTTTTCTTCAAAATCTCATTCCCCATTGTTATTGTTTTGTAGGTTGATTAAGTGCTGATTTAATTTATCAACTTACTGGTTTTATAAGCTATGTCTACTACTCTAATTTTTTAACTTATTGGTTTTATAAGCTATGTCTACTACGTACAAGTTAGCATAACTATGGTATATTAGTTAATACATCAATTTTTTATCACTGCTAAACTAAATTGAAGCTAATGCAAATTGGTGTGAATTTATGGTTTTAGTAGGTATTCTAGGTAGATGGATGGATGAAGATTTGAACTCTCTTTCGGATATGTCTGTAGGAATTCAAGTCCTAGACATAGACTTTTAAGCCTCAGTTCCAGTAGTTAGAAGTGTGGACCATAGATTATAAATCATAACTACTGTCATTGTATTGTTTTTTAGACTAATTTGTAGTAGGTTTATGAAAGCATACAAGTTATGTTACTATAAGTGTTTGCAATACTTGGAGCTTGTTAAAAACAATTCTTTTGTTCTTATCGAACTAGGTTATAGTATTTTCTGTAGAAAATCTATTTTAAGCTATAAAATTTGACTTTCAAGTTGAATTTTTGGAAGAGATGAAATTCTAACTTGAAATTTGGTTTACAAGTACAATTTTACATTCGAAACTTGTTAGAATTGTAGAGTTTCAGGAGCCAAACAAGTGCAGTGGAATATAACTGTAACCCTCTAGGATCTAAGCAAAATGGGGTAAACCGAGTATTCAAAATTTTCATACCTAATTCAGTTGAGATCTTTCACCCAACTGTTGAGTCAAATCACAAAACCTGAACAGTTGACGTGTTCAAGTTCTCTAGGGTATCCACATGAGCCTCTTGGGATCACTACACCTCTACCACGTCTCGGTAGATGCGTTTCTCTTATGCTCGCAGTGCTAGCTTGCGTTTTCCAAGGAATGGCAAGTGAAGAGTGCGGCTGGTTTTCAGAACTCTTGTGATTTCTTCCTTTTGGGAGGCTAGGGCAAAAGTGCGAATTTCTCACTATATGATGTATTTATAGTAAGACTCAACTCTCAAGCCTAATGGGTTTCAAAGTCCTAATTCAATTAGGTTTAATTTTGGGCTTAATAATAGCTCAACTTTTGGGCCAATTATTAATACGAAATTATCATGAAACCATAACCCAAATAAATTAGCCCATGCATTCCAATAATTCAAATAAGCTTTATGTGTGCGATCCAATAGGCTCTTATCACGTTGGTAATGATCATAAATCATATTTATGATCATAAACAATGAGTAGTGTCTAGCAACACATCATTACTGTTAGTGTTGTGCCCAAAAAGCCAATCATGAGATGATTGTATTTTTGCACATTGAGTCATGATATTTTATTTAGGCATTAATCTAGCAATTTTGTTTGTTGTTTTGTTTCTGCGTAACGTAATAAACATAATTGTAACCCTAGAATAATGATATTCTTAAACATCCCTAGTCTAGTATTATTGTGGAGTGGGTTGCAATAATACATAATGACTAGCATATGTGAAGACTAATATGAGATATGTAGTCTACATATGGGTACAAGTTGGAGAACTTGTGTACTGGACCGACCCACCATGAGAACACTTCATGGATCGTTATATGAGTGTCATAAGTGATTCTCATAGTGATCATGGTATATGTAGTCCTTCGACCTAAGATCATCAAGGTTCCCTACATGTGAGTCACATACTTTGATACTTTCCTTTGTTGCTCGTAACTGAGTGAACTTGAAGGAGGTCATTGGGTATGTCACATATCATGTGGAGGGATTTGTATGATCAAGATGAGATTTGTCCCTCCTATGTAACGGGAGTGATATCTTCGGGCCCCTTGATAGAGTGAGACTTAGAAAATATGCATGGCCATGCTCGGATGAGTTGATATACGATATCAATGTCATCAGTTTAAGTTGGTCTACTCAGTAATCAAGAAACCAAAGATTGGGCTATACGAGAGTGACACATTCCATGTCTCGTGCTTAGTCTTGATATCTTGGACAAAGGGACAATGGCATATATCGGTGATGATCATAAAGGTTTAGTCGATTCACCGACAATCTTGTCACTTGGGTAGCAATGATGTGTTGCTAGACACCCCTCATTGCTTATGATCATAAATGTGATTTATGATCATTGCCATGACAAGAGCCTATTGGGTCGCACACATAGAGCTATTTGGATCATTAGAGTGCATGGGCTAATTATTTGGGTTATGGTTTCACTTTAATTTTGTATTAATAATGGGCCAAGGAGTCGAGCCATTATTAAGCCCGAAATTAAATCCTAATTGGATTAGGGTTTTGAAACCCATTAGGCCTGGAAGTTGAGTCTCACTATAAATACAACTTTTAAGTGAGAAATTCGCAGGTCTCTTTGCCCTAGCCTCCCAAAAGGACAGCCGCACTCTTCTCTTGCAATTCCTTGGAGGACCCAAGCTAGCACTGCGAGCGCAAGAGAAACGCATCTACCGGGACGTGGTGGAAGCGTGGTGATCCCGAGAGGCTCGTGTGGATACCATAGAGAGCCTGAACACGTCAACTGTTCAGGTTTTGTGATTCGACTCTACAGTTGAGTGAGAGATCTCAACCGAAAATTAGGTATGAAATTTTCGAACACCCGGTTTACCCCGTTTCACTTGGATCCTGGAGGGTTTCGGTTAAATTCCGCTGTGCTGTTTGGCTCCCGAAACCCAACAATTACTACCCAAGTGGCAAGATTGTCGGTGATTTGACTAAACCTTTATGATCATTATCCGTATATGCCATTATCCTTTTGTCCAAGATATCCATGTATGTAATACCGATAAACCTAGAATGGCTATCATGCTTCTGCTGCATAAGAGGTTTTGTTAACGGATTACCAATGTTGCTGTCTGTCAAAGTCCTGCATATCCTCACATCACCCATTTGATGATCTCCCTGATGAGATGATAACATCAAAGTATGTATATGGATTGCTAGTGAGATCGAGGTTCCTTAGCCTGTGCGATTGCTCCATTGTTGTCACATTATAGCTCTATCGGGCTGGTAATGTTTAGAATTTTGTGATGAACTTTTTGATCCAAACTACCTCATTCACAGCAGTAGAGGCAGCAGTATACTCAGATTCTATTGTAGAGTCGGCTACTGTTTCTTGCTTTGAACTTTTCCAACTTACAACACCACCACCAATGCAAAACACATAACCAGATTGTGACCTAAAATCATCCTTATTGAATTGGAAGCTAGCATTGGTGTAATCCCTTACAACGAGCTCATCTTCACCTCCAAAGACCAAGAATGCATCCTTAGTCCTTCGTAAGTACTTAAGGATGTTCTTAACAGCTGTCCAGTGACTCTCACCGGGGTTTGATTGGTACCTGCTCTTCATGCTCAAGGCATACAAGACATCGAGATGAGTACATATCATGGCATACATGATAGATCCAATTGCCGAGGCATATGGAATCTTACTCATGTGCTCTCTCTCCTGAGGTGTACTCGGACACTGAGATCTAGAAAGAGTTATACCATGTGACATGGGCAAGAATCCTTTCTTGGAATCTTGCATGCTAAACCTCTTTAGCACCTTGTCAATGTATGTACTTTGACTTAGGCCGAGACAGCTTTCTAGATCTATCTCTATAGATCCTAATGCCTAACACATAGGCTACTTCACCCAAGTCCTTTATAGAGAAACATTTCCCTAGCCAAGTCTTTACAGACTGTAGCTCAGGAATGTCATTCCCGATGAGTAGTATGTCATCTACATACAACACCAAGAAGACAATAGCGCTCCCACTAACCTTCTTGTAGACACAAGGTTCATCTTCATTTTTTATAAAACCAAACTCTTTGATTGCTTCATCAAAATGAAGATTCCAACTTCGAGAAGCTTGCTTCAGTCCATAAATGGACCTTTGTAACTTGCACACTTTATTGGCATTCTCAGGAGTGACAAAACCCTCAGGCTGTGTCATGTACACATCCTCAAGTAGCTTTCCATTTAGGAACACAGTTTTGACATCCATTTGCCATATCTCATAATCATAGTGTGCAGCAATAGCCAATAAAATTCGGATGGATTTAAGCATGGCAACTGGTGAAAAAGTTTCATCATAGTCAATACCATGAATTTGCTTGAAACCTTTTGCAACCAATCATCCCTTAAAGGTAATCACATTACCATCCATGTCAGTTTTCTTCTTGAAAACCCATTTGCACCCTATAGGTTTTACCCCTTCAGGTGGATCAACCAAAGTCCATACTTGGTTTTCATACATGGATTCCATCTCGGACTTTCATGGCCACTAGCCACTTCTCAGAGTCAGGCCCCAACATAGCTTGTTGGTAGGTTGTGGGCTCATCCTGATCCATGAGCATCACATCACCAGTGTGAGTCACAAGAAATCCATATCTCTCGGGCTCACGCCGAATCCTACCAGACCTATGTGGGCTCTGTGCTACAGGAACAGACTCTTGAACCACAACATCTTGTGGTGTTTGTTCAGGTTCCATTTCAAGTTCAATGTCCCCTTGTTGTTCTTGAATTTCTTCAAGTTCTACTTTCCTCCCACTGGTTCCTTTAGAGATAAACTCTTTCTCTAGAAAGACACCAGTTCGAGCAACAAACACTTTTTGCTCAGAAGGATTGTAGAAATAGTAACCCTTTGTTTCTTTGGGATACCCAACAAAAAGGCATTTATGAGATTTGGGCCCTAGCTTGTCAGAGGATTGACGTTTCACATAAGCATCACAGCCCCAAATCTTCATAAAAGACAGACTGGGATGCCTCCCACTCCATATCTCATATGGTGTCTTTTGAACCGATTTAGATGGAACTTGGTTTAGTGTAAAAGCGGCTGTCTCTAGAGCATGTCCCCAAAAGGAGTTTGGAAGGTTAGCTTGACTCATCATAGATTGAACCATGTCTAACAGAGTTCGATTTCTCCTTTCAGATACACCATTCCATTGAGGTGTACCAGGTGGAGTGAGTTGTGATACTATACCACACTTCTTTAGATAGTCAAGGAATTCTCGATCCAAGTATTCTCCACCTCGATCTGATCGAAGTACTTTGATACTCTTCCCGAGTTGATTCTCTACTTCATTCTTGAATTCTTTGAACTTTTCAAAGGATTCTGACTTATGTCTCATGAGATACACATAGCCATATCTACTGAAGTCATCATTAAAGGTAATGAAGTATTGGAAACCTTCTCTAGCATGTGTAGACATAGGGCCACATACATCACTATGTATGAGTCCTAGTAAGTCATTAGCCCTTTCACTTTGCCCTGTGAATGGGGCTTTGGTCATCTTGCCCAATAAACATGACTCACATGTCTCATATGATTCAAAATCAAATGAGTCCAAGAGTCCATCCTTATGGAGCTTGGATATGCGGGTCTCATTTATATGGCCCAAACGACAGTGCCAGAGATAGGTCGGGTTCGAATCATTTAATCTGACCTTCTTGGTATTCACATTATAGATTGGATCTTCGAGGTCTAGAACATACAACCCATTGCTAAGTTGAGCACTACCATAAAAGATTTCATTCAAATAAATAGAACAACATTTGTCCTTTATTATAAATGAAAAACCTTTCTTGTCCAAATAAGAAACAGAAATCAAATTTCTACTAATAGTAGGCACAAAGTAGCAGTTGTCTAATTCTAAAACTAATCCACTAGGTAAAGTGAGAACATAAGTCCCTACGGCTAAGGCAGCAACCCTTGCTCCATTTCCAACACGTAGGTCCACTTCACCTCGGGCCAATCTTCTACTTCTACTTAGATCCTGCACATTTGCACAAATGTGAGATCCACATCCAGTATCCAATACCCAAGATGAGGAAGTAGAAAAGTTAGCCTCTATAACAAAAATACCTGAAGTGGAAGTCTTACTTCCCTTTTCCTTAGCAAGTTCTTCAAGATAGAGCTTGCAGTTGCGCTTCCAGTGTCCAGGTTGCTTACAATGGAAGCACTCCCCTTCCTTTGCCACACCACCCTTTGGTTTCAGTGCAGCTGAAGAAGAATTAGCATTGGACTTTCCATTAGCTTTATCCTTCTTCTTGTTGGCTTTTCCCTTTCCCTTGCCCTTTTGAACCATCAAAATGGGCTTAGCCTTCTTAAGGTTTTGCTCAGCAGTTCTCAACATGTTGAGCAATTCAGGGAGGGACTTGTCAAGGTCGTTCATGTTATAGTTCATGACGAACTGACTGTAGCTTTCAGGCAATGATTGCAAGACTACATCAACAGCCAACTCTTTCTGAAGAGCAAATCCCAAACTCTCAAGATTCTCAATGTACCCAATCATCTTGAGCACATGAGGACCCACGGGACTTCCCTCAGACATTTTGCACTGAAACAATGCCTTAGAGGTCTCAAACCTCTCATGCCTAGCTTGCTCTTGGAAAAGCATTTTGAGATGTTCGATCATATCGAACGCCCCCATGTTCTCATGTTGCTTCTGAAGCTCAGATTCCATGGTAATAAGCATGAGGCATGCAACATCCAAAGCATCATCAGAATGCCTCTTGTGAGCATCCCTTTCAGCTCTTGGAGCAGTGGCAGTAGGCTCATTCGGAATGGGCTGCTCTAGGACATAAGCCTTTCTCTCTTGCTTGAGGACTATCCTCAAGTTTCGGTACCATTTGAGAAAGTTGGTCCCATTTAGTTTTTCCTTCTCAAGGATCGATCGCAATGAAAGTGTCGATGTGTTTTGTGCCATGGTTATCTACAACAGTAAATATGCAGTGTAAGAGTCATGTATTTTAATTCATTTAATAAGGACTTTTATTAAATGATACTCCCACTATTTTCCTCAAAATAATAACCCTCGATATTATTTTGGAACACCTCAGTGCTAAGGTATTCTAGTGGGCCAAGATCCATATTTGACCACAACCTGAGTCAGCTTTGGCTTTTCTCTCAAGTTACAGTTATTTAGGTAGGCAACTCCTTGCCAATTGCATCTCATGCAACTCTTGGATAGTTGGGTGAACAACACTTGTCCAAGCTCATCTCATGAACTTAAGCCCAACTCTATGCCTCTAAGTCCCTAATCCTATTAGGATGACTTAGTTAAGTCGGACCCAAAGTTAGCAATTTGGATATCACTATTATCCCATCGCGCCTTACCAAGATGAACATAGGTGCTTTGCTTTGGCAAACCCACCCAATGTTGATCAAAGTCTTGACGAGTGCCAACATTTGGAAGGCATCACATTTAATGACTTAATATTTGTTTGAGGGATTTTTCTTTTTGATCTCACCAATTTGTTATCTCCGGTTGTCTTATACATGCATCACATACAAATATAAAACATGCATCTCATGCTAACAACAAAGTAAATGTGACATTGTTATAGCCCAAACTATGCGATATTCTAAAGCCAATGAGAATATCATAAAAGCCCAAGAAAAGAAAAGGGTCTTCACAAGCTCATTCTCTTCCCTGCTTGGTTGCCTTTTTGTTGTCACCTCTTTGAACAAACCATCTTGGACGATCCCATATTGTACAATTACATCAATAATAGAAACCTCGAGTTACATTCGAGAAAAGTAAGGTGAGAAGAAAATGTACAATGAGAGCAACAAGAAAAGACCTGACTCGCAGGCCATATTTACAAGTACAACAAACAAGGGCTATAACCATGCACCATGCTTCAACCACCAATTAGCATATCATGTCAAATCTCATTAAAAAAATGCATGCCAATTAACGCGTGTTGATTAATCAGTTTTTATTAATGTGTCACTTCCCGTATGGCAATCCTGTTGTCGGTAGGGGTTAAGGGGAGCCGCCCTTACAGGGGGTTGCTGCTGCCTCCCGGCACAAAAACTTATCTTGCAATTATATTGCCCAAGATCTGTTAGTGTTGTGCCCAAAATCCAATCATGAGATGATTGTATTTTTTGCACATTGAGTCATGATATTTTATTAAGGCATTAATCCAGCAATTATGTTTGTTGTTTTGTTTCTGCGTAACGTAATAAACAAAGAAATAAAGAGAAAAAGAACAAAACTCATATTTCTTGAAATCAACATAAGTTAACTTATTCCATAAAAGTTTTACAAGGATGGGTTTTCCTAGGGTGAGGTCGGGCTTTGAATTTGGGGATCCTTAAGTGTTTGGTAATGACTCTGAACTCCTTATGTACACCCTCGATTATTTATTCCTACTTAATGGGAATAGATATAGGGCTGCATCCTCCTTTGCCTTCCCTGGTTAGCTACTTCTTGAATCTGGCAGTTGAAGTACTTGTAGAGCTTAAAAGCTTTGCATTCCAAAAATGGGATGGGCTCATCAATATCAGTACTTAGTGTGCGCAATGTCCATTGGCCCATGATCCTCCACATTTCTAGGATGGTCATGAAAAAATACTTCCTCTACTAGTTCTTCCAACTATCTTTGTTATTGAATCTGAAGAGATTTCTTACTACCCATACCTTGGACTAGCAAATAGTAGAATAAACCATTCAGTATTGGCGATGGCTTGTATTATTGAATGAGCACTAGAAGGTGTGGGTTTATCTTGAACAAGGAGGCCCCTGGCCATCATCAGCGTTTGACCCGTCATCAAGCAATACCCTTTTGACATCCCAGTTTCCAATTCTTGCCATTATTAGGAGTGGGTCATTGTGAGGGAAGACGACTGTGGAACCATCTTTTCGGGATAGCTTCTTCGCCGGACTTTGATAGTCCATGACAGCTATTTCCCTGGCCTTCCTTTTCCTTTCCGAGGATGGGAGCCCCGTCGTGATTGTTTGTATGACTCCCGCAGGGGGTGGAGGGCGCCTCTTCGGACTTCGGTTTCTCCGCCTGTCGGAGTCGTAGTCCTCATCTTCTACCTTTCCTTCCTCTTCTTTCCTCCCTTTCGGGGAAGGCAACCGCAGGTACCGCCGAAGTTGGCCTTGTTTTATCAGCGATTCAATATACTTCTTCAGCTGGAAGCAATCCTTGGTGTCGTGGCCATGATCGTGATGAAATTGGCAGAACTTCTTCATGTTTTTTCTATTTTCAGCGGTCATGGCCCTTGGCCTCTAAACTTGTGTCCCCTGCCTCTCCAGGGTCATGAGGATGTTGGTCCTCGTGGTATTCAGCACTGTGAAGTTCGGGGGTTTCCTTCCTCGCATTCTCCGGGGTCGCGATGGCTGGTCGGTCGGATAGCGTGCCTGCTGGCTGGACCCCTCGCCACGGGTGTGCTCGGGCCTGGGTCCGCCCATTCTTAGTTCTTCGGCCGTCATGTGCTGTTCGGCCTGTCGGTAGAATTCGCCCAGTGTGTCTGGAGGGTCCTTGGAGAATTCGTAGAAGAGTTGGGAATCCCTCCGAAGACCCCTTGTCATGGCGAGGATGCGTATTTCGGGCCGAAAGTCTGGAACACTTAAAGCCTCTCTGTTGAACCTCTCGACATAGTCGCGTATAGTTTCTCTGCTTATTTGCGCTATGTCGAACATTTGAACGGGCATCTTCACCGTCGGGCGACTCCCGATGAACTGTTGAGTGAAGGCTGTTGATAACTCCTGGAATTTTTTTATGATTCCTGGAGCCAAGGAGTTGTACCACGCGGTTGCTGGCCCAGAGAGGGTGACCTCGAAGCACTTGCACAAGGTGGCGTCGTCCGCACCGTGCATCATCATGCTGCGTTTGTACTTCGTCAGGTGGGCCTGTGGGTCGGTCCGACCATCATACGTCTCTAGCCGAGGTACCCTGAAGTCACCTGGCATAGCTGCCTCGACCACAGCTCGGGTGAAAGGAGACTGATCCCCACAAAAAGACTCAGACAGTCTGGCCCAAACTGGCTTGCGAGCCACCTGCCTCTCGACTCTGTCCAGCCTTGCCAATATTTTCTCCATGAGGGCGGCGGCGCTAGGTTCTTCCTCAGGTGGAGGAGATTGACGGCGCCTCTTCGGAGAATGGCTTCGTCGTCGGGGAGAGGGTGACCTCGTCTCGGGCAAAGGGCTCCTTCGGCGTCGAATTTTGGGTTGGTTGGGCCCCGTTTGCCCTGGAAGGCGTGCCCCGAGGGGCATATTTTCTGTTGAAGACTCCTCACGTGGGTCTTCACTCCCCGAACTGCGGCGGACTGCTTTGGGGCTCTTTTCCCGAGGGCGTACCGGTGAAGGAGACCTTTGGGTTTGAGCTTGTTGTGGCCATCTTCTGTCTATCTGTTGTGTCATCTCAGCCACAACAGAGCGTTGGAAGTCACGGAGGAAGCTCATGGTTATGACCAGAGGACGTTCTTCCTCGGGCGTGGAAGTCCCTGGAAGAGTTTGCTCAGCAGCCGGTTGGACTTCAGGCGCGGACGGGGACTTCGGGAGTCCTTTGTCCTTAGAACGCCGAGTCTCAACGACGGCAACCTGAGGGTGGGTTCCCACAGACGGCGCCAAATGATGTCCGGAGACATCTTCGCTGGAGGACATGGTGGTTTCTGGAGGGACTTCCTGAGGAGGAGAACGCCCGGAGTGGAGGTTTCCCAGGGAGTGGTACCTGAAGAGCCCAAAAGGAAAGGTTAGGAGGTCCCCGGGATGTTTTTCCGGGGAGGAGCCTCCGACGCCCAAGTTAGTTTTCTGAGAGGTGAAGGAAAGAGAGCACTCAAGGGTTTAGTGGCCTTGCCTGTTCGTATCCTCTCAACTGACTGACCAACCGTTTGCAAGGGGCTGCTCTTTGGTATTTATAGAAGTGTCTGGCCCGTTCAGATCGTGACACGTGTTCGGTCAGATCTGCTGTGTACCTTTGGACAAAGGGGACAAGTAGCTGTTTGTAGGCTCCCTCGAGCCTTGGTCCGAGACAGGTTGTGACAAGGCCTGGGCGGCGTCGGCGTGTCAGAGCGTCGTTTGAGGTGACATGGTGCGTCTGTGGGAGATGTGTCAGAGGCTCCTGAAATGCTCCTGCCGTACTCCCGATGTCCTTTGGGCGAGGTCACTCTCTGGGACGAACACCCTTCTTCGGGAGTTATGTTCGCAGTTCGGGGCGCTGCCTAGCTCGCAGGTTCCGCCTTCGGGAAATCCTCTCTTGCTTGCAGTAGCTGGTTCTTCTATCCCGAAGGCGATCCGTTTAATCCCCCGAGGGGGCTGTCTGCACCTTTGGAGCTCTCTGGGGTACTAGGCTAAATCCCGAGTTCGAGCCACTGGAATTCGCCTAGTCTGAGGTCAGTACTAGTGCCTCTCTCGGATGGTGCTAGGCTTCCCGAGCATGCTTTTGATAGGAGGTACGTTCTAGGAGAGGCGATTGTCACGCCCACTATTGCCCCTGGCCCATCTGGGGCTAAATACCAAAGCTTGCAGCGGAAGTTATTCAATCAGAAGGGGCTTTATCAAACAAACCGAGCACCTACGGCGTGAGTCCAGGATCTATTCTGGTACTAGCTTGTTACTTAAATACTTTCAATGTGTTGTCAGGGTGCTCTTCAGGAACAAGCTAATACCTATGTGGAATTCTAGTGTTCCATTTATGGACTTTACCTCTAGCCAGTTACACACATAATCAACAAATCATACTTGCAAATCAAGCAAAGCATACACTTAATCCATTAAGTGCATAGAATGCTCATTTCATCAAGTGTACTAATACAATGCATGGCAACCATTAAGCCCATCTCATTGTGTCCATTTGAAAACCACATTTATATATATCCCATGAGCATCAGCCAAGTCTAGTGCACATAACATGAATATCCATCATGGCATTCCATCAAAAATCATCCAAAGATATAATCATCCAAGCTAATCATAATGGCAACAAACAAGCATCATTTACTTGGAAAAAAATGTACCAAGGATGCTATATGTCTCTAATTAGCCAGGTTCAGGTTTTACAGACCACGCCCTCATACTACCCAAACCTCGACTCATAATAACCTGGAACACATTCCAGCTTAATAGACCTTGTTCCCACAACTTCTAAACTCCATAAGCCTGCACAAGGAAGTCCAAACCATTAGCTTGATTCACAAGCAATCTATACCACATAAGTCACTTAGAGTCAAATGAATAAATTGAGCAACACTATACTCATACCCAACCCTTTAGCACAATGTAACGAGTACTCTGGTACTCTACGCTTGATCTATCAAGCCATCCATTTCCTGAAAAAGGTATAACAGGGCGGGTGAGTTATAAAACTCAGTAAGGATCCCGACGGCATCCAATGCCTAGTGAGGTAAATACTCATGACTTTCAAAGTCATCATATGGCTTCCAAAGCCTAAACTTGTGCCAAGCATGTCATGGCAATTAAATCCATGCCAAGAATACCATGGCAAATAAATTCAAGCCAAAACATCATGGCAAATAATCCTGTTCCTGCAAAGGAAAACACTAAAATAAAGCACAAGATATACAATAACAATAACAATAATATGGGTCAGCATGCACAAACAATTTCAGAGAAGCACGCAACTCAACACACACAACACTGTCCTCGTAACATCATGTTCCATGTCACCGTGGGCATCGCAAGCATTAGCATAATCCATGCCACTAATCCCGGCATGCCATTTATTTCTATAACCAACTGAGCGCTCCTTAGCTTAGGAATTGAGTTGGCCAAACTCAATTCCTAGCCCTAAATGCTTGCTAATTACTCATGAGTAAACCATAACCATAGTTGCCAAAGCAACACTACTTCATCCATTATGCACTTATGTGCCCAATTATTCAACTAAGAAAGTATCATGAGTCCTCACAAAAAGTAACAACCACATAGCCCTGCCATGCACACCTATGGTCACTTGGTTCTTTGACCATCACATAGGGGCACTAATACTCACAATGAAAGATCATGGAAAATATACCATGCAGAGAGTGAGTATAGGGATTCTTACCACCATTTGTGTAACCTTTTGCCTCATTGTCTTTGCCTTGCTTTGCTTTGTTTGTTGTTGGAACTCTCTCTTTGCCTTAATGGACCGATAAAGCCCAAAGCCCGACTAACAAGTCAACCTCTACTTAAGGAGGTAAAGGCCCACTTAACTCAGCCTTTCTGTGAACTCAGGCCTACATTTGCCTTTTCCTGGAAATCCAGGCCCAAATTGCACTTTTCTGGAGTTCAGGCCCACTTGGCCTTTTCTGGAACTCAGGCCCACTTGGCCTTCTCTGGAACTCAGGCCCACTTGGCCTTTTATTAACTCCAGGACTGTTTGGCCTTTTAATTAACTCAGGCCCACTTGGCCTTTTAATTTCTTTTCTGGACTTGGCCCAACTTAACATTTAGGCCCAATTTTACCTTTTCAGGATTTGGCCCATTTAACTTCTCCAGGATTTGGGCCCATATTAACCTTTTCCAGGATTTTAGCCCATTTGCCAATAATACCATTATGGCCCAAAATAGCCCATTTAAGAGTTTCTGGACCAAGAATACTTGGTTTTCAATTTGGGCCTTCAAATTTAACTCTTGGCCCAATTAGCCCCATTACTTCTTTCTTTTGCTCAATTTAGTCCCATACATTTTCTAAGGACTCATTTATGCCAAGAACACTTGGCTAACACCAATTTTTCACCAATTTGTCATTATGGCCGAATCTATCATCACTTTCCTTTACCATTTTGGCATCACTTTTTACTAAGAATACCTAGATACCATGAACACATGGATTACACACACAACCACCAAAAATGGCACTTATGGTCAAACTTCTCTTTATTTCGTCTTCATATTTACATAGGTACCATGAACACATGGTTTTGCACAAAACTTCACAAAAGCACATCATTGCCGAATCTTCCATGGCTTGATTTTGCTTACCAAACTCCTCCTTTTGCATCCAACTATTGGTTATGGCCTTTTACACTTACAAGAACATCTTTACTACCATGAACACTTGGAAAAATGCACATACATGCCAAGATTCACACTTGGCCGAATATACTTATTGCTTTTCCTTGCATCTTTTGCTTGTTTCCTTGCTTGAAATGGCCATACAAGCTTCAAGGCACCAAGAACACTTGGTTTTATGCCTCAAAATGCCATGTACACTCATGGCCAAAAATCCATCCTTGCTTTTTCTTGGAGTTCTCCTCAATTTCTTTGCTTCTTATGGCTTAAAATCGCCATCCATGTTCATGAGCTCTTGAGTTGAGCTCAAGAACACTCAAAATCCTCCATGGCCGAATCTTCAAGAGTTTTTCCTTGCAAAAATCCAACATAGCCGAGACATTAGAGAGTAATATCTAGCTCAACACATGAAACTACCAAGAAAACTTGAATTCACTTAAAACCTTTCTTTGGCCGAAATTTGAGCTTGTTCTTCCTTGATGTTCTCCTTGATTTTCTTGCTCCTCATAGCTTAGAAATGCCATGCATGCTCATGAGCTCATGAGTAAAGCTCAAGAACACTAATTTCTCCATATGGCCGAAACTTTCAAGTGGGATTTCTTGAACATCTTGCTTGATTCATGCTCTAGATGGGTTTAGAAGTACGAAATCACTAAGAAAATGTGTTTGCATGTGTGAGGATGATTGTTTCTAGTCATGGCCAAATGGTAGAGTGAAGGAAGAAGGTGAAGCTTGGAAGAACACTCATGGCCGAAACTTAGAGAGAAGAGAGAGCGTATGGCTTAGAGAGAGAGCGAAAGATGTGAAATGAGAGTGAAAATGAGGTGGAGTGGTGATGGGCGGCCATTTACTAGCAAATGCAACACCAAATGCAAACCAAATGCAAGGTGGCCGACCATTTGAATTTCAAAAGGGGAGAATTAGTCAAATGCAATAATCCTTGGACAAAAGAAAGTGGTGTCCCATCAAAACATCCCACTTGTTTAATTTATATGGCATGGCCGAATTTTTGAATGGAAAAAGGGAGATTTAGTCAATTGCTCATTAAAGCATTGATTGGACAAGTGATGGTGGGGAGAATTAAATAATGTAAAGTAGGAGACAAAGACTAGTAAAAAATGATGGGCAAAATATTTTTTTATGGTGATGGTAGGGTCAAGTCCAAATGGACAATTTAAATAATGTGAGTGGAGGCTTATGTGGCCATTTTAAATAGCAAAAAATCATGGGATGGCCGGCCATGGCTTAAAATGCCATGCAAAATGGTCTAATCCCTCATTTGGCCCTCCACCTTTCTTCAATTGTTCAATTGAGTCCTCCCACAAACTGTTCCTTTGAGCAATTGAGTCCCTCAACTTTAATTTCCCTCATTTTCATCACCAAATCTCTTGGCCTAAGCCAAGCATAATTCCTAGAGTGTCCACACTCATTAATGCCCATTCATCAATTAATTCCATGTCTCCTCAATTAAATTGCTAAGTTTCCAAATTAGGAAACTTTTTATTTCCACTAATCCTCTTAACCCGGGACTTAATCATTTAGCCCTTTCCGGGTGTAATAGCGATAGTCCTTCGGCTATCAGTGGGGATGGTCCTTTAGGTGTATCGACAGCTATTAGGAAAAAGACATCGAGATCGGGAAACCATAAAAGCATCTTATCACGAGCAAGGTAGAAGCCAACTTGAAATGAGGACTTCATCACCTCCTCTGCCTTGCCCTTCTCGGCTTTCATATGCTGACTTCTTTCTTTAGAGCCTCAATCTCCTTCTCCACCTTCTTCTTCTTCTTCTTTTGGTTCTTCAACTAATCAATTTCGGCAAGAAGCTCAATGTTGATCTCTAGTTCTGATGGCCAAGGTGCCCATCACTGGCCGAGCTCCCAGACTTGACGGAGTACCGACCTCGACAGAGGAAAACTATCAGCCGAGGTCGGAAGGATAAAACGAACCCCCTGGCTTAATGTTGGGAATTCGCCTCCTTAGGGAGCGGTAGGACCAACCTCGGCAGAACAATCAGACCCTTTCTAGAAGCAGAAGTATCCATCGAAGGGACCATCCCCGGGGAATATACTACTGCAAACGTTAGAGTAACCTCGGGGAGTACGAACAAAGCATTTAAGGAGCCTCTGACACCTCCCCATAAAGTCGCCCTCCAAGTACGTTCTGACACGCTATCACTGGAGCACGCCATCACAAGGACGCCTCGACACGACACTCTCGGAATGCCTAGGCTTCTAGCCAGGCGACTTTTACTGAGATAAGTGTCCCTTCATTCCCCGAAAAGCCGGGATCGCATCCCACCGAACACGTGTCGTAATCTGGGACGACCACGTGAGGAGAATGGCTTATGTACGCCCCCTTTATAAATGCCCAGGAAGCATCCCAGCCGGGTAAGAAAGTTCTCTTGGAATACACAAAAGAGCACATCATCTAGTCACCTACAAGTGCTGACTTGGGCGTCGGAGGCTCCTCCCCAGAAATACACTCCGGGGACCTCCTAACCTGTGTTTTCTGGAGCATTTCAGGTATCCTCCACTAGGGAATCTCCTCCCAAGGTGCTCTCCTCCGTCAGAAGCCCTCCTTACCCGCACAATGGCACACGACGAAGCCGCCGCAGGCCACTAATTGGCGCCGTCTGTGAGAACTCTATCCCATATCGCCGTCGTGGAGACTCGGCGCGCGAAGGACAAAGGGGTTTCAAGACCCCCCCTCGCACCCGAGACTCAGCAGGCGACCACTCTGCCTGTGGCAGAAACTTCTATGACGGAGGACGATCGTCTTGTAACCATAACGATGAGCTTCTTACCGGATTTCCAGCGTTCTATCGTTGCTGAAATCACTCAGCAGCTTAATCAGAGGTTGCCGCAACCTCCACCCGCTCAAAGGGCCTCACCCCTGACCATTCGTCCGGAAAGGAGCTCGCGATCTACTCACCGGAGTTCAGGGAATGGAGACTCCCTTGATGCATATTCAACAGACAATGAACCCGTTGAGGCGCGCCCCGCCAGAACGGGAGCCCCAAAAGAGACCAGGGCCTCCTGTCAACGGAGCGCGTCCCCTTACCAGAGGTCCCCCTCTCCCCCTCCCCGGAGTCGTTCCCCAAGGCGAAGGAGAAATTCGCCACTACCAGCGAACACATAGCGGCAGGAAGGAACCAGCACTGCCGCCCTTATGGAAAGGATCCTGGGAAGGCTGGAAAAGGTTGAGAAACAGATCTCCCGGAACCAGTCTGGTCCCGGTTGTCCGACTCCTACACCGGAGAGGAGTCGCCTTTCGTACGCGAGGTAGTAGAGGCGCCTATGCCCAGTGATTCCAGGGTACCTCGCCTGGAAACGTATGATGGGCGAAGCGACCCCCAGGCGCACCTGAAAAAAAATAAGCGAAGTATGGTGCTGCACGGCGTGGACGATACCACACTCTGTAAATGCTTTGAGGTAACACTCTCAGGACCAGCAACAGCGTGGTATAGCTTTTTGCCCTAGGGAAGTTTGATAAGATTTCAAGAGCTATCTACTGCCTTCACCCAACAGTTTATTGGTAGTAGGCCAACTGCCAAAATGCCAGTGCAAATGTTTGACATAGCCCAGAGAGGAGGGGAGACCATCCGCTATTATGTGGAAAGATTCAATCGAGAAGCACTGAGCGTACCAGACTTTTGGCCAGAAATTCGTATCCTCGCAATGGTCAGGGGACTACGGAGAAACTCTCAGCTGTTCTACGAGTTCTCCAAGGACCCCCCAGAAACTCTTGGGCAGTTTTACAGAAGGGCCGAACAACACATGACGGCCGAAGAACTCAGAATAGGAGGACCTAAAGGCGAACACCCTCGCACCGAAGGGCCTAGCCATCAACCGCGCCAACAGAACGAGGCAGAGCGGTCTCGAAGGCAAAGAGGAAAGAGGGCCATAGCATTCACCCCCCTAAACACCACAAGAGCCAGTATTCTGATGGCGCTAGAAAGGCAAGGGACCACAGTCCCAAGGCCAAAGGCTATGGCCCCGAAGAATAAAAGGAATATGAAAAAATTCTGTCAATTTCACCGAGATCATGGCCATGACACTGAAGCCTGTTTCCAGTTGAAGAAGTACATCGAGTCCCTGATCAAACAGGGTCAACTCCGACGATACCTGCGGATGCCTTCTCCAAAGGGGAGAAAGGAAGAGCAGAGGAGAGCAGACGATGAAGAGTATGACTCTGATAGACGGCGGGACCGGAGTCCCCGAAAAAGTCTGCCACCCTCGGCAGGGGTTATCCAAACCATCACCACTGGGATACCCTCGGCCGAAAGAAAAAGAAAAATGAGAGAAGTCTCCGTCATGGAGTACGGGAACTCCCCGCGAAGGCTCACCCGTAGGGATGGGTCTGTAGTAAAGTTCCCTCACGATGATCCCCTCCTTGTCATGGCAAGGATAGGAAACTGGGATGTCAAAAGAGTGCTCCTCGACGACGGCTCAAACACCGACGTCATTTTTTCTCATCTGCTGGGTAAATTAGACATTTCAAAAAGTGATCTTAGCCCAGTCAGTTCCCCCACCTTTGGCGTCGGACCATCTGAACTTCCAGTCCTCGGGTACATCGACCTGCCCGTGATGCTGAAAGGGGTCTCACCCCAGAGCAAGAAAGAGTTAATTGCCTCCGGCAGAACAAGATTTATAGTCATTGACGTACCGTCAGCATACAACGCCATTTTTGGAAGGCAGACTCAGGGCAATTTTCACATTCGACCAGATGTAAGATACCTGACGGTCACCTTCGCCACCGAAGATGGAGATGCCGAAATCTTCATAGACCAGGCCGAGGTTAGAAAAGTCTTCACAAGGGCCAGGCAAAGCCCAGCCAAGATCCAGGTACAGACTTCGGCAGAAGAAAAAATGGTCTTGATAAATGAAAAGACAACAGCAGAGGAGACGGAAAGCCTCGAAAAAGTAGAAACGGAAGATGTAGAATTGATCCCCGGCCGAAACACCCGAATTGGGAAAAAACTGGCCGAAGGGGACAAAAAGAGGCTTGTATCCTTTCTATGCATGAACAAAGATCTGTTTGCTTATTCGCCAAAGGATATGCCTGGGGTTGACCCCGGCATAATCCACCACAATCTTAGAGTACAACCACACGTCAGACCAGTTCGGCAGAAGAAACGGAATCTATCAGCTCACAAAAATTCCTTCGTCAAAGCCGAAGTTAATCGCCTCATGGAGGCCGGGGTAATAAGGGAAGTAAAATACCCCGAATGGCTCAGCAATGTGGTTATAGCCACAAAAGAGGGTAGTGAAAAGCTCCGAATGTGCATCGACTTCCGAAACTTGAACGATGCCTGTCCAAAAGACTCCTACCCATTGCCGGCCATAGATCAGCTGGTAGATGCAACTGCCGAGTACGGACTGCTTAGCTTCCTCGACGCCTTCAGCGGGTATCATCAGATCCGAATGAACCCCGAGGATGAGGAAAAAATGGCCTTCATCACAGAAATAGGTACCTACTGCTATGTTAGAATGCCCTTCGGGCTCAAAAACGCAGGGGCCACCTACCAAAGACTGATGAACAAAGTATTTGATGCACAGATCGGTAGGAACATGGAAGTGTACGTCGATGATATGATAGTCAAGAGCAAAGTACCTGGTAATCATATCACCGACTTAACCGAAACTTTCCAACGACTTCGGGAGTTCGGCATACGCCTTAATCCCGAAAAGTGTGTGTTCGGAGTAAACGCAGGAAAATTTCTCGGGTTTATGGTATCAGAAAGGGGAATAGACGCTAACCCTGAGAAAGTGAAAGCCCTGCTAAATTTCCGAACACCTACGTCTATCAAAGACATACAGAGGCTTACCGGGAGGATCACCTCCCTAAGTAGATTCATCTCCAGGTATGGTGACCGATGTCGCCCATTTTTCAAAGTGCTCACCAAAGTCTCCAAGGACAGTGGAACCTCCGGAATCCAGGAGCATCCATGGAATACAGAATGCCAGAAAGCCTGGGAAGAGCTCAAAAGCTATTTGACCCGCCTTCCAACACTCCGGCAACCTCGGGAGGGAGAGACTCTCATTCTCTACCTCGCAGTCACTGAAAAGGCGGTAAGTTCCGTCTTGGTGAAAGAAGAAGGTGGGAAACAATGGCCAGTGTATTACGTAAGCAAGTCCCTACATGGCGCCGAGACGAGATACCCGTTGCTCCAAAAAGCTATCTACGCGTTAGTACTCGCGGGCAGGAGATTGCGACCCTACTTCCAAGGACACGCCATCACCGTCCGAAGTAACTTACCCCTACGAGATGTAATGAAAAAAGTGGAGCATTCGGGAAGACTGTCAAAATGGTGCATCGAGCTCGGTGAATACAACATTACTTATGATCCTAGAAAGGGCGATAAAGGCTCAGGCATTAGCAGACTTCATTGCCGAAATCCCCGAGATCAAAAAAACCGAAGCGCTCGCGAAAGGAGAAACAAAGACTGATCCGGAATGGAAGCTCTTCGTCGATGGAGCATCAGGCACAGAACATCAAGGAGCTGGAATAGTTCTTCAGGGTCCCGAAGGCATGGAAGCTTCTAAAGCAATCAAATTCGGTTTTAATGTTACCAATAACATTGCCGAATACGAAGCCCTCATAGCGGGACTGAAAATGGCCAGAAAAGTAGGCGTAAAAAACCTTATGGCCCACAGTGATTCACAGCTAATAGTCCGACAGACGAAGGGAGAGTACGCGGCAAAGGACCCAATTTTGGCTAAGTATCATGACCTTGTTCAGAGACTCATTGAGAATTTTGACTCGGTGCGCATCAAGAACGTGCCCCGAAGGGATAATACCCAAGCTGATGCCTTGGCCAAATCCAGGGAACCCACCGAAGTACTAAAACATCCCAGCACGGAGTCAATGTGCATAGAAACCTCGGGGGAGGGATGGCAAGGCTCCCTCAAGAAATATTTAGCAAATTCGGAGCTTCCCAAGGATCCTAAAGAAGCCACAAAAATACAAAAGCGTGCAGGAAGGTACTTCCTCATTGGGGAAGAACTGTACAGACAAGGGTATGCAAGCCCCCTACAAAAATGTGTAGGCGAGGATGATGTCAGAGTAATACTTGAAGAGGTCCACGAAGGAGTGTGTGGTTCCCATATAGGAACAAACGCCCTCGCAGGGGTAATCCTCTGCCAAGGATACTTTTGGCCTACTTTAAGGAAGGATGCATGGCAGTTCGTCCGAAGATGTGACAACTGCCAAAGGCACGCCAACATCCAAAAGCTACCCTCGGAAAAAATAAATGCAACGGACTATCCCTGCTCCTTCGCCATATGGGGCATTGATCTCATCGGACCTCTCCCAAGCGCTCCCGGCGGGGTAAAGTTTTGCATCGTCGCGGTAGACTATTTCACTAAGTGGATAGAGGCAGAGCCGCTGGAATCAATCTCGGCGAAGGACGCTCAAAAGTTCATATGGAAGAACATTATATGCCGATTTGGCATTCCGAGGGTAATAGTGGCCGATAACGGAACTCAGTTCACGGACAAGGGGTTCCGGGAACTCATGGAGGACCTCGGCATCAAAATGCATTTTGCTCCAGTGGCCCATCCTCAGAGTAATGGGCAGGTCGAGGTATCTAACAGAACAATAAAAGATGGCCTGAAGAAAAGGCTAAAAGAGGCAAAAGGGAAATGGCCAGGAGAACTCCTAAGTGTCCTATGGAGCTACTGAACGACTCCCCGAAGAGCCACGGGAGAGACTCCTTTCTCGTTCGTATATGGGACTGAGGCCATTATTCCCATTGAAGTCATGCAGCCTTCGGTAAGAGTACAGGTGTTCGATGAAGGAGGAAATGATCTTAGACTAAGGGCAAAACTGGACCTCCTCGAGGAACACCGTGAAATGGCTAAGTGAGAAGAAAGGCCTTCCAGCAGAGAATAGCACACGCCGCCAATTTACAAGTAAGAGAAAAAGAGATCAAAAAAGGAGACCTCGTTCTCCGAAAGACCGAATTCGAACAGCGAAGGCCATCAGAAGGGGTACTTCGGGCAAATTGGAGCGGACCCTATTTGGTCCTTGACGAAGTTCGCTCGGGGGTTTATAAGTTGGGTGATATCAAGGGAGGGGAGTTGAAGAATGCTTGGCATTCAGACTCTTTGAAAAAATTCTACACTTAGACATTTTTCAAAGAAAGCTTGTAGCTACTCCTCCCTGAAGTCATCAATGAAAATACATGACGAATAAGGCCTCATTGCCGAAAGAATATGCCTTAATGATTCTTCTTTCGAGGCAAAGTTCCTTACTAAGCTCAAAAACCCGACAGCAGTCTAAAAAGGATCCTTCCGAAAGAGAAGGCGCAGGTGTCCGCCAAAAATGCACACCTAGAATCATACTAGCTTCTGACAACTCATATTCGGAAGAGAGAACGGAGAATGGAGAAAAATTCTTCATTAAAAAATTCTAGACAAAGAATACAAAAAAAGGAAGAAGAAGCCTATGATTGAGCTGGAGTATCTGGCGTCTCTTCAACATTATCTCCGGATGGCTCAGACGGAGACACAGGCCCAGCTGGAGGAAGATTGAGAAACTCAATTTTAGACCATGAAGATCTGGGCTCCTTGGGAAAGTCCAGAGCAGATAAGTAAGAGAGGTCAAGCCCAGGGTGCCGAGCGAGGACCTGGTAACGAGCCAAGCAGAAGCCGTCTTGGTAAGACGTCTTCGACATTTGCTCGGTACAATCCTTCTCGGCGCCAAGAGCCGCCAGCTCAGCTTTTAGCACGACAATCTTGCCCTCCAACTTCTTCTTCTTCTTGCTCTTCGTCTCCTTCTTCTTCAACGACGCAACCTCAGCTTGAAGATCGGCATTCAAAATGAGCGCCTTCGTAAGACTCTCGCCATCTTAAGCGATCTCCTTCCGAAGGGCTTTATTCTCTAAAGAAAGAGTCACGCACTTTGAGCCGAGGTCTTCCACCTTGGATGAGAAGTTAGTAAGAAGCTCCTGCCTGCTGAACACAACCTCGGTCCGAAGATTCCCAAGGTCCTCTTTCGCGATTTTGTTCAATTCACCATATTTGAGGGCATATTGGGCGAGGGACTCCTTCGTCTTGCGCAAGGAGTCTTCGGACCAAGAACGGGTCTCCGTTTGCTTCGCTGACCAGGCGCGGAAGTACTTGCTGTATGCCAAAAGCTGCAAAAAACAGAGGCCCCGAATGAGTATCAGAAGGAAGTGACAGCTTAGAAGAGCAATTTTCTAAAATATAAGAGAAGAAAGGATCACCTGAGCAGCATGCTCAGTCATCCTCACCGCGAGGATCTCTTCACTAGGGCACTCGGTGGTGAGGGTCTGGAAGGTGGCGTTAGTCAGAACCCCCATCGCCATTTGCGGAGCCATCAGCTGGCTATCCTCAGAGAACAGATCCATGTCCTCTGTAAACGTCCAGAAGGGCTCCCGTGGCACTTTGTCTTGAGGAATCCGCCGATCCCGAAGAGCCCTTCGACCGGCGTGAGTCTCCACCCAGGGAGCGATGGGTATGTTCTCTGCAAGATCACGCCGAAGTTCCGTCAAGACATTATCCCTTAGCCATTCGTCCAAAAAATCGTAGATACGAAAAATACTGAGATTTGTAGCGGAATGGCTAAGGAACCAACCTGGTGGAACTTCGGGGACGTGCTCTTCAGAACCGACCTCCTAAACTTCCTCAGGGATATTCTTTCCCTTCCTCCTTCTGCCCTCTTCAAACTCCTGAGTAGACCTTCGCTCTGCTGAAATCTCGGTAGCAATGGCAGGACTCAGCGTTTCCCCGAGGAGGGCAGGGTCCGAGGGAGGGTTCGCGGAGGTCAGAAGTTGAGCTTGGCTTAGGCCAAGGAATATCAAGGAAAACCAGGGAAAGTGAGAGAAAATAGAAAGGGGAAGTAAGAGAAGCTCTGGAGACTGGTATAGTGACTTATGTGCAAAACTGGAGACTTTCAGGACTTAATTGCACATAGAAAATATACTATGGGAAAGCTGGCAGAAAACAGAGAAAAGGGACCAAAATGTACACTTAAATGAGTGGTACAATTAAAACTATCAACTTCAAGTTGATCATTTCGGCCATGCAAGTTTAATGGGTGACTAGTGCAAGACTAGCGCAAATTTGGGAGACAACAATGATTACAAGTCAAAATCTTGTCTTCCACTATGTGTACTATTCACTAGTTAACTAAACAAACTAACTAGTTTGTAGTCTAGTTATGGCCGGTTATGCATGGGGGTTTTTGTGACCTTAGTACTTGTGTTACCTTGTGCTTGGCATTATGAGCCAAGATAAGACTTGAGTGTCCATTTTAACACAAGTTTGAGTGGCGGCTTTGAGTACTTATAGAGTTAAGGGCTACATTGCACCATGCATTTTATTGGAAGGCAAAAGTTAGCATTGTAGCTAACTAAAACCCAAGTCCATTCGGCCGAAACTAGTCAAGACCTCATTTCCTTCACTTGACCGAAACTTGTTTAGCTCTTGTTCTTGAGTTCTCTTAAGCTTAGTCTCGGATTCAAGCTTCATTGGAGAGGTGTGGAGCTTGGGTGAAGAATTCATGCTTGAAAGTTTGATTTCGGTGCTAGACTACTTTAAATTCAAGTTGTTCTTGAAGAATCAAGCCAAGGCCGAGAAGGAATCAAGCTAGGGTTCTTGAGGAACAATTTTCCTTGAAGTTATGTAGTAAGCTACAATGAGCAAAGTATGTCTCGGTTTGGAGCTAAATGAGAAAGTTGGCTCGAATTGTGGAATGTTGGCCGAATGTGATGAACAAGTGTTCTTGGTGTTCTTCTTGGAATTCCATGGAAATTAATCCATGTGTGATGCTTGTTGTTGATTATTTCACATATTGTGTTAGGTTGTTGGGGTGAAGAACACCAAGTTTGTGAAAGATAGTGTGTTGGCCAAAAGTGCACTTGAGGTAAATGTGTGTTCCTCATTTGTTTACATGGCATTGATGCCATGAGTCATTGTTAAATGATGAGTTGGTGAACATGTGTTGGTTTATAATGATGAGGAACATTGATATGTGAAGTTTGGCTTTATGGCCGAGAGCTTGAAGTGGCATGATTTGGTGCTCATAACTCGAATACATGGTAATATTGCCATGAAACATTTGTTATTGATGTTTTGATGTGTATGTGTGGAGTTGGTTGGGTAAAGGACATAGATATGTGTAGGTGTGCACTTTGGCCGAGAACTTGATTTGGAATATCATGATGTACTTCAATGAGTTACATGGTAATTGTGCCATGAACATTGTCATTTGATGGTCACTTGAGCATGTTTTGGGTTAGTTGGATGAATGACACAAATATGTGAAAATGTGTACTTTGGCCGAGAGCTTAGTTTATGGTAACATAATGCATTTCACTTGGTTACTTGGCAATGATGCCATGGGTGATGTACATTGATGACTAGAACATCACATGGAATGTTAGAATGATGGGCAGCACTTGTATGGATATATTGGGCCTTTTGGCCGAGAAGCTTAAGTGTGGGAATATCATAGTGTTCTTCATATGAATCATGGTAGTTTAATCCATGAGTTTGTGTGTTAATGCCTATGTTTTACTATGATAGGCATTGAGGTTGAGGAACACTTGGACACTTAAAGCTTGTGTGTGACCGAGAGCTATTGAGGTAGGGTTCACTGGCACTTGACTTTGCTTGGTAATGTACACCATGATTCAAGTGTCTAGAGTGGCTAAGTGATGGTAAAATGTGCCATATGACCTTAGTTACTTGATGGGCTTATTGGTTATACTTGGTTGTTCTATTGATTAGCTAATTAACTATGGGTACATGTACTAGAAATGCAAGTAAATGTGGCCTATTTACTTGGCATTTTGGGAGCTCCAAATGGAATTGTATATTGGTGAGTTTGTGTGCAAGAAATGCACATGGGTACATGTATGGCTTATATGGCCGAGAGCTACAATGTGGAGTGTGGGTGTGTACTTGTGTGCTTTGGTGTTTCTATGTGCATGCTAACCCCTTTATGAATTATTTGACATAGTTACCCATCTTGTATATGCATATGCCTGTTTTTCTTGTCTTGGTGTTTGTTTTGCAGGTTGAGCTATCTAATGGGAGGTTAAGCTTTGAGTGATTACTCAGCTTAACTAAATAGACTCAATATGAGTTGTCTATGTTTAAGGTGAATCCTACTGAGTTATATGCTCGCTGCCCATCCTTTATTTTTCAGGCAAGGACATTCGGCCTGAGTAGAGTTTACTAGCTTGTTGCTTGTGTTTGCACTAACTTTGCTTGTTTTACAAGGTATGTGCCAATGAGTGCTTGGCTTAGTAATTTGGTTTCATTACAAGTCTTATTCTTAGTTGGTCGAGACTTACAATTTAAGTTTGCAGGCTGTAGAGTGGGAACTGTCTAGGAGAAGCATGGATACCTGGACCTTAGCTCTGATTGTGGTTTTCACCTTTATGACCATGAACATGGCCAAAGGTCTAGTGCTGCAGTGTGTACTTCTATATGGGATTTTGAAGGTTCTGTTTCACCATTAGGAGTATGGCCTTGGTATGTAATAACTTGGCATGAGTACTTTTGGTTTCATGGCAGGTGTAGCCATGTTATGGTTACTAGGTAGACTACCCTTTTTGTGTTAATATGTGTAGTCTTTAACACCTAGACTTATGATGCTTTATGGGTTTTGTATGCCAAGTTATGTATGGGTTATGGATGGCATTAAGCTTGTTATGTATGCTGGATGTTATGGGCCAAGGTTTGGCACCTTTATGTGATTAGTATGGGCTTTGCATCAGAAAAATGTTGTATACAAGTATATGTACCTTAGTTGGCCGAGAGCACCATGCTTATAACACTTGTGGTTTTTCAGAAATCTAAACCAACCTTGTGGGCTTCTTGGTTGCCATATAGTTGGTACACTTGATGCACAACATGTATGCACTTAAATTGCATTTAAGTGTTGCCTTGCTTGTTATGCAAGTTATTATTTGAAACCTTGCTTGTTGTGCAAGTTAGGGGTTTTGGGCCTTGCCCTTGCTGCAAGTTGTTAATGGACCTTTGTTAAAGCCACCTGGGCCACCTCCCAAGCCTCTTAACTTAAGAAAATAAGACTTAAAAGTTGCCTTTGATTGCTAGGCCGAGAGCTAGGAACCTAATTATGAAGTTGGGCTTGTGAGCTAGTTAGGAACTTTTAGGCCAGGGCCTGTGTGAGGTGTGACAAATGATACTCTTTTTTACCAAACTTTAATGTCCACTGTGCATTTGTGGTTAAGGTTTAAAAACTCACAACAAGTTTTCGGGTTCGTTGCTAGGGGTTAATTGTGTTGAATTTTTCAATATCATTGCTAGGAGATTAACTATAGACTAAACTTTTCTTTCTTTACTTATTTGTTTTCTTTGTGTTTGGATATTTCTTTGGTAGGTGTTATTGATTTCAAAAATTGAAGGACATTTTAGAGAGCTCTAAGCTGCATCACACTTGGGAAAATCAAGCACCAATTCTGCACACATGGAGGGTGGTGCGGATAATCTTAATGGTTATAGAGACAATAATGGATATAATGGTGGAATGGACCATCAAGTTGGAGTTTATCCAAGTAATCCTCAAAGGCCTATAAGGGAGTACATTCAACCCTTAGTGACAGAAAATTATTCGGGCAGTGTGAGGCCACTGGTTCAAGCCAACAACTTTGAGTTGAAGTGGGCCTTGATTTCTCTGATCCCAAAAAATCAATTTGGAGGCTTGGCTTTAGAGTATCCAAACACACACATAGTGGATTTCATGTGACACTTTTAAGGCCAATGGGGTTCCACCAATACTATTAGACTTCAATTATTTCCTTTTTCACTATGGGACAAGGCCAAGGTATGGTATCAATCAATTTAACTAGGAAGTATAACCACTTAGAATGAAATTGCTAAGAAATTCTTGAGCAATTTTTTCTTTCCTTCCGAGGCTACCTACTTGAGAGCTACAGTTGTGACATTCAAGTAACATAAGATGGAGTCTATTTTGGAGGCATGGGAGAGATTTAAAGAGTTGCTTAGGAAGTTCCCTCAACATGAATTCTTGGATTGGGAACAAATTCAACTTTTCTATGAAGGCTTGGTACTTTAAGATTTATGATTGATGCTTCATCCAGTGGATTCTTGATGTGAAAGACGGCTAGTGATGCCTTCCAAATTTTAGAGTAGTTGGCACTTAATAAAGAGCAATGGCTGGGTGAAAGAGCTCAACCAATGAAAGGGGTATTGGAGGTTGATCAATTGACTGCTTTGTCAACACAAATGACACCTCTAATGAATCAAGTGTCTAAGTTGACAAAAAAAAAGCCAACCATTGGACAAGCCACTACCTCAACCTTTAACATAGATGCTGGGCATATAGATATGGAGCTTGAAGAAGCAATTTTTATGGGCAACTAGAATTTTGGATTTAGAGGCAACTAAATAGGAAATCAATATAACACAAATTGGAAGAACCACGAAAATTTTTCCTTTGGAAATAGAAGAAATGTTCAATAACCACCACCACCTCCAAGTTTCAACCAAATCCCAATGGCGAAAAAGCCATCTTTGGAAGAAATTATGTTATAATTCATGAAAGAGACAAGGGATAGGATAGAGAAGAATGAAGTCAAGATGGCTAACTTGAGTGTTACCATTGTTAGTATAAAGGCAAATATAAGTGCAAGCATCAAGAACATGGAGAATCAAACTGGGAAATTGGCTTTGACAGTGAAGACATCTCAAAAAGTGAAGTTTCCTAGTGACACTGGGATAAATCCAAGAGAGCATTGTCAAGCCATCACACTTAGAAAAGGTAAGCAACTTAAAGATTCATACAAGAATATGTGTTCTTAAGTCAATCCTATGGTTGAACATGAAGAGCAAATGGAAGGAGAATAAGTGGTGGAGATTTCTAAATAAAGTTTTAACAAGTCCACCCAACCCACCTTTTTCATTCCTATAAAGGCTTGAAAAGAAGAAGCTTGAGGAGCAATATGGGAAATTCTTGGAGACTTTCAGGAAGCTTTATATAAACATTCATCTCTTGGAGGCATTGACTCAAATGCACAACTATGCCAAATTCTTGAAGGATGTCAATGCCAAGAAGAGAAAATTTAAAGATTATGAGACCATCAAACTTAGTGAAGAATATAGTGCGATCCTCCAAAGGAAGCTCCCTCAAAAGCTGAAAGATCTTCTTATAATATGCCATTATGTGATATTGGTGCAAGCATTAATCTTATGCCTTTGTTATTTTTTAGGAAATTTGAGTTGGGTGAAGTTAAGCCATCCACCATATATCTTTAACTTGTTGATCAATCATTGACATATCTAAGAGGAATGGTGGAAGATGTTCTTATAAAAGTTGGAAAATTTGTTTTCCCGGTGGATTTCATTATGCTTGGCATGGAAGAGGACTGAGACATTCCTTTGATACATGGAAGACCTTTCTTGGCAACTAGCAAGGCATTGATTAATGTTGAGCGAGGCAAACTAACATTGAGGGTTAATGAAAAGAGCATGGACTTTAATATTTTCTAGGCTATTAAAGCTTTTAATGAGGTTAGTGCTTGTCTCCTCCTTGGTTTGGTGGATACTTGCATTGGAGAAGTGAAGAAGGAATTTCTATATGATGATCCACTCTTGAGAACTTTGTTAAGACATGATGCTATTGAAAAGGATGTTGATGATATGTTTATTACTTTGAATGCATTAGTGGATGATAGGACTTTGGTGGCTTCATGGGAGGATATATGTTTGCTTGATATGAATGAGAAAAATGCACCAAAGTTGGATTTCAAAGTGTTGCCTAGGGATTTGAAGTATACATTCTTCGATCCTAATAATTCTTACTCGATGATTATCTCTTCATGCTTATCTTTGTTGGAAGAGGAAAAGTTCTTGAGGGAATTGAGAGAGCGTAAAATGCACTTGCATGATCCATTAGTGATATCAAGGGTATTAGCCCTTCCATTTGAATGCATAAGATTAGAATGGAGGACACCTACAAACCCATGGTTAAGCACCAAAGAAGGCTAAATATTGTTGTGAAAAAAGTTGTGAAGATAAAGATATTGAAACTTTTGAATGCCACTATCATTTATCCCATCTCTGATAGCTAATGGGTTAGCCACATTGAAGTAGCACCTAAGAAAGGAGGGATAACCATCGTAACAAACCAAAACTTTGATATCATTGTCACTAAAGCCATCACTGGTTAAAGGGTGTATGTGGACTACTAAAAGCTCAATAGGACCACTAGAAAGGACCATTTCCCTCTCCCTTTCATCAACCAAATGTTGGATAGCTTGGCAGGCCATGATTTTATTGCTTCTTTGATGGTTATTCTAAGTACAACCAAATAGCAATTGCGTCACAGGACCAAGAAAACACAACATTCACTTGTTCCTATGGCATTTATGCATTTAGAAGGATGCCCTTTGGATTGTGCAATGCATCGACAACATTCCAAAGGTGCATGATGGCTATCTTTGTCAACATGGTGGAGAAATTTATAGAGATGTTAATGGATGATCTCTTAGTATTTGGCCCCTCATTTAATGATTGTTTGAGGAATTTGGTGAAAGTTTTGAAGAGATGTGAAGAATCTAACCTTGCTTTTCGTTGAGAGAAATGCCACTTTATGGTGAAGTCCAGCATTCTTCTTAAGCACAAAATCATATCCAAGGACATTGAGTTGGATAAGGTAAAAATTATGACCATTAAAAAATTCCCTCGACCTAAGAATGTGAAAGGTTTGCGAAGCTTTCTTGGGTATACGGGTTTCTATAGAAGATTCATCAAGGATTTTTTTAAGATTGTAAAGCCTCTTTGTTCATTTTGATAGCCAAAGGCTATCGCCTCTATCTGGCCGAACTCCCTGCCACAGTCATGGCCAGAAGAAGCTGGCGCTACCCGAGAAAAGGTGTGATCAGGCACCTCGGGAGATAGCCGAGGAGCTCCGAGCCCGGCACGCCAGGACACTACTCGCCCCCCCAGGGTCGTGAACTGATCGCCTTCGGAAAAGTGGCACCTAACATAGCGTGCCGAACATGATATCCCCGAAGGCGGAACTCCCTGAAGCTGGGAAACCCCGAACTCAGGGCTTGTTTCCCGAAGAGGCCCCGTCCGTACCAAAGGACGACCTCACCCAGGGACCTCGGGAGTACGGCAGGGGTATTTATGGAAGCATTTAAGGAAGCCTCTGACACATCCATTCACAGACGCCACAAGCCGCCTCAAAAGGCGCTCTACCACGCTGACGCCATCAAAATCACATCATGGCCCGTCTCAGCACATGGCTCAAGGCAACCTGCTACCAACTATCTGTCCCCTACGCCCAGAAATTCAGGAACATCCGACCGAACACGTGTCGCGATCTGAACGGGCTAGGCACTCCTATAAATACCAGGACTTAATACCAGACAGGAGGTTGGTTGGCTGGCGAAATACGGCTCCCATTACCAGGCAAAACTCCTTAGCCCTTTGTGCTATTTTCTCTGCCTTTCTCTCAGCCACCACTGACTTGGGCGTCGGAGGCTCCCCCCCGGAAAAACACTCCGGGGGCCTCCTAACCATTTTGTTTCTGAGCTTTCAGGCACTCTCCTTTGGGCTGTCCAGTCCACCAGGCGTTCTTCCTCCCAGAAGTCCCTCCACCAGTCACTATGACCATAAACGATGAGGCCCCTGGCCATCATTTGGCGCCGTCTGTGGGAACCCGCTCTGAGATCGCCGTCGTTGAGACTCGGCGTTCTAAGGACAAGGGACTCCCGAGGTCCCCGTCCGTGCCTGAGATACAACCGGCTGCTGAGCAAACACTCCCAGGGACTTCTGCGCCCGAGGGAGACCGCCCTCTGGTAGTCACTATGAGTTTCTTGAGGGACTTTCAGCGTTCGGTCGTGCCTGAAATGACACAGCAGATCGGCCGAAGGTGGCCACAGCAAGCACAGGCCTAGAGACCCCCCTCGGTGACACGCCCTCGGCGGAGGAGCCCCAAGTCCATACATCGCAGTTCGGGGAATGGAGACCCTCGCGAAGAATCGTCCACAGAAATTATGGCCCACGGGAAACGTTCTGTGGGACAAACCAGATCCAAGAAGCCGAGAGTCTCACAGCGAAGCAGTTCGTCACCTGAGGCGAGGTCCTTGTCCCCTCAGCGCCGAACTCGCCCCCCGAAGAGGCGCCGACGATCTCCATTCCCTGAAGAAGGCCCTAGCGCCACAGTGCTCATGGAGAAGATATTAGCACGGCTGGACAGAGTGGAAAAACAAGTGGCCAGAAGATCCGTTTGGGCCAGACCCTCGGGAACATCCTGCGAAGATGACTCCCCTTTCACTCAGGCCGTCGTTGAGGCAGCCATGCCAGGCGAGTTCAGAGTACCTCGGTTGGAAATTTATGATGGCCGTACTGATCCGCAGGCCCACCTGACGAAGTACAGACGGAGCATGATAATACACGGTGCTGATGACGCTACCATGTGCAAGTGCTTCGAAGTCACCCTCACAGGGCCAGCCACGGCGTGGTACAATTCCTTGCCTCCAGGGACCATTACTGAGTTCCGGGAGTTGTCCACAGCCTTCACCCAGCAGTTCATTGGGAGCAGACCTACTGCGAAGATGCCTGTACAGATGTTCGACATAGAGCAGAGGAACGGAGAAACCATCCGAGACTATGTCGAAAGATTCAACAGGGAAGCTCTGAGCGTCCCAGACTTCCGGCCCGAAATCCGCATTCTTGCCATGACACGGGGCCTTCGGCGAGACTCACAGCTGTTCTACGAGTTCTCAAAGGACCGCCCTGAGACCCTCGGAGAATTTTACCGAAGGGCTGAACAACACATGACAGCCGAGGAACTGAGATTGGCAGGGCCGAAGTCTGATCACTACTACGCCGAAGGGTCCAACCAACAAGCTCGGCATCCTACCGAACAGGCAGGACGACCTCGGAGGATGCGGGGAAGGAAACCCCAAAGTTTCACACCATTGAGCACTACACGGACCAACATTCTCATGGCGCTGGAAAGGCAGGGGAAGCTAATTCGGCGGCCAAGGGCCATGGCCGCCGATAACAAAAAGAATGCCAAGAAGTTCTGCCAGTTTCATCGCGACCACGGCCATGACGCCGAAGATTGCTTCCAGCTGAAGAAGTACATAGAGTCGCTGATAAAACAGGGCCAACTTCGGAAATACCTGAGGATGCAACCCCCGAAAGGCAGAAAAATGGAGGAAGAAAGGGCTGAAGATGAGGACTATGACTCCGACAGGCGGAGAAACCGAAGTCCAAAAATTCGCCCCCCACCTCCAGCAGGGGTGATCCAAACCATCACCACGGGGCTCCCATCCTCGGAAAGAAAGCGGAAAGCCAGAGAAATTGCAGTCATGGACTATCAAAAGTCCATCAAAGAAACTGGCTCGCAAAGATAGCTCCACCGTCGTCTTCCCCCCACAACGACCCGCTGCTGATCACGACAAAGATAGGGAACTGAGGCGTCAAAAGAGTGTTACTTGATAATGGCTTAAAAGCTGATGTCCTATTCTCGCACCTGCTGTCGAGCTTGGGCATCTCCAGGAGCAAACTAAAGCCTGTCACTTCGCCCACTTTTGGGGTCGATTCATCCGGACTCCCTGACCTCGGATAGATCGACCTCCCGTTGATGATGAGATGGACTTCGGTGAACGGAGCAGCTGAGTTGTACTCTTCCACAACGGCGAGATTCATCGTCATGGACGTCCCGTCCTCGTACAACGCCATCCTTGGAAGGCTGACAACGGGGAAACCCGCACATTCGCCCTGATGTGAAGTACTTGACTGTCACATTCGCCACCAAGGATGGAGATGCAGAGGTCTTCATAGACCAAGCCGAGGTAAGAAAGGTGTTTGTGAAAGCACGAAAAGCTCCGGCAAGCAACCTCGCGCAAACAATGGAGGCAAAGGCGCCAGAAAAAGGCAAAGAAGAAAATCTCGCCAAAGCAGAAACGGAAGCAGTAGATCTTGTCCCAGGACAATCTACCCGAATAGGGAAGAGCTTGGCCGAAGGTGACAAGGAAAAACTTGTATCCTTTCTGCTGGAAAATAAAGATCTGTTTGCCTACTCGCCGAAAGATATGCCAGGGGTAAACCCTGGCATAATACAGCATAGCCTCAAAGTAAGCCCGGAAGCAAAACCTGTCCGGCAAAAGAAACGAAGCATCTCAGCCCACAAAAGCAACTTTGTCAAAACCGAAGTCCAGCGTCTCCTAGATGCTGAAGTTATCAGGGAGGTCAAGTACCCCGAATGGTTAAGCAACGTGGTCATTGCCACAAAAGAAGGTAGCAGCAAACTCCGGATGTGCATCGACTTCAGAAACTTGAACGATGCTTGCCCGAAAGACTCATACCCTCTGCCGCCAATAGATCAACTGGTAGATTCAACTGCTGAATATGGGCTCCTAAGTTTCCTAGACGCCTTCAGTGGCTACCATCAGATAAGGATGGACCCCGAAGATGAAGAGAAGACTGCCTTCATCACCGAGGGAGGAACATATTACTATATCAGGATGCCCTTCGGGCTCAAAAATGCAGGAGCCACCTACCAGAGGTTGATGAACAAGGTCTTCAAAGACCAAATGGGGAGAAACATGGAGGTATATGTTGATGATATGATAGTCAAAAGCAAGCTGCCTGGCTACCACGTTGCAGATTTAGAGGAAACCTTCCAAAAGCTCAGAGCCTTCGGGATCCGCCTTAATCCTGAGAAGTGCATCTTCGGGGTGACCTCGGGAAAATTCCTTGGGTGCATGGTATCCGAAAGAGGCATCGATGCTAACCCCGAGAAGATTGAGGCTCTGCTTGAGATTCCGAACTCCTGCCACAGTCAAAGATGTGCAGAGACTCACCGGAAGAATAACCTCTCTGAGCAGGTTTATTTCCAGGTACGGAGATAGGTGTCGACCCTTCCTCAAAATCCTCACAAAGGCAGCAAAAATGGAAGGCGACCTCGGAAGGAATGATCATCCTTGGGATGAAGATTGCCAAAAGGCCTGGGAAGAACTCAAAGTCTACCTGGCCAGCCTGCCGACTCTGTGACAACCTCGGGAGGGAGAGCCCCTCGTACTCTACCTCGCCGTTACAGAAAAGGCTGTGAGCTCGGTCCTCGTGAAAGAAGAAGGGCCAAAGCAATGGCCGGTCTACTATGTCAGCAAGTCCCTGCATGGCGCCGAAGTCAGGTACCCTTTGCTTCAAAAAGCTACATATGCCTTGGTGCTTGCAGGGAGAAGGCTGCGACCATACTTTCAGGCTCACCCCATCATCGTCCGAAGTAGTCTGCCGCTACGGGATGTCATGAAGAGGGATGATCATTCGGGAAGGCTCTCCAAGTGGTGCATAGAGCTGGGCGAACACGAAATCACGTATGAGCCTCGGAAGGCCGTAAAAGCTCAAGCACTGGCAGATTTTATCGCCGAAATACCCACCACTGAGGAGAGCCATTCAGATCCAAAAGAGGGTGAGCCAGAATGGACCTTGCACGTAGACCCAAAATACCCACCACTGGGAGCCTCAGGATCCGAACACCAGGGAGCTGGAGTAATTATCAGAGGCCCCGAATGCCTAGAAGTAACGAAGGCCTAGAAGTAATGAAGGCCATCAAGTTCAGTTTCAACGCCACCAAAAACATGGCCGAGTATGAGGCCCTGATAGTAGGATTACGCCTGGCCAGAAAAATTGGCGTGAGAAACTTGAAAGCCCATAGTGATTCCCAGCTGGTGGTCCGGCAAATGGCAGGGGACTATGGCGCGAAAGACCCGACCTTGGCGAAATACCATGAGTTGGTAACAAAGCTCATTCGGGAGTTTGACGCCGTACGAATCGAAAATGTACCTCGGAGGAATAACACTGAGGCAGATTGCTTGGCGAAGTCAAAAAATATATATACCGAGGTGCTGGACCATCCGAGCATCTCAGTGCTAAGCATGACGACCTCGGGAGCAGGGTGGAAAGACCCAATCAAAAGATACCTCGCAGAGAATTTGCTCCCCGAAGACCCCGGCGATGCTGCAGGACTGCGAAGACGCTCCGGAAGATTCTTCCTGATTGGCGAAGAGTTATACCGACAGGGATATGCGAATCCGCTGCAAAAATGTGTGGATGAAGAGGATACTGAAATGGTCCTTGAGGAAGTTCACGAAGGCATGTATGGTTCACACATTGGAACTGATGCCCTTGCAGCAGTGATACTCCGCCAAAGGCTACTCCTGGCCTACCCTGGGAAAGGACGTAAGGCAGTTCGACCGAAAGTGCGGTAGTTGCCAGAGACATGCAAAAATCCAGAGGGCACCCTCGGAAATAGTAACCTCGGCAGACTATCCTTGGCCCTTTGAAGTCTGGGGCATAGACCTTATTGGGCCACTCCCCACAGCACCCGGAGGCGTGAAATTCTGCGTGGTAGCAGTGGACTATTTCTCAAAATGGGTAGAGGCAGAACCACTAGCAACTATCTCGGCAAAAGAAGTGCAAAACTTCGTATGGAAGAACATCGTATGCAGGTTTACTAGTGGCTGATAATGGATCCCAGTTCATAGACAAAGGATTCCAAGAATTCACCAGCGACCTCGGAATGAAGATGCACTTCGCCCAGTAGCTCACCCCCAAAGCAACGGGCAGGTGGAAGTATCGAATAGGACCATAAAAGATGGCCTGAAATAGAGACTGGGGGAAGCCAAGGGGAATTGGCCAGGAGAACTCCAAAGTATATTATGGAGCTACCAAACGACGCCCCGAAGAGCCACAGGGGAAACTCCTTTCTCACTCATCTCCGAAACGGAGGCCATTATCCCAATAGAGATAGTTCGACCTTCGGTACGGGTGCAAGTATTTGATGAAGGTGGTAACGACCTCGGCCTAAGAACCAATCTCGATCTGGTGGCCGAACACAGAGAAATAGTCGAGCTGAGAAGAAAAGCTTACCAGCGAAGAGTGGCCGTGGCTATAAACTTATGGGCCAGGCCAAAGGAAATCAAGAAGGGAGACCTTGTTCCCCGAAAGGCCGAATTCGCACGCCGAAGGCCATCCCATGGCGTACTTCGCGCAAGCTTGAAAGGACCCTATCTGGCCCTGGCCAAAACAACGAAAAGGCGTGTACAAGCTTGGCGACGTCGAAGGCATAGAATTGAAGAACAATTGGCACTCGGGCGCCTTGAAAAAATTCTACGCTTAACGTTGAGCGGAGGAGGTATGTTGAACAAAAAATGTTCTAAATATATAGTAGTATCTTGAGAAAATTTCTTAAGTGCAGAAATGAACAACATTCCGTGAAAGATGCTCGCCATGATAAAGCATAGATATGGCTTCCCAAAGTCCCTTGAGCCGCCACGCTCGGGAAAGATGGAAAACAAAAATCTCGCAGAAGTACTCGCCGTAGCCAGCGCTGAGATAATTTCCCGAGCTCCCTTGAGCGAACGTGCTCGGGAAAATGGGAAGTGAAAAATCTCGCGGAAGGTTTTCCGAAGTCCCTTGAGCAAACATGCTCGGGACAACTGGAAAAACAAAAATTTTTGAAGGTTTTTCGAAGGTTTGCCGAAGTCCCTTGAGCAATCATGTTCGGGAAAAATTGGAAATGCAAAAGCCTGCAAAAAGACTTAGTCAAATTTTCTCAGACTTTCCAGAATGTCTCTCGAGTAAAACGTACTCGGGACAAAGGAAGGTAAAAAAGTTTCTTTGATCGCAGGTTTTCCGAAGTCTCTTGAGCGAACGTGTTCGGGACAATGGAAATAAAGAAACTTGAAGAAACACTTAGCCAAAAAATCTCCGTTAAGAGCAAAGCTGCCTTACAATAAAGAAGTGCCCGAAGAAGGAGTACAAAAAAGAAGGGAAGGAAAAGGGGCCCTAAAGAAGCCTAAGGGTTCGCGGCGTCCTGAGAGCCACTCGTTTGTCCACCCTTTTCCGCCACCTTCCGCGCTGGAATTGGAGGAAGCTTCAGATGTTCGATCTTGGACCATTGCCACCGAGGTCCCCCAGGAATGTTTAGACCCTCTAGAAAAGAGAGGTCCAGACCTGGGAACCTCTGGAGAACCTGGTGCCGAACGAGGCAGAAGCCGTCCTGAAACGCGACCTTGTTCATTTGATCAGCCTTGTTCTTCTTAAGCTCAAGGTCGTCAAGCTCGTCCTTCAGATCCCCGACCTCCTCTTCCGGCACCCTTATCCGCTCCTCCCCCTTCGGCTCCTTCTTCAAAGACTGAACCTCGGCTTGAAGGGTTTTCTTCTCAGACAAGAGCGTGACTATGATATTCTCCTTTTTTCCCTTGTCTTGAAGAAGGTCTTGGTTTGCAGCGCGCAGCCCCGCCACCTGATTGCGGAGATCGGCAATCTTTAGGGAAGAGTCTGCCATCAAGAATTCCTTCTCCTTTCGGAACCCCTCCCGAAGGGTGGCAGCTTCCTCCTTCGCAGCATCTGCCAGCTGCTGGTTCTTGGTGGTCAATTCCGAGCACGTCGCTTTCACCTTTTCTAGGGCCTCTAAGGCCGAAGCTCGGAATGCCGTCTGCCTGGCTACCCGAACTCGGAGAAAGCCGGTGTACCCCAGCAGCTGCAAAGGAGATAAAACGCAAGGTCAGTAAGAGCCAAACACTTAGGAAAAAATTGAAAGGCAAGAGTTGTGAAGGATATACCTGAGCAGCATGCTCGGTGATCTTTGCGGCAAGAGTGTTATCCCCCGGGTGGGCCGCCGCTATAGCCTGAAGGAGGCCTCGGTGAGCACCCCCTTCTAAATCTGCTTCGCCATTTCAGGACAGTCCTCGGAGTACAGGTTCATGTCCTCCGTGAATGTCCAGAAAGGCTCCTTTGGTATTTTCCCTTGCGGGACTTTGGCGTCGCGACGGGCCCTCGCCTCCGCGTGTTCGGCCCTCCAGTTCGGGGTAAGTAGCTCCCCTGCAGGGCGGAAAAGAGAAACAGGTCAGAGACAAAGGCAAATTCCAGAAAAAACAAAGGAAGCACACTTTGTCTGGAAACAAACCTGGCGGGACCTCGGCAACATCGTCCTCGGAGTCCTCGGCCTCCTCGACCGAAATGCCCTTACCCTTCTACTTGCGCCGCTCCTCGGCAGAAGGTACTTCTACCACTACATCAAGGAGGGCCTGCGACGCAGTAGGACTTTGAGGAGGGACGTCGGTTGGAGGGACCTCGGAAGCAGCAGCCTCAGACGCCGGAACCTCGGCTGTCCCAGGCTCCTCGGCAGTCTCCTCGGGTATTTCTTCTAGAGGAACCTGAGCAGCTCTCTTTGCCCGTTTCCTCGAAGGACCCGCGCCAGTAGACTTCCGCCTTCGGGAAGCCGCCTTCTTCGTTTGATCGTCCTTCTCCACTTGGCCGGAGAAGAGGGACTTGTAATAGGCGGCAGTGTCGTCGCCCATCTCTGAAAAAGGAGAGAAACATCAGCGTAAGTCCGAGGAAAAAACAGCAAAGGAGTAGAAGATAACTCACTTTCGGCAAGCGTTTCGAAAGAAATCTCCTCCTTAAGAAGCTTGACCAACCAGGAATCTTTCCCGGCAATGGCAGGAGCTGGCATCCCGAGGTCAGTCTTGTGCTCCTTTACCACCTTCAGTTCCCGAAGGACCTCTTCGGTCATCAACTTCCAGTTGATTGGAAAAGGGTAAAGGGCGCGCGGAGAGACCTCGGGATCCCAGTCAGAGACAGCCCGAATGCGGGCATCGAAATACGCGAACACGGGAGCCAACTCTGGGGTCAGCAGCATCCTCAGATCACCAACGTCCGCATCCAGTGTTCCCTGAGCCCATTCGGTCGGAACATACGACCAGGCCTCAGCCTTCTTCATGAAGAAGAACTTCTGTTGTCACCCCCGCCAGCTATCCTTAGTGGCGAGGTGAACATGAATTTCTTGCTCCCGGATCCCCGAGGTAGCATGAAATAGAAGCCACCCTTCGGGACCACAGAGAGCTTGTAGTACTACATAAAAATCCTGAAATGGGGTTCTATCCCGAAGACGCCACACATGCAGAGAAAGGCGTTGAAATAGCAGAACGAGTTCGGGGGAAGCTGGTTCACCGCAATGCCATGAAATTGGCAGAACTCGCACACCATCTTCGAGGGGGATATCGAAGACCGGCCTTCAGTTGGGCTCGGAAAACGGTAACCTCCTTACTATGGTTTGAAAATGCATAGTGGCTAGAACGAGGCAGCCTGATAACGGCGTAAGAGGGAAGAAAGAATTTTTGCTTCCACCTCTCTAACTTCTCAGGGGTGGTGCAACAAGGATGGGCTAAAAGAGGCTACCAGCTCTCAGGAATGGGCATTTTCGACGTAAAAATGAGTTTGAAAACGGAAGAAAACAGTTTCCAGAGAAAAACTCAGAAGAACACAGGGATCAAAACGCGCTGGAAAATAAAAACCCACCAAAAGATTTGCCAAAATCTGAGGACGCCATCGTGAAAGTTGGCTGGAAAAAAGACTTTGATTACGGAAGCTCCGCCACAGAAAGCAAGAAAAATGCAAGAACAGAGGCAAAGCAGAGAAAAGAGCAAAAGAGTGAGCAAAAGGAACTTATGATGAAATGAGCTATTTATAAGCCAGAGGTGGGTAACCGAAACGTCGTCATAAATACCCTTTGGAGGCGAACCGACGCTGTAACTGCTCTCTGCACTTGAAAAAGCGTGCCCTCTGTAACCGACGCGACTCTCCTCCAATGGCAAAGCGCCACACGTCAACTCCTGCGCGAAAATAAGGGACACGTCCTCCAAACATCCTTTGAAAGCTGGGGCACGTCTTCTGACATCCCTGGAAAACTGGGACGCGCCGCTCAGGCTGACACGCTTTGCCGAACAGACCTGCAGAAACAAAAAGCAGGCTCTGCCTCGAGGACACCAAAGAAAAGGCCAAGGCCGAAGAGCCCGTAATCCTCGGGCAAAAGGCACATCCTCGGAACAGGTTATGCTTCCAAAAGAGACTCCCATAGACGACCTCGGAAAGAGATGCAAAACCGAAGTCTTCCTTCGGCTTTCCAAAGGGGGGCATGTGATAGCCAAACGCTATCGCCTCTATCTGGCCGAACTCCCTGCCACAAGAATGGCCAGAAGAAGCTGGCGCTACCCGAGAAAAGGTGTGATCAGGCACCTCGGGAGATAGCCGAAGAGCTTCGAGCCCGGCACGCCAGGACATTACTCGCCCCCCCCAGGGTTGTGAACGGATCGCCTTCGGAAAAGAGGCACCTAACATAGCGAGCCGAACACGATATCCCCGAAGACGGAACTCCCTGAAGCTGGGAACCCCCGAACTGAGGGCTTGTTTCCCGAAGAGGCTTTGTCCGTACAAAAGGACGACCTCACCCAGGGACCTCGGGAGTACGGCAGGAGATTTATGGAAGCATTTAAGGAAGCCTCTGACACATCCAATCACAGACGCCACAATCCGCCTCAAAAGGCGCTCTGCCACGCTGACGCCATCAAAATCACGTCATGGCCCGCCTCAACACATGGCTCAAGGTAACTTACTATCTGTCTCCTATGCCCAGAAAGTCAGGAAAATCCGACCGAACACGTGTCGCGATCTGAACGGGCTAGGCACTCCTATAAATACCAGGAGTTAGTACCAGACAGGGGGGTTTTTAACTGGCGAAATACGGCTCCCATTACCAGGCAAAAATCCTCAGCCCTTTGTGCTATTTTCTCTGCCTTTCTCTCGGCCACCACTGACTTGGGCGTCGGAGGCTCCCCCCCTGGAAAAACACTCCAGGGGCCTCTTAACCTGTTGTTTCTGAGCTTTCAGGCACTCTCCTTAGGGCGGTCCAGTCCACCGGGCGTTCCCCTGGCCATCACATTTTTTAAGAAGGAAACCGAGTTTGAGTTTAATAGCCATTACTTGGAAGCCTTAGAGTTGATTAAGAAGAAGCTTGTGGAAGCACCTATTTTTGTCTCACCAGATTAGAGTCAATTATTTGTGATTATGTGTGATGTAAGTAACTTTGTGGTGGGAGCAATGCTTGGCCAAAGAACGGAGAAGATTTTTCAGGCTATTTACTATGCAAGCAAGACCTTGGACCCGGCACAAGAAAACTATACTACCATGGAGAAAGAGATGTTGGCGGTGGTTTTCTCCCTTGATAAATTCTAGCAATACATCCTTGGCACCAAAGTGATTATATTCACCGATCATGTTGATAGCCAAAGGGCTATCGCCTCCCTCACTACATACACCTTGCCAAATAGTATGGTCAGGAAACCTGACGGTACCCGACGGAGGCGATATCACGGACCTCAGAAAGAGTGAAGTCAAATACCACGAACTCGAGACTTCGGCTAGAACGTCAGGAATTCCAAGGAGGCTACCAGGCTCCCTCGGGGGACCAAACGAGTTGCCTCCGGAAATGGAGAACCAGCTATTTCAAGCAGGAGAGAATCTCCCCGAAGGTAGGACCCCCGAACTAGGGAACTCCCCGAACTACAGGCATAATACCCGAAGAAGGGCGTCCGTATCAAAAGACGACCTCGCCGAAGAACCTCGGGAGTACGGCAGGGGCATTTAAGGAGCCTCTGACATGTCAACCACATGCGCTACACGCCGCCTCTAAGAGCGGTCTGACGCGCCGACGCCGTCCAAGTCTTGTCACGACCTGTCTCGGTCCCAGACCCGAGGAGCCTACAAACGGCTACTTGTCCCCTACGCCCGGAAGTACAGATCGCATCTGACCGAACACGTGTCGTGATCTGAACGGGCTAGGCACCACTATAAATACCAGGAAACAAGCCCTGGCAAAGGATCCGACCCCTCTCCCTGAGAAAACACGAACAGGCAAGACCACCTAGCCTCTTAGTGCTCTTCCTTTATCTCCTCTCAGAACACTGACTTGGGCGTCGGAGGCTCCTCCCCGGAAAAACACTCCGGGGACCTCCTGACCTCTTTTTCTTCTGAGCATTTCAGGCACACTCCTCTGGGAAACCTTTGCTCCAGACGTCCTCCCTCACAGGAAGTCCCTCCCGAAGTCATAATGTCACCCGACAAAGATGCCACCGGGATCATTTGGCGCCGTCTGTGGGAACTCACCTTCAGGTCACCATTGTTGAAACTAGGCATTCAAAAAACAAGGGACTCCCGAAGTCCTCGTCTGCGGCCGAAGCTCAACCGGCTATTTAGCAGACCCTTCCAGGGACTTCCTCGCCTGAGGAAGAACGTCCTTTAGTCGTAACTATGAGTTTTTTGCATGACTTCCTTCAGCATTCTATTGTGGCCGAAATGACACAGCAAATAGACCGAAGA